>OZ018393.1:11697602-12297602 GCA_963969525.1 Ontholestes murinus
CTGGTTTAAAGCAGTAACCATCTTTATGAAAACATTATATTAACTACGAAATCTGTTGTTCCCCAATTATGACAGCCCTCATTACCTGAATGTACAATTCTAGTATATAATCTAAAACGTTTTGTCTTTGTCCTAGATAATGATGTTACATTCGAAACTAGTCGGAATAAATATTAAAAAATTGTGAAACCAATCAAGTGCCTCATTGTAAAAACCCCTAATATTAAAAATATTTTACCACATGTTAAAGGAGAGCCAAATTCAACAAACATTATTTAACTTATTTTCAAAATATTCTTCAATACCATCACTTGTTACCTGACTGGCTTTCTAAACAGTAACTTTATTTGCCATCACTCTTATCTTTGCTTCAACATTTTCCAATTGTTATTTAATATTTCTAAGCACTTATAAGTTCCCATTAATTATATCTTTCTGCTTTGTAACCACACCAGTTCGATCGGCTAAACTTCTACTTTGGGTGTGAAAGAACTGTATTTCTTTTTCAATTTCTCCAATTTGACTTCTGATGTTTTCTATTTGTACTTGATCCACTGATAGAGAAAAATGTATTATCTAATTTAATTTCAATTTGCCTTCTTAACATTTCGTTACAATTCCCTTTATAGAATGTAGTTATTTCTGATGGAATTTCATTTAAATGTATTTTGTTATTTTTAAAAAGAACTCGAATGCTGTGGAATTTGTAATTTTTTCTTAACCCTTAGCTGCACCTAGGGGTCTTGAGGGACCCTATCCTTTCTTAAAAGTACTTTTTAATTATTTATGCCTATTTATGTCTTTATTGCTGTGGCATTTAATTTTTTATTCTAAAAATATGCATCTTTTACATGTAAAAATCTTTTTATATATTTGACAGTAGTTTTTTGCAAGAATATTTTTTGAAAGAAGTCCTTGTACTGTATTTTTTTAAATATAGTACAAAATACACCATTACCTATAATTTCAAGTTTTCATATAACTAAATAAGAGTTTTATTAATTTTAAAGGAAAAATACATTTTAAGAATTTTCCAAACTTATTTTCTCAATACTCGAGAGAAAAGAATTAACTCTCTAGTATGGCTGATTTTTCTAATCCATAATGTACCAATTAACATTTTTGTACAGTTCTGTAGTTCTATATAGAGGATAGAAGAATTTTTAAAGCAATTTTTCAACTTGGGGTCCTTGAAGACCCCATGTGCAGTTATGTTACAAAATTGAAGTGGTGCAGTTAAGGGTTAAATAATTCATGATAGGCTCCGGTGCTTTTAAAATGAATGATGTTTACTCCTGAATTTTGTTGTACATTTAGTTGGTTTATTAATTGGTTCATATCTTCTTCAGAGGAATATGTACACGCTATTTTATCATGGAAATTTATTATTTTTTTTCCATGTACATAGCATGTTTGGAGTTAATAATATTTATCTCTAACATTAAAGGTTCCAAAACTTCAAATGTTTATGTTTCCGTAGCCAGATTATTACTGTATGACTTCCGGGATAAAACATAATAGAAAAATATTTAAAAATGATCAAAAATCTCTTGATTATAAATTAAAAACACTTGGTTTGTTTCACAGAATATTTATTATTTTTTCTCCGAATAGTTTCGACAAAATGTCAAAATGTCATTATTACTCCTTGATAATGGCATTTTGTCGAAACTAGTCGGAGAAAAAATAATAAATATTCTGTGAAACAAACTAAGTGTTTTTAATTTCTAATCAAGATTTTTCAAATATGTTTCACCACGGGTTAAGTGAGCAATTAATTAAATATATCAAAAATCTCTATTAATTCAAGTGAATTACACAAATATTACAATATAGGTTTCTCAGAAAAATTTCTCTTCTCAATCTAAATCATCAAATAATCGAAATTCAAAATTAGTGAAATTAAAAATTATCTGATATTTTATTATAGCGTACACTTGACCTTGAACGTATAATTATAAGGAAGGTGTCATTTAATCTATGTCGAATTTTTCGGTCAAAATACTGCAGGGGATGTATCTTAAAAAATTTAACATATTAAACAGTTCACCGATATTCGTTTCCAAATTCGTGATGGCAATTAACTCGGAATAAATTTTGTTTTTAGTACATTCAAGTTTGTTGCTTACTCGGGATTTTTATTTGAGCAACTGACAGAAAAAAATCACTCGCCTGGTGGCCCGTTTCAAGACAGGTGATTTCAATTTCAATAAAATCGGTAAGCAACAAACTATCATACAAAAACAAAATGTACTCGAGTAAATTGCCAACACTTATGGTAAACTCAAAATTTGCAAAATCAAAAATTGTCCAGATTTTCAAACAAACACATAACCAAGGCAGATAAAGGGAAAATAGAAATTGAAAAAAACTGGATTACATACAAAAAATCTATGAATTTATTAAGTCAACAGACATCACATAAATTAAAAATCTATGATTATTTCTTGAATCATTTTCTAATTTATCACTTGGTGAAACATTTTGAACTATTACTAATGAAGGTTTAAATTAAATTAAACCTGCATTAGTAATAATCTATGTTTGTGTCTTATTTGAGAATTTTTTTTATTCTTATATTTAGATTTTTTATTAATTGATTATATTTAAATAAATATTACTCTATTTTTATTAGGCAAGTTTAAACAAGGTTTATTTGAGCTGTATCTATAAAATTTTAATTGTTCTCTTTTTCTGAATACTTTCAACTGTTCTTTTTTTGAAACTATCTTTTTTGTTGTCGTAAAATTTCTACTTTTAGTAGTACAACTGAGCTTATGTGAGCCAAACCCTTCGAAGAACAGCGAAAGAAACGTCGACAAAAGCTCTTTCCAACTTAGAATTTAGAATTATTTTAAGAAATGAAATGCAAAAATTTAAACATAGATATACTTTTCATGCACTACTTGACTTTTATTATTATGAAAGTGAAGGAGAACAGACATTAAATAAAAAATGGCGATGTGGCCATCACAGTACTTTCCATATATTTTTATGAGGTTTATGCATAAATTACATAAATTTCATATAGCTCCTATAGTTTATTAGCAATAGGCAAATATTATCAACATTTTTAATTTTTTTCTCAGAAAGAACATTATGAAAAATATGTTTTAACAAAACTTGTTTAGTTTATTATTCCCTTTAACTTTTGTTTGAAAAGTTATGTAATATAATAATAATTGCATTGGTAGGTTAAACGTTCTGATTTTTATTGTTGCAGTGCGTGTTAATTAGTAAAAGTTTTAAAAGTGTTTAATTTGTATTTACTGGTGAGCTTAACACCCAACAGTTTATATGATTTTCATGATAAAACTGACTGAGTCCTGATAATTCAATCAACAATGTGAGTAAACTAAAACAGTTTTTTGAAAACTGTTTCCAGATTTGCAACTTGAATAATAATTTGCAGTCTTCTATTGAAAGTATCAGTTCTAAGTTTCATGTTATTAATACTAAATTAGAAAAATTAGAAAATGAAAACCAGAATATATAATTAGAAGTGGAAACTTTGAAAAATACCCTGAGGATGTAATTATCAGCGAAATTGAGATTATACAATTAAGATCTAGAAACCTAATTGACAATTATCGTGGTGTTACCGTACAATCTTTTATCTCTAAAATACTTGACAAGCTCATTTCTATTCAGTTGCGATACTTAACACGGAATATAATAGTAGATTATCAACACGAATTTCTTGATGGGAGATCTACTGTCTCTAATCTTTTGTGTTTTGAGAATTTTTATTTTAAAAAGTTTTGCTGAGCATAAACAAGTCGATGCTATGTATACTGATTTGTGTCGATCTCAACATATTAATCGCTAAGTTGAACGCTTATGGTTTTTCATCTCAAATAATTAACTGCCTATATTCATTTTTAATAAATCGCTCTTAGATTGTTAAAGTTAATAACCACACGTCTTCCGAAATTGATGTATGGTCAGTCGTTCCTCAGGGCACTCATGTTGGTCCTCAGTTTTTTTTGTTATTTGTTAATGATTTGTGTGATTCGTTCAAGTACTGTCAATCTTTAATGTTTGCGGATGGCCTAAAATTATTTCATTCTATTTATAACATTGACAGTTGTGTAGAACTGCAACATTATTTAAATATTTTATTTGAGTGTTGTTTAAAGAACAATTTATTTTTGAATATATGAAAATGTAATTCAATCTCATTTTCAAGAATAAATCTTTGACTACTCGATTAACTTTAACAAAACATCAAAGGTTAGTATTTAAAGTTATCATGTTTATGAAGGGATCTCTATTCCACCCTCTATCCCACCCTATAATCAGTAAAACATAAGCGAGGGTTTTAATTAAAAGTTGTAAAATGTAAAGAAACAACAAAAATATGGTGATGTGGCCATCATAGTACTTTCCTTACATTTTTCCCGAAAACTATGACTTTTACGCAAATTTGCTATTCCTAATAAATTGCTCAATTTTGAATTTTTTACTTGTATTTGTTATATAAATTTCATGTAACTCCTATAGTTTATTAGCAATAGGCAGAAAATATCAATATTTAATTTTCTTTTAGCTAGGAACTTATGTTACACGTAACTTAACATTATAATCTACTTACTGTTTTAAAACAGCGTTGCAGGAAGAATCCTGGGACGAAATTTCAGATTGAAATGCTCAAGACTCCTTTTCTTATTTCTTTGACACCTTTCTCGGTGAGTTTAATTATATATGCCCCAAAACAAAACTCAAAAATGGTGATGTGGCCATCATAGTACTTTCCCTATATTTTATAGGATTTTATAAGGATTTCACAAAAAAGCTATTCTTAATAATTTGTTCATTTTTTAATTAATCTACAATTATTTGTCATACAAATTTCAAGTAAACATTAGAAAAAATGTCAAAATTTTCAATTTTTATATTTTTTAATAATTTTACGAAAAACATATTTTAATAAAACTGGTTCAGATCTTCATTAACTTTTGTTAGATAAGTTTTATAAAATTTTTCATATTAAAAAAAATATCGGAAAAAAACAAAAAAAGACCTTAAGTAAACATCCACTTCCGGTTTATGAATGTTTACTAAAAACTTGTCAGTTCCAGTTTTGAACGATGAAACCTTAAGTTTCATCT
Organism: Ontholestes murinus; assembly: GCA_963969525.1. Taxonomy (NCBI): domain Eukaryota; kingdom Metazoa; phylum Arthropoda; class Insecta; order Coleoptera; family Staphylinidae; genus Ontholestes; species Ontholestes murinus. Next base: position 11,702,714 of record OZ018393.1, read on the forward strand.
CTATAGGATCTTTCGTTTTTTTTGTAATTTAAAATGAGGGTTAGTCCGGCCATTTAAGCTATTTTTAGTATTAAATCAGTTTTTGAGCTTTGTAAACATTAAATTTTCTATACATAGAATTTTCTTAACTTATTCAATCACCTTTAAAGTTTAATTTAGCGGGGTCTGGATGTAAATACCTTTTTATCAATGTGTTAGCCTGAATTTTCGAAACATTTAATTTTTAGATATTGTTTTTTCTAAATATAAAATTTTCAATGTATTGAATCTTCTAAACATTGAATTTAGAAGTTTCTGTGTTTTAATATATTACATAAAATGTATCAAACATAATATTTAGAAATTTTTGTATGTGCATTTATTATATATCGTATTTTCTATATATTAAATTCAATTTAGTTTCGTTTTAAATACTTCTATCAATGTTATAAACTAATTTTCTAAATAGAGAGTTTTCTAAACTAAATGTTAAATTTTCGGAAGAATACATTTAATTTTTTGAGTATTGAATTGTCCAAATAAAAAATTCTCTGTACATGAAATTTCCTACTCATAAACATTTATAAGTATTTAATTTTCTAAGCAGAGAATTCTCTATCCATTGAATTTTCTGAACAAGTTCTTTTATGTATTGAATTTTCTAAACAAAAAATTGTCCATACATCAAATTTACTAAACATAAATGTTTATGAAATGTTTTTTAAACAAAGAATTTTTGATACATTCAATACTTCTTCTGCTACTTTCTTGATGGAACCATATATTCAAAATGGGTTGAGTAAAACACTTGTTTTGTTCCATGATTTTATTAACAGTTTCCTGACACGTGTTTCGATCCGTTACGATCGAAACACGTGTCAGGAAACTGTTAATAAAATCATAGAACAAAACAAGTGTTTTACTCAACCCATTTTGAATTTTTGATACATTTAATTTTCTATATGCCAAATATTCTAAACATACATTTTTTTAGTACTGAATTTTCCTTACGTTTCTTTATAAATATAAACTTTGTATTGAATTTTGTAAACATTGAATTTTCTATACATCGAAAGCATTCATATTTTTAGTAGTAAATTTTTTTCAACAAAGAAGTTTCTATACATCGAATTTTCTAAACACAAAGTTTTATGAATATTGAATTTTCTCTACATCGAATTTTCTAAATGTAAGGTTTTATAAGTTTTTTTATAAGACCAGAAAATTCTCTTTATAACAAATGTTTTAAATATAAATGTTTATGAATGATGTATAGAAAATTCTATTTAGAACATTCAACTAAATAGAATTTTCTATACATCGAATTTTCTAAAACTCAGGGTTTTTGAATTATGAATTTTCTTAACAAAAAAATTTAGAGTTAGAGTATGTTTCCAAGCAGAATATTTACATTCATGGGTTAGCCATAAGTAATAATTATAAAATATAAAAATTTTTGAATACTTAATTTTCCAAATATAAAATTTTTTGCCAAGCGAAATTTATAAATATACAGTTTTTGAGCATTAAAATTTCAAAATAGGGAATTTTCTAAACATTTTTTTTATAATTGTTGAATTTTTTAAACAAAATTTTTCTGTACATTGAATTTTCTAATCAAAGAATTTTATATACAAAGAATTGTCTGTACATTGAATTTTCTAAACATATAGTTCTTTAACCATTGAATATTCTAAACAAATAATTTTCTAAACATCGAAATGCCTAAACAAAGAATTATCTGTACATCTAATTTTCTAAACATAAATATTTGTGAGTATTGATTTTTCTAAACGAAGAATTTTCTAAACAAAGAATTTTTTATTCATCTAGTTTTCTAAATAATATATTTTCTATATGTACAAAACATAGAATTGAATTTTCTAAACGAAGAATTGTTGAATTTTCTAATCAAAGAATTTTCTATACATCGAATCTTCTAAACATATTTTTTTTGAGTATTGAATTTTCTAAACAAAGGCTTTTCTATACATCGAATTTTCTAAACAAAGAATTTTCTATACTTAAAATTTTCTAAACAAAGAATTTTCCCTACATCGTATTTTCTAAACAAAAATTTTATGAGTATTTTCGAAACAAAAAAAAAATGTATACATCGAATTTTTTAAATAAAGAACTCTCTGTACATCGAATTTTCTAAACAATGAATTTTCTAAACATATTTTTTTTGAGTATTCAATTTTCTAAACAAAGACTTTTCTATACATAGAATTTTCTATAAATAAAATTTTCTCAACAGAAAATTTTCTCTACATCGTATTTTTTAAACATAAAATTTTCTAAGTATTGAATTTTCTAACCAAAGAAATTTCTATACATCGAATTTTCTAAATAAAGAATTTTCTGTACATCGAATTTTCTAAACAAAGAAATTTCTATACATCGAATTTTCTAAACAAAGTATTTTCTGTACATCGAATTTTCTAAACAATGAATTTTCTAAACATATTTTGTTTGAGTATTGAATTTTCTAAACAAAGACTTTTCTATTCATCGAATTTTCTATACATAAAATTTTCTAAACAGAGAATTTTCTCTACATCGTATTTTCTAAACATAAAATTTTCTAAGTATTGAATTTTCTAACCAAAGAAATTTAGGTAAATCGAATTTTCTAAATAAAGAATTTTCTGTACATAGAATTTTCTAAACAAAGAAATTTCTATACATCGAATTTTCTAAATAAAGAATTTTCTGTACATTGAATTTTCTAATAAAAGAAATTTCTATAAATCGAATTTTCTAAATAAAGAATTTTCTGTACATCGAATTTTCTAAATAAAGAATTTTCTGTACATTGAATTTTCTAAACAAAGAAATTTCTATACATCGAATTTTCTAAATAAAGAAATTTCTATACATCGAATTTTCTTAATAAAGAATTTTCTGTACATTGAATTTTGTAAACAAAGAAATTTCTATACATCGAATTTTCTAAATAAATAATTTTCTGTACATCGAATATTCTAAACGAAGAAATTTCTATACATCGAATTTTCTCTACATTGAATTTCCTAAACATAGAAATTTCTATACATCGAATTTTCTAAACAAAGAATTTTCTGTACATCGAATTTTCTAAACAAAGAGTTTTCTGTTCATCGATTTGTCTAAACAAAGATTTTTCTGTACATCGAATTTTCCTAATAAATAATATTTTATACATCGAAATTTCTAAACAAAAATTTTCTATTCTATTTTCTAAACATAAAATTTTATAAGAATTGAATTGAGGTTTACGACAAAAATCTATTCCTAATAATTTGTTCACTTTCGAATTCTCTACAATTATTTGTAATATAAATTTCATATAACTTATGTAGTTTAGCAATAGGAAAAAAATGTCAACATTTTTAATTTTAAAAAATTTTCTGGCACGTTAAGAAAATTGTTCAAATAAAAGTTATTCAGTTTCTCGTTCCCTGTAACTTCTGTTTGAAATGTTTAGTAAAAATTTTCATATTTATAAAAATATTGGAAAAAAAACATAAAAACGCCTCGAGCAAACATCCACTTTCGGTTTATGAATGTTTACCAAAAGCTTTTCAGTTTCAGTTTCTAATGATAAACCCTTAAGTTTAAAGTTTCATATCAAACGGATCATTTGTTTTTGAGATAGAGTGCCCACAGACATTTTCATGCACGAAAACAATACTTCCCCTATATATACTATATATAGGGAAAGTAAATATAAACAAAAAGGAATTTGCATGAGCATCTAAACATCATAAAAAACCCTAGATGCCTTGGCTCTTATAGCATACGTCACCAAAAGCGAAGAAGCTTATCTAGCATACTCCAGTCTAAAAAAAAAACTTTTTTGAAGAAGTTGAAGATCTAAAAAGAATGAGTTTTTTGCATTCTTATATCCACAAAAAGATGTATAGAACATAATAAATAAAGAAGTTGGAGGGAAGGAGAGAAAAAACAAAAAGAAAGCAATTTAACGGCAGAAAAATTGGTTCAACACTATAAAACCGTTGCTGGAGAAACCATCAAAAATATATATTAAAAATTCTCAAAGATAAAGAAACACGCGACATCTATGATGTGACAAGCAAATTAAATAAACAAGTTGCAGAAGAAATCACTGTACCTATTTCCATAATAATAAATAAATGCTTGTTAGAGTGCCACTTTTCAGACCAACTTAAAATTGGAAAAATAATACCTATTGCTAAACAAGCTACTGTTGATGAACCTGACCACCTAAGACCTATTGCGATTCTAACTGTTCTGTCCAAGATTTGGGAATGCGTAATAAAATCACGACTACTTAGTTTCTTAGAAAAACACAAATTACTCAGTAACTGTCAATATGGCTTCAGGACTCTACAACTTCAGAAATTGCCGCTCTGCTTGATAAAGTTGCAGAAGTATTGGATAACAAAGTTCAGATAAGTTTGACGTGCTGTGATCTGTCCAAAGCCTTCGATACCATTAGCCACGATGTTTTGTTACATAAATTAAATTTCTATGGAAGCAGAGGGACACCTCTTACAATTTGTAGATTAGAAAAATACTCGGTCAACAGAATTTGAGGTAAATCATGATGTCCCACAAGGATCATTGCTTTTCCTCATCTACATCAATGACTTACCAGCTAACCTACCAGAAGTACAACCCTATCTTTACGCAGACGATACATCCTTCCTAGTTGAAGGCTCATCAAAGGAGGATCAAATTACACGAAATGACTACACTATTGGAGCAATCAAGGACTGAACAGGGTGCAATATGCTAGCTCTAAATCAAGGGAAAACTCAAGAACTATCTTTCAATGACAGAAGACACAACTACATCAATTTCCTGGGAATTATGATAGACACCATATTGAACTGGTCTGCACACATACAATATACGTGCGAAAAACTAACAAATCGAATTTATTTTATAAAAAGATTAATGAAAATTAGTATTTACCTGGCAACCCGAACTTACTCTTTCGGAAAATTCCATTCTTTGCTCCAGTATGGCATTATATTTTGGGGAAATACCGTAGGTGTGAAAAAAGTTTTTATAAGCTATTCATGCCCTATCAGGATTGCCTGGTAGAGAAAGTTGCAGATCTCTATTTAAAAAACATAAAATACTTACCTTAAAAAAGTTGTATATATTTACCATCGTTAAATACCTTCACTATAAATTATATAGGGAAAGTAAAAAGGGGAAACGTTTAAGTAAAAAAGAAGAAAATATGTCAAATCATATTATCAGAAGAAGTATACTGTAAGAGTAAATTTAATATAAATTAAATAAAAAAATAAACATAACCTGGGCGTGACCGAATAGAAACATATAGGTGAAAAAGGAAATCATCCATTAACATAAGAGAATAATACTAAAATATTCTTTAAACAAAAATGGTGATACTAAAAAAAAAAGTTAAATATAAGGGAATGTTCAGTGTATTATAAACTAGAGTAAATAAATAATGAACACCCACGAAACTCTAATTAGCTACATATTTTATAACATTAAGGATAACAAATTAACGTATATGATAATGTTTTCATTTAATGGAATTCCAACATACACACACACTTTCCCTACACATTAAAATCCATAAGTATTATCATATTTAATCGCTGAACGCCCACAGTGATTTATCTCCGTGCCTCCTTTATGTTGTAAACCCGACGTGTCTTACACAAATGTAATAAAACAGGACGGTGATTTGGGAGGTTGGAGGCAGAAAGATAGGTCCAGGACCAGGTGGTTCCGTGTGATGCGGTCAGCCACTAATGAATGTGCTCATTGTCCGTTCGCCGTGAAATGATCCCTAATTGCCCAACAATCGCACTGCTGTTCGAATCGGACAACGAGCGCCTCAATACCACTTTAATTGCATTGTATTTATGTTAGGTATCCGCATGCGGGCAATCCCGAAAAGGGACACCGAAATCCACAACAAATTTCTTCCTCGCGCAGTAAATCAACATCCTGCGAGGCGACGAAGATGCAGATAAATTTTCATCAGCGTCAGCGGCGACGGTTACGGTCGCGAAAAATTACCACCGGTCGACAATGCCTACAATTAAGAGGCCTCATGTGAAAAAAATATAAATATTTATATTATACTTAAACGTGGGAATAGATTTTTTGTAAATAAAAACACGATTTGATTTTTTAACCATCCAATTAATTCCCAGCATCAAACAATATGTAGATATCAATTAGCACTTACTCTTTTTATTATTAAAATTTATAATATGGTAATCAAAGTATTTCCATCTATTACTAAATGTTTTACCACGTGTAATCTAATCCAAGAAAACCGGAACACATTATTCATAAAATGAAGGATGAAATTTAGGCTTTAAATATTAACAATTTAATAAATTGTAATATTCTACAATATTTTCGAAATATTTGATTATTTAAAAATTCGGTAAATATGAGAAATAAGGGCGAAAAAAAGGTATAAATTTATACAAGGTGCCCCATCGAAACAGCACATCAAAAGTTTATGGACTTCTAGTGAATGTATTTTTATGAAATTTTCATGGCTTATGTAATCAAGAGTGCTCTATTTAATTAAAATTAAAATTAAATTTTCAAGATTATACGACTCTCGGTTATAGTCAACACCAACTTCCTTATTTCAAATGGAATACTATATTTTTTAATACGTATTTAGATTCTACATAAAATTCTATGAAAAAAAATATTAAGTAACATAACGTCCAAATTTAAGCGTTTTCGAGATAATTGATATTTTTAATTTTGTGCCTTTTCAGAGTTCACATTAAAAATACATATCTCCGACTAAAATAAAATTGAAGGATTGTAATTTTGGCTACACATTATTTTGGCTGCAGATTATTTAATGAAAGGTATCCCCATTTAACGCTAATGAATAGATGGAAATTTAGACGAATCGAAGCGAACTTTTTGCCAACTGGTACTACTCAGCAGGTCGCGAGAAGAGATAAATTTGTAATTGATGAAGAAGAAAATGAAGTAAGTTCACTATATATAGCCTATTTTCAAGTCAATCCACATGCTTCAATAAGATCTGCGCACAACGATCTTGGAATAACCCGATCATCTATTCAGCGAATTTTAAAGAAGCATAAAATGCACCCATATTCATTTATTAAAGTGCAAGCAATGAATCCAAATGACCAGGTACATCGTTTACAATATTGTGAAAAGCTGTTAATAAAACTTCAGGAAAACCAATTTTTTTGCGTAATATTATTTGAACCTACGAAGCAAAATTCGGAAGATAATTTACCATTAAATAATGTTAGAAATTGCTGGTACCAAATGGATTGCGCCCCAGGGCATTCGTCGTATGCCGTAGGCGAGGAATTAATAAGTATGTTTGAAGATCGGCGGTTTGGACGTAATGGGCCAGAGCGATGGCCACCAAGATCGCCTGACCTAACACCCCTTGATTTTTATTTATGGAGTCGCATTAAAACTAATTTATATGACAGACCAGTTAATTCCAAAGAAGAGTTAATTGAACGAATAATATCCGAATTTGGCAAATTAAACCACAACAAAATCAGTAAAGCGACAAATAATGAAACAATCCGTAGAATTTTGAAGTATTTAGAACAAAATGGTGGCCATTTTGAACATTTATTAAACTAATTGTATGAACTACTAGAATAAGTGGATTGATTGAACTGAATATTTATTTTTTAAGGTTTTTATTAAATAATAACAAATTAAAATCTTCTATCTATGTAAAATGTCACAAAGACAGTTAAAGTGTTTAAATAAACATAAGTTGTGTTTTGTTTTCTTGGCTCGCTCAATAAATTACTTACCCATTGTTTTCTTATTGCACAGAATATTGACATATTTTTACAAACATGTTAATAACTTTAAAAGTAAAGAAGATAGGTAAGTATAGATCAAAGTACAATTAAATTTTACGTTCAAATATGTAAAAATATACAGGGTCTTCCATTTAAGAAAAACGAGATATATTGGTTTAAATTTGACAAAATGTGGTTTGAAATTTTGAACACCCTGCATATTAGTTTTTCAAAAATAATTCATCATTGGATACCCTTAGGTATCGACTATATGTAACCAATATTACAGCCTTTCAATTTTAGTTTCATCGGAGATATGTATTTTTAAAGTAAACTTTGAAAAAGCACAAATTTTTTAAAAATATCAATTATCTCGAAAACGCTTAAATTTGGACGTTATGTTACTTAATAATTTTTTTTCCCAGAATTTTATTTAGAATCTAAATACGTATTAAAAAATATAGTATTCTATTTGAAATAAGGAAGTTCGTGTTGACTTCCGGTATAACCGGAAGTCGTATAATCTTGAAAATATTCTAATTAAATAGAGCACACTTGATTACATAGGTCATGAAAATTTCATAAAAATACATTGGGGGACACCCTGTATTGTAAACTTATATTGTGAATAAAGATGTTTCTATATATGAGAATTATAAAAGTGTAAAAGAGAGATTATTATTATTTAAATTATTTGGAAAACTTAGAGTCGTGGAGATATAAAAATAAAAACGTGGTTTGGAGAGTTACGTGAAGATAGATTTGATAATTACACGGGAAATAATGGTAACACTTTCTTTCACAAAAATATTTTTCGAAAGAAAGTGTTATTATTTCCTGTGTAATTATTAATTGTGTTTGTTTGAAAACTACGACAATTTATTTATTTATTTATTTAATCTAAGCATGTAATATATACAAATAAGTGCAAGTAGAAGAGCAGAGTTCACTCATATGAATGTTAAAAATTAATGAATTTAAAGTGTTTAAGACAATTAGGGTCTATAAATTATTTGTTTATTTTGGATGTTGATTCAATTTTTACTTTCCCTATTTACTCCAGGCGTCTTTGTTTTTTCTCGATATTTTTCTAAATTTGAAAAATATACATAACTTTCTAAACAAAAGTTAAAGGGAATGAGACACTGACCATGTTTTGTTAAAACATGTCTTTTGTAAAGTTCTAAACTAACGAGAAAAAAATTAAAAATTAAAAATTTTGATAATTTTTGCCTATTGCTAATAAACTATAGTAATTACAAATAACATTTATATAACAAGTAATTGTATAGAATCCAAAATTAATCAAATTGTTAAGAATCGCCTTTTTCCTCATAGATTTCGAGAAAATTGTATGGAAATTACTATGATGGCCACATCACCATTTTTTTATGTTTCATTACATTTTACAGAAAATAGCTAAAGAAGGTTATTCATATTCAAACTTTAATTTTGATTTTGTTTTATTTTTCATTTCATAAAGGGTTTCGTTGTTTTTTAGCAGGAAAGTTATCATGTATATGTAGGGTGGCCTCTATTCACCCTCCAATCAGTAAAACATAAGCGAGGGTTTAGTTAAGAGTTGTAAAATATAAACAAACACAAAATAATTGCTTTTTTAAATTGATGTATTCATACTAATATTTCAAATAATTTGTGATGATGCTTTACTGACTGGAGGATGGGATAGAGGCCACCCACCCACCCTACAAATACATATTACCTTTAATTACTGATCGCGTCGTGATTTGCAATAACTTTTTTTAAGTACTACTAATTTCGTTTTGAAATTATTCTATATTCGTATACTATAAATATGTACAGTAATTTATAGTGCATTGCTTCTTCTTCCCCTTGTCCTCGCCTCAGGAATTTTGAGAATTTTGTCCTATCTCGGGCTACCGGTATTGAGGGATCCAGGTTGTTTCTTTAGTTGAAGGTTTAATTATAGTTTATTGTTTATTAGGAGGTTTTTAATTTTTAATTTAAAAGCAGGGTATTTCAGCGTCCGTATGTGTTCCTGTAGTTCGTTGTATTTTCTTATAGTATCTGTTTTTAGTGCTTGTGAGTATTGTTTAGTTGTGAATTTTTCTGTTCGCAGGTTTGACTTCCTTCTTGTTTTGTAGTTGTGTATATCTTTGTTTGTATTATAATATTGTTAATATTTAGTTCTTGCATTTTTGAATACAGTTTGTTGGTATTTGTTCTATTGTCAATTTTATATAATGCTTTTAATATTTCGTTTTGTTGAACTTGTACCTTGTTTATATTTGTTTTGTTGTATTTTCCCATATGTCACTTAGGTATCTATTTTTCGATGTGAATAGAGCATGGTATATTTGTCTCTTTATTCCAGTTGGTATGTAGTTTCGTATTTTTTAAGTCCTAGGTAATCAATTTCTCTTACTTGTTTTATTATCTTTCCTTTTATTTTTATTTGAATGTTTATTGGTTGTTGTTTTGCATTGAACGCCCTAAATGTTGTTTTCATTTCATTTATTGTTAGTTGATTATTAAACTACCATGTTTCTAATATTTTTACGTCTTTATTTATGTTTTCTTGTATTTCTAGGAAGGTTTTTTCAGTATATATTAAACATGTATCATCTGCATATGTTTACGGTTTTCCTTTAAGATTTAATTCTAGCATATCATTGGTGTATATTAAGTATAATGTTGGTGAAAGTATGCAACCCTGTGGTATTAAGTATTCTGCATAGATTGGTTGGCTTTCTATGTTATTTATTTTCGTTCTTTGGGCTCTGTTAATTAAGGTTAGGCCTCTAAATATTATTTGATTGTAAAAATATATACATATAGTATTAAAAGTACACACGATTAGTTACACACTTAGTTTGATAATGATTACTGTGTAATTCGAAACTATTCACAAAGTGTTGTATAAAAAAAAGTAGTATAAAAAAGTTAAACGTTTTTCTGTTATTCATTAAAAATGTACTACGAAGTGAACGCCTCCAAAATTCAAGATACACACGATTTATTTTAAGAAGAAATCAATTATCAAATGATAAAATATATAAGTCCTTACATTGTAGAAAATTTACTAATAATTAGAAAAAACACGAAAATATTTCGTAAAATCTACAACAAATGAGTCTTATTAAGACTACAAGAAACAAATCACTTTTGAAACAACTACAAGTATTAGCTAGAGAAGTAGTTGTTTCAAAAGTGTATTGTTTCTTGTAGTCTTAATAAGACTCATTTGTTGTAGATTTTACGAAATATTTTCTTGTTTTTTCTAATTATTAATTATCAAATGATCTCACTGCTCTGAACATTGGTTATGATAAGAATTTTATGAGCAAAATAATGAACAATATTTAACAAGCACATCAAAACGTATATAGCAACTGAGCTGAGCTGCTTGAGGGAAAGGAGCAGCAGTAGTGTGCAAAAGTATTACGAGTCGAAAATCATCAGAAAAAACAGGTTACTTCTGGAGAGTAAATATACTTATATTTTTAATTCCATTATTAATGGGTGACATTCCATTTGCAGTAAATATATACATGTTTGTTTACCTTATATTCCTTTTACCTAGTAAAGACTGCATTAGGTTTATGTCTGTCTTGTTTCGTATACCTATTTCCATTAGTTTCTCTATCATCACAGTTTTTGAGATTGTGTCGAAAGCTTTTTTTTATGTCGTTAATTAAATCGTACGCTGCAGACGTAGTTCCTGAATGTTGTTGGAATGCATATTGTTATTGTTTTATAATATTGTGTTTAGTTAGGTGCTTATTTATTTGTATTGGTATTATCTTTTTCAGATTTTTTTTTTTAATGCCGATAGTTGTGATATTGGTCTATAATTTGCTGGATTAGTTTTATCTCCTTTTTTGTGAACTGGCATTATAACGGCTTTCTTCATACATTCGTCCTTCTTCCAGTACTGTATTTATTATTTTAACTAATATAGGAACCAGTGCTCGTTTGTTTTGTTTTATTATGTAGTTTGTAATTTTGTCAAATCCAGGTGCTTTATGATCTTTTACTCCGATTATTATGTTATGTCAAAGTTTGTATGTCTAAAAGTCAATGTGGGAATTTGACTTTTAGTTTTAGTCGTAGTCGATGTTTTTTTGCAAAATAATAATTAATTTCATTTGAAATTTCTGTTTTATTTTTTGTGAGTGTTCCATTTTGTTTTCTGATTTCATCAATGTTGTATTCTTTCCGTTCTTTCTTGTTATTTGTTTTGTTTGACTAACAATGTCTGATTTTCTAATTTGTTTTATTTTAAAGACTACATATGTTTCGCCATACTGCGGCTTCTTCAGGTGAAAAAACTCTTCTTTTGCGAGGCTTAGAATACCTTAGTGGTAGTATGTGATAATGCTACACAATTTAATAGTAATTAATACATTGATTTTGCTATTCAATGTGACTTTCAGCTAAAACTTGCATTACATCAAATGGTTTAGCTGGAAGAACAGTACAAACTTATTATATTTATTATAATAAAAAAATCTATTGAAGGTATATATTTAAGTTTATTAGCACATCGTAATTCACGGTTTACACCATTACAAATTCTAATTTCAAGACGATTAAGAGATAATATACCAATTAAAAATAAAAATAAACTCTTTCCTTTTCAATCAACACCACTTAACTTCAACCCAAAACATATAACAATTAGAATTTTAAAAGTCTAAAAGCTAGATTTGAAAGATTTCGAAATTCCAATTTTTTATTATTTAAATTATTTGGAAAATTTAGAGTCGTGTGAGCAAATAAAGACGTTTATTTTTAATATTATTATTATATTTTGTAAATTCAAGCTAAGGCAAGTAATATTTTTTTGGAGAAGTGATGGCCGAAGTAATTATTAATTTGAGTATGTTTGAAAACTATGAAAATTAATAAATCTAAAGCGTTTAAGACAATTGGGGTCTGTAAATAATTTGTTTCTTTTCGATGTTGTCTCAATTTTTTCCATAAATATTACAATTGAATTGACTGTCATGTGGGGACCGACCCTGAACACATAATCCCGCCAGTCAACCGAAATCAGAGACTCGTCACGCGCCTGTAAAAATATAACAATGTGAAATTATGAAAAGCCACCCTTGACAAAATCACGCTCCCACAATATAAAACCGAATGCCACCACCACCACCAGCCAGATGAAATAAAACATTCATATCCCCGCGCTGCAAGGATCAAGATAAACTCTTTGATGCCACACAGAGCACGATAACGTGGAACGTAGGGGCAATGAAAAATTAATGAATAGACGATAAATTATACAATCTATTAATCTTTTTTTATGATTATTATACGAGGCGTAAAGCGGCCTTATCGCCTTCACAGAGTCGTCCACCGTCCGAATTCCCGGATTGTTCGAGGATCCCTTAATTGAATTTTGATTTCATCAATGTTGATAAATCTTCGAACATCGCTAGTCGTTATGTTTGGCGCTGTTGACAATTTGTAGGGGTGTATTTTAAGGGATTAACTAATTTAAACACATAAAAGTTACGTTTTTATGTGTTTAAATTAGTTAATTTCTTAAAATACACCCTTATAAAACTATTTATTAATTATAGTGATTGAAAGATAATTTACATTTTTGAAAATTATTACTATTTCCAACTATTTATTATTAAAACAACTACTGCCCGTACTTTTATTTCTTAGAGTAATGTATAACAATTAAAATTACTTCAGTTACATGAAAATTTAATCATTGATATGGAGAGATTAAATCGATGTTATATTATTCTTGTAACAAGGACGTTGTTATTCCTACTGCTGTAAAAGTTTAATTGAAATATTGAAAAATGTCCCCCCCGGACAAGGGTAATACCCGGCAGCCCCTTGAAGTTCTGAAAATTCAGCGGCGACCTCATCTAACGAGCACCGTTTCGTAAAGACATCAATGGTTTTAATGTTCATTATTTTTGAACGGCTTACATTTGCATGTGTGATGACGAGATTGTAAATTTGAGACTAAAACGGGCCCTATTTACATAAGAATAAGCGCCAACGTCGCATAAAAACGGCCCCCGATCCGTCCTAACGAGAGTAGCACAATGGCTCTCGAGATTTATCTTATTAAAAATATCGCGAATAACAGAGCCAATTTACCTAACTGATCATTATCTTATATTTACCTAACGATCTCTTTATACATACACACATACACACACACACACATACACAGAGGGGAGTCGGATACTGCCAGCTACGTCAACCTGTTTGTCTCGTCCCTCTTAAATCCAGACGCTTAGGGGATAAATTTTAATTTGCACCGAAAAACGGATTAATTAAAACCTGCAGGTTCAATAAAATCAATCAAATTATCATCTTGAGTGATAAAATATTCAAAATAACATTTAAACATTAACTTTATTATCTTAGAATGTACAATCAAGGAACAAAATTATCTCAACATTTGTTGATTGATGAGGCTGACAGATGTTGAAAGTTCATCTTCACTTTATATGAATAAAACTATGTAAGTACTTTCAAAAATTTATTGTAAGACGCTACAATTGTTTCGCCACACTGTGGCTTCTTCAGGCGAGCCAAATGTTTTTAGAAAGAAGATGATATTAGCAGAACAACATTAAAAGTTGACTATGGAGAAGCTGTAGTTATCGGAGACGAGTTTTTTTTCTAACTATACAAAGGTCAACTCTAATGGATAGGTGTGCATGAAACGCTGAAGGAGAAATTGAAAGTTATAAGTTCTATGGAAGAATATACCAACTAGAAATAGCGTTATACGATTTGTGGTTATTCTTTTTTCCTTCTTGTGACGTGTTCAAAAAGCTGTGACTAGGATTTTAGTTATATTTAGTTATATTTGTCACTTGTCATGTCTAATTTTGAATAAAGTTATGTGTTATGTTTTTATAAAGGTTTCCTCGTTTTTTGCAGGTACAAAGGTTATTATGTTATTTATTCATTTATTCATTTATTTATTTATATGTGTGTTTGTAAGTACTATTTAATCTTAAAGGTTTTTATTTTCTGTGTTTAATGTATTTAATCTATTACAAAAATATATGAAAGTTTCCAAGGAGAGAAATAGAAACGAGAGAAAACTTTTGCATAAAAGAAAAAAATTAGATATTCGACAATTTCTTAGAAAAGTTAAAAACAAATAAATACTAGCATAAAATTTAATTATTATTTATTAATTTGTCTAAGAAAATAAACAATTGATGCTATCTTTTTGTAAAAATATCTAAACTAGCATTATAAAAAAACTCTTAGAATTTTATCTATGAAAACAGAAGAAGTTTAGGGTAAAAAAATGTCTTAAAACATTTTAAATCTTGCTGAATTATAATTGAAATTATAACGAAAGGAATTTGATTATTATTTAAAATTTATTTGAATTCAAGAACATTAGAGAACATAAGCTAATATCAAAGAACAGCAAAATATAGAAAATAATATCAGAAAACATCCAAGGATATCAGAGAATAACATAGAACGGCACAAAAGTACAGAGAACGTTAGAGAACATCATATAATAGACAAGAATATAAGATAACAGCAAAAACCCAAGAGAATATTCCAATATGCTTACATAACATTCTAAAATTGTACATAAAATTCAATAATGTCAACAAAAAATTCAGTCACATATAGAAAGAGCAGAATTCACAATAGGGCATTCTTATACTTGTACGAACACTTTCTTCTATGAGAAACTTGCTTCTTGAAGCCCATCTCACACACAAATATGTGACTTATGTCGTCTTGATATCAGAGAACATTTGTGGACATCAGAGAGCAGCATAGAACTAAAGAGAATATAAGAGAATAGCAAAAACTGAAGAGAACATCAGAGAACATCAGAGGTCATCAGATAACAGCATAGAACTGAAGAAAATATAAAAGAATACCAAAAACCGAAGAAAACATCAGAGAATACCAGAGAACATCAAATAACAAAAAGAATATAGGAGAATAACAAAAACCGAAGAGGAACATTCCAAAACATCATTGGACATCAGAGAACAACATATAACTGAAGAGAATATAAGAGAATAGCAAGAGAGAGAGAGATATAGAACATCAGAGAATATCAGATAACAAAAGAGAATGGCAAAAGACGAAGAGAACATTAGAGAACATCAGAGGTCATCAGAGAACAGCATAGAACTGAAGAGAATATAAGATAATAGCAAAAACCGAAGAGAACATCAGAAAATATCAGAGAACATCAGATAACAGAAATAATATAAGAAAACAGCAAAAACCTAGGAGAACATCAGAGAAATATCAAAGGACATTAGAAAACAACATTTAACTGAAGAGAATATAAGAAAATAGCAAAACCCAAAGAGAACATCAGAGTACACCATAAAACAGCACAGAACTGAAGAGATTATAAAAGAATAGCAAAAACCGAAGAGAACATCAGAGAATATCAGATAACAAAAGAGAATGTAAGAGAATGGCAAAATCAGAACATCAGAGGACATTAAAGAACAGGAAAGAACTAAAGAGAATATAAGAGAATAGAAAAACCGATGAGAACATAAGAGAATATCAGAAAATAGCAGATAACATAAGAGAATATAAGAAAAGAGCAAGAACTGAAAAGGACATCAATGAACAGCAAAGAAGTATAGAGAATATAAAAGAATAGCACAAACCGAAGAAATCATCAGAGAATATCAGAGAACATCAGATTTAAAAAAAATAATAATATAAGAGAATAGCAAAAACTGGAAAAGAGAACATCAGAAAACATCAAAGGACATCAGATAACAAAAGAGAATATAACAGCAATAATCGAAGAGAACATCAGAGAACATCAAAGAACACCAGAGAACTGAAGAGAATATACAAGAATAGCAAAAACCGAAGCGAACATCAGAGAATATAAAAGAACATGAGATAACAGAATGGAATATAAGAGAATAGGAAAAACCGAAGAGAACATCAGAGATATAAGAAAATATCAGATAACAGAAGAGGATATAAGAGAACAACAAACGACCTCAGAGACCATCAGAAAACTGAAGAGAACCGAAAAACGTCAAAGAACGGAAGAGAATATTATAGAACAGAAGAGAACAGTCGAGAACGGAAGAGATCATCAGAGAACAGCAAAGAACAGCGGAAAATAGAAGAGAACGGAAAAGAACAGATAATTACATAGAACGGTGGAGAATTAATGAATATATTATACAAAATTTTATAACCATGATGCAAGAAATGGTTAAATTAAAATCTAAAAATTTGTAAGAGAACTTAGATAAAAATCTTAAACATGGATTACCTTTGTTGAAGAATTTTTGATCTTTCTGTTTAAACGTTTATACATTCCTTTAAAGTAGGGCAAGGAAAATATTTGAAAATATGTAACATACACTCTTAAATAAACGAATAAAATAAAGGGAAAATTGCTGTTGGAAAAATCTACAAATTTAAAAGAAAAATTGCTGAAATATTCTATAAAAATATACAATAATTTGTAGAAAATTCAGAAAAAGAAAATGCACCAAATGGAATTAAAATTAAAAAAACTAGAAGAATAATTTTTTAAATCCAGTAGGAAAATAAACAAAAATACAAATATTTTGGAAAATCGTTTTAATTTTAAATCTCTTAACAAAAAATTCTAGAAATCTAAAAGAAGAAACGTTTATTAGTTTACTATAAAGTTTAGAAAATAAAACTTAAACTTTAGAAAATAAAATATTAGAAAATCGATTAAAAAAACACAAAAAAAAAAATAGATAACTGGTGGAGAAACTTCGGTATGATCAAATAAGAAATAATTGAAGTCGAAAAATATTTATCCAAAAACCTAAGCTTTTAAAAATTTGGGTCAAAAAATCTTGGAATTTATTTTAAGATAAAGAAAAATTATTGAAAAAATTCGAAAAATGGTAGAAATACTAAAAAATGCAAAAATACGGAAAAGAATATGTTCAAAAAACTTTCTAGAAAATTCTTGTAAGAAAAAACGACAAAATGAATTTAAAAAAATTGCAATAATTTACAAATCTGAAGTAAAAATCACTTGAAAATTTTGATAAGGTAATGCAAACAAAATGAAATCTCGAAAAATGGATAAAATTTTTAAAAAACGAGCAGTAAAACAAGTGAAAAATATTGTTAATATAAATAATTAAAAAGAAATTTAATAAAGAAAAGAGTCAACTTTTTAAATTATTCCTAAACGAAGAAGAATTTTATTAATTTATATATTAGACAATTAAGACATTAAATAAAAAATGTTTATAACGTTAAAAGTGTTTTAAAAATTGCAATTAATAATTAAATTCAGTCAGAAAACTGCTGAAATTTATAAAAAAGAAATTAATTTGTAACAGTTGCAAAATAATAATTGAGATTTAGCGAGAACTTTAGCAAACTTATTAACAAAAATTTAAAATTGATTAAATTTTAAAAAAAATATATATATATATATAATTACTTTTAAATTTACTTGAAATAATTGAAAATTGACAAAAACAAAAGAATAATAAATAAAGAGTTTGAATTACATCAAAAACCAAAAGAAATTGGTTTCAAAATATGATTTTAATAATTGGAAATATAAAAAAAAAATCAAACGTTATTAACATTATAATCCAAGAAATTTTCTCAAATGAGAAACAATTGACATTTATTAAATAAAATTTAAAAAAACATTCGGCAAATTTCATACTTTTTAATTCCTTCAAAAACAGTTGAAATCCTTTAGCAAAATTAACAGCTTTTTGTTTTTTTTTAAATAAATTTGTCTTTCTATAAATCTCCAATAATTTCTCTTCCAAACTATGGAAATTTTACGGTATTACCATAAAGGTGCCATGAAGCTGATAAGATCCAAAATAGATCGAAACCAGTCGGTGACTATTGTTGAACAATCATTATGGGAATTTTATTTGGTTTTTTTCTAACTGGTTTTTAGGTGGTTGATACTACGTTACCAGCAATATCAACAGTAAATTAATTTGAATAGTGAACATCTTCTTTCAGTATTACCTTCACATTCTGTTATAATAAACTATTTTTTGTCTTTTACGCAATTTACAGCGTAATCTTATTCTGGTTTTGAACGTGTAGAATGGCACACAGTCGCTACAATCATTTCAGTTTTTCATACAAATAAATTATGATTTAAAACCTCGTTTTGTCAATCATCTTTCTTACTTTTTAGATTTATAATATCGTAGAAATAGACAAAATTTTACTAAAGGAATACGAACAAATTACTTTTAACTTCAAGAAAGTATTCTTCTAAATCGGTTGATTGATGTATTTTCAAATTTCAAGGTCATGCATCATTTAGCGTACAATAATTGAATATCTTTAAGAATCCAATTTCTCCATTGATTGATACTCTAAAAATTAAAAAATTCCCAAAACTAGATTTTAAAAAATGATCCCCGAAATTAAAAACAAAATCGGATAGTTCCGAGCTGGTGTAAAATTAATGAACCACCATTTAACATTGTTTAAAGGGCCAATCAAAAACGCATAAATCTGCGAAAGAGAAAAAAAACCATCTCACGGGAGCAATTAAGGTGCGGCCCTCCAATACATATATATTTTTTTTACGCAGCGGCGCATTTATACCTTCTTTTTTTTGATAAATCACCGCGGCCGCGCCGCAATATTAAATTACAACTTCACCCATTTGCTCCCCGGATGATTTATCTGGAGGACCCGTCCCCGTAATTAACGGAGATTTATCGGCCGGCCCCGAAAAATTTCGCCAAAAAGAGCACCCGCGCTAATTATCTAAGGGTACAATCTGAGCGCACGCACAAAAAAAAATAACTACCTACAACCATTAGGACTGCTGTTGAACAAACCGTCCCACTTTGTCCTCTCGGGCCGATGACATTCCCCAAACCAATTAAATTCCGAAATATTTACGATTCCGAAACGAAAAGAAAGGGAAAAATTCGAGATAACCGCATGAATTATGGTGTTATGAATGTGAATGGAAATTAGTCATTAATAATTAATCATTATATTAATTATAATTTCTGGGCGATAGTGGGCGCCGGTGCGGGTCGGGTCGTTCGGGTCGTTCGGGTCGTTCGATGCGATAAGATTATTGCGGCCGTTCCGTTCGTGTATCGATCGTTAAACGGCTTTAACACCCTTTTTATTAATAATCCCGAGATTATGGATGGAAAGGGTGTACTTTTTCTGTGCGTGTGTGGGAAACGTGCCCCCCCTTTTGTTGGTTTTTAATTATTCCGATGAGTGATGAGTTTAGCGTTTAATTGGAGGGATGACAACTGCACTTAAGTGATTTTTTTCGGATAAACTCACATATGCTGTTTAGACGGTAGTCTTATCTGAAGGACGGTTTTTTTCGGTATTGAAATTAAATTTGTGTTAAGTATGTGAGAAGAGACGAGGATGATTTATTAAAAACATATCTTGGAGAATGTCATTAATTAAATCTAATTTAAAGTCTTATCCGTAAGGCTACGCACTTTTTTCTTTCTTAGAAAATTGTTTGATTGAGTGATTAATTATGATTGTTGTTTCAATATTTATTTTCTTCAAATAAACAGAGGCAAAATAAAGTTTGTTCTCAAATCCTTACTTAAAAATGTGCCAACAAGTAAACGTCGTATTCGATTTTAAGAATTTTTTTCGAGCCTTATTGAATTATTTCTAAATTTCAAGAAGCTCTATATTTAAAATATGGAAGGAAAAAACTGGACAGTCTAGATAAAAATTAAGAAAAAAAAAACTTAAATAAATGTTTGTAATATTTTAAAATTGTAATATCATAAGATTTTATAAATTTGCCAGAAAAGAAAGCAACACGTGGTATTTTTCGAAAATAGGAAACTGGTAAATTTTGGAAATCTAAAAGAGAAATTTGTCTAATTTCTTCATATATTATAATATTTGACACAATATCGTCACCAATTTGAATGTCCAAATTTGTATTTCTATTTCATTTAGATTCTAGAATATTCTTTGAAGGTTTTAGAATTTTTGTACTTTTATTTGTATAAAATAATATGATATACATTTTTTTTCGAAACTAAAAATTTTAGACAATTTTTGTGTTTTACAAATTAATTTGTCTAAATAAATTCTTTTTTATGCCAAAAATTATTACTGATATTTTTAATTTCTAAGACTATTAAAATATCTTCGACAAGTCTTAGTTATTACATTTTTCAATAATTATAAAAATTGTATTTATTTTTTCTCTCTATATTTATTCCCATCATTTTTGTTATGGAAATTTTATTTTAACTGATGTTCCCTCGAAGATAAAATACATTTGTAGTGCAAAATTCTAATCTAAGAAAAACAAAAACGCGCACTCTTGACCTACCCCAATAAGTAATTGAATTTTTAAGAAGCTTCTCAAGAATTTAAAATTTTTCAATTTGATCTTTGTCATTTATATTTTCAACAATATCTCATCGAAATGTATTTTTCTAAGAAAGAAGACCGAAGATGTCAATAAATAAATAAATAAATATATTCAGCAGTTTCAATTGTAGATTTATATTTTATTTTCATTTAGATTAATAGAATTTTTGCACAAATTTTTGAGACTTACTTTTTTAAAATAAAATATATAAATTTCTTTCCTTGAACCTGAAAATATACAAATATTTTTATGTGATTTATAAATGAATTGTTCTAAACAATTTCCTCAGTCAAAAATTATTTGTAGTATTTTTGTTTTGGTTCAATAAATTTTATATTCTCCTATCGTATTCTTGACCTATTACAATAAATTATTCTTTCGGTAGATAATATGTTCATTGCACTCCTAATAAAACATTTTTTTTTAATTTCTTTGAAAATAATTCCCGCGTTTGTGCAACAGGAAAGCATACGTACTGATTACTACCATCAAAATCTGTGATGATTTAAATACTTAAAATTACGCATGGGCAAGAGGAATTAATTTATTAACGAAAGTCATGCATACGCTTAGGCAATGAATAATTTATTGGTTACGCTAGGTCAGTGATAAATTTAAGTTTATTCAACAGAAATAATTTCATTCAAATTAGTGTTGCTTTGATAGTTGTACTATTCGTAACACGCAAATTAATTTGTATCATTCGATGTCTGTCGAAGTATTAGCTAGGGAAGTAGTTGCTTCAAATTAATTTGTTTTGTAGTCTTAGTAAGACTCACTGTTGTAGATTCACGAAATGTTTTCGTATTTTTAAATTTATTAATCTAAAATGAATAGAAAATACAAATCTCAAAGAAAAAACTGCTGAAATATTTTGATAGAATATTGTATAAAATATTAGAATATATGAAGAGAATGAGAAAATGAGGCAAGAGGTGAGTAAAAAAGAAAATTCGAAGACTGTCGAGTGTTTTAAAAAATGAATAAATTATCGAGGCAGATAAAGAATACGTGTTTTGATTTTAGTTTTACATTTAAGATCATAAAAATTTAAGTAAGGTAAAACATTCATATTTTCATATATTATTATGAAACTGTGGAAAAATAGAAACGTATTAATGAGAATCATAGCTTTTGTAAACATGGAGAAAATTTACTATTATAGTCACATCAACGAATAATGTATTGGAATAGATCGCAAATACGCTAGGACAATGAATAATGCATTGGGCTAGGTCAACAGTGCGCTTGGATAATATATAATACATTAAGATAGGTCAAGAGTACATTAAGGTAATGAATAGTCTATTAGAATACGTCAAGATTACGCTAGATCAATGAATAATTAATAAGGATAGGTCAACACTACGCCAGGATAATAAATAATTCATTGGGATAGGTCAATGGTATGCTAGGATAATTAATAATTTATTAGTGCAGTAATGAGTAAAGAATTAATAAACACTTAGTTTGTTTCACTATTTTTTATATTTACTCGATTAGTTTCGCTTTTCTTGCGTTTTATAATTACAAGCAAAACTAGTCGAGTAAATATAAAAAATCAGTGAAACAAATCAAGTGTTTATCAATTCTTTACCTTAATTTGATTGTTGAATTAAATCACTTGGTATGATTAATCAAATTAATACAAAAATGTTTCACCATAATTATTTACCTATTATTTCATACTGTTTCAACAAGAGATAAGTGTGAAAATTATTCAAGAAAAAATATTAGTGCAGGTTAATAATACGCTTTCTAATAGGTGAAAATTACGTTATAGTAATGAATCACATTTAGTGTAGATTAAGAGTAAGATAGGTTAATAAAGAATTTATTTGAATAGGTCAAGGTTAGGCATTACTGGGATACGTCAAGAATGCGCTAATGTGTTCTAAAAAATCAACAATAAGATGAGATAATGAGGTT
The DNA here is from genome assembly GCA_963969525.1 of Ontholestes murinus. Classification (NCBI taxonomy): domain Eukaryota; kingdom Metazoa; phylum Arthropoda; class Insecta; order Coleoptera; family Staphylinidae; genus Ontholestes; species Ontholestes murinus. The sequence continues at coordinate 11,725,784 of OZ018393.1, forward strand.
ATGAGAAGAATGGAGAAAGACAGAGAGGTCCTACAGGAAGGGAAAATAAGAAAATTGCAATATCTCAGATGTACCACAAGGATCAGTATTGAGACCGATACGTTTTTCTATTTACACTTCTTCGCTTACAAGTATTTTGGATCACTGCAGTGCAAACTTATATGCCGACGACAAACAAATCTTATATACTTTTAAACCAAAAGACACAGTAGTGGCTGGTAGCTATGTTTCGTCGAATTTATCAAAACTGTCAGAGCTCTCTCGTAAGCACTCTCTCTTGATTAATCCAAGTATATCTACAGCAATGATATTTGAACCTTGTAGCTTACGCATTTGATGACAATGTCCTGCCGTTTGTTGATTTAGTCTCCAACTTAGGCTTGACTATAGATACAAACTCTACATTTCAAAATGCACATTAGTAAATGCATTTAGATCTTTTCAGAGATTAAGAAATGATCCAGTAGATATTATTTAACTGTCAAAACGAAACGTATGCATTGTGATAGACTATTTTTAAACCATTTTAATTTTTCGGATGTTGTTTATAATTTTTGTTTGAACCAAACAACAAAAACTCGTACTCAGAGAGTCCAAAATTCTTGTATGCGTTTAATATTTGGAATTCGGAAATATGAGCATATTTGCAATAAATTAAGAGAGTTAAACTGGCGGAATATGTCGAATCGTCGTATTTTACATTGCTGTACACTTTATTATAAAATCATTCAATACCGCACCCCTCCATATCTATACAACAGAATAGTTTTTCGCTCTGATATACCTACATAATATTAATGTGCGATTTAGAGGAATTATCTCACCGCCTTCTCACAGAACTGCTTTATTTGAAAGATCCTTTACATATAATATTTATAAAATTTACAACAAAATACCGATTAATCTCAAAAATCACACATTGAATCAATTTAAAAAGGAAATTAAAAATAGCTTGATGAGAAATGAGTTTTGAAATTAAAAAATTGCAAATATTTATCATTGTGTTTCACTGCACGTATGTATTTTTCTATATGAATTATAACTTGTTTATACCGTAATTCACTATTATTATTAACAATAGGTTAAGTGGAAGAGCAGTTAATAGTGTAAAACTAACTTCGCCTACTTCTTATATTGCTAATTATTATATTTAATTTACTTTTGAATTCAATAAAGACATTTATTATAATTATTATTAAATCAGAAACAGTGGCAGAAATGAAACTGTACATGTAGGGTGGGTGTTTGACCACTTTTCTACCCTCCATCAGTGTCAAATTCGCAGGAGTTAATTGCTTTAAATGCTTAAACTGGAACAAGTATTTAACCTTTTGGAAACATTGTGTTTCGAATAAACCTTCTTCATATTACAATAGTAGAAGGTAATGGCTGTGATCACCCACCCACCCTACATAAATATTCAAACAGAAGGTGAAACAAAACTGCTACTGTATTTATTTTCTGTAAACTAAATCAGTAACAGTGATTTAAATAGAATTGTATATGTAGGGTAATATCACATTTGCAGGCTTAACTGATTTAAATGTTTAAGTTTTATAATTTACAAACATTTTGCAAACGTTCTGTTTTATTTAATTCATTTCTAAATAATCTTTGTTAATATTACAATAGTAGGAGGGTACTCACTTCACATATATATATATTTAAAGAAAAGCTAAAACTTTGCTTCTTAATGTATATAACCATTAAAAATATTACTGTAATTGTTATTTTTAGAAACAAAAACAGTGAGAGTGGCAGAAATCAATCTGAATATGTAGGGTGGGTGGGTGTCCACTATCCCATCTTCCAATCAGTAATATATTCGCAGCGTTTAACTGATTTAATTGTTTAAAATGGAACAAGTTTTATCCCTTACAAACAATTTGGAAACATTGTGTTTAATACAATTATTTTTTAAATAATTCCTAAACATATTGCAATAGCAGGAGGGTATGATAGTGGCAACCCACCCACCGTACATACATATTTGAACAAAAGCTGAAACATCGCTACCTAGTGTTTGAAAGCATTAAAACTCTTATTGTGATTTTTTTCTGGGGAAACTGAAACAGTAACAGTGACTGAAATACAACTGTATATATAGGGTGGGTTGGTGTTCACTATCTTACCCTCCAATCAGCATCACATTCGCAAGCGTTAAATAAGTGATTTTTTGAAGTGATCATCCACCCACTCTACATATATATTGAAACAAAAGCTGAATTTTAATATCTATAAACATTAAGTATGTTAATGTAATTATCTCTTGGAAACTAAAATAGTAACAGTTGATGAAGTAAAAATGTATATATAGGGTGGGTGGATGGTTACTATCCCATTCTCAAATCAGTATCAGTATTTAATACAATTAATTTTTAAGTAATTCTTGATCATATTGCAATAGTAGAAGGGTATGATAGTGGTCACCCACCCACCCCACATACATATTTAAACAAAAGCAGAAAAATCGCTTAACATTAGAACTGTTACTGGAAGTGTTTTCTGGAAACTAAAACAATAACAGTGGATGAAGTGAAACTGTATATGTAGGGTGGGTGGGTGACCACTATTCCATCCTCTAGTCAGTATCACATTCTCAGGCTTTAACTGATTTAAATGTTTAAACTAGAGCAAGTTTTTGCAAACGTTGTGTTTTAAACAATTACTTTTCAAAGAATCCTCATTGTTTAGGTTATAATAGTAGGAGGAGTTAACAGTGGACACCCACCCAGCCTATATACATATTTAAACAAAAGCTGAAACAACGCATCTATTGTTTGAAACCATAAAAACTGTTACTGCAGTTGTTTTCTGGAAACTAAAGCAGTAATATTCTATGGGTAATATTAAACCTAACCAGTCAACATGGATGTCACACATTATCATAAAGCAGTAATAGTGATTGATATAAAACTGTATATGTAGGATGAATGGGTGGCCACAATCTCACCCTCTAATCAGTATCACATTCGCTGGAATTAACGGATTTAAATGTGTAAACTAGAATAAGTTTTATACCTTAAAACATTTTGCAATTTTTGGGTTTTATACAATTAATTTTCAAAGAATATAATATAATACAATAAGTTATTGATGCCAGAACTATATAGTTTTACATAAGTCGAAAGTAATATTATTAATACACACAATAATTTCCTAAGTTTAAAATCTACATTATATAAATATATAGGTAGTGCAATAAATATAATAAAAAATAACATGGGTGTTTAAAACATAACAGAAATACATTAAAAATTGAATTTGTAACAACCCTCTAAATTATAGAATGCAATTTCTAGTAACAGCGGTTTTACTTTTACTAATAGAATTTGGTAGTTTATTAAAGAACTTAATCCTGTAGTAGTTTGTACCAGTTCTAGTTTGATTTAAACGTAACATAGTGAGACATATTTTTTCATTAATCCGTGTGTCATGAGAATGACTAAATTGATTGACATGTATATTTGTCATAGTTTTTCTTAACAAAAATAAGGCACTAAAAGATAAAGATACAAGGGAGTGTCAGTATCCGAAGTTCTTTAAATGCTTCACGGCAGTCATTGCGATAACCTAGATCCGAAATAATTCGTATTAATTTGCGCTGCAAATCAAATAACCTATGAGTGAATGATGAATGACCCCATACCAAAATTCCATATGTCAGATGACAATGAGAAATAAGCTGTTCGCATTATCTTTATTGAGACTTTCATGTTCAAACTTCTTAAGTGGAATGTATATTTATTGAACTTCTTTGTTAGTTCATCACCATTGCAGTTCGTCAACATATGATTGTCAATATGTAGACCTAAGAATTTTATTGTATTTTCAGTGATATTTACCACATTCATTTTTAAAGTAAATAACAATTTACCAGTTTCATTTAAGTTTAGGTTTCATTTATTGCTGTTAATCCAACATGCAGCTTTTCATCCAAAAGTTTACATTCATTAATTGTTTTTGCCAAAGATATTAATTTAGTATCATCAGCAAAAAGCACTACATTGACATCATCAATATTTTTGACAAAATCATTGCTGTAAATTAAGTATAAGAGGAGTCCCAGAGTAGACCCTTGTGGGACACTATGCTGATTAGGTAGCTGTACTGAATATTGAACCATTGTGATAAACGACTATTTGAGAGATTTGATGACAAAAGTCTTCATGAAAAGGGTTCGAAATTGTATAGATACAATTTCCTTAGGAGTATACATTTCAACTTGCATATTAATTATAATAACACTTTAAAATAAATATTATTATTATTATTACAGTGAGAAACACAATCAAAAGGCTTGCTCAAGTTAAGAAATAATAGTAGGAGGGTGTTTTAGGCTTTCCTAAGTCTATGTACTATAACGGTATATCTTGCAATTCTGGGGAAAGCTGTGTTAATTTATTTGCTAAACATTTTTCAAGCGTTTATATTAATGATGATATCTAATCGAATAAATTTTCTGACTCAGTTAATCTATGTAATTCTCAAATTGATAGTGTCGACATATTTGAAGCAATAAACTCTCTACCTGATTCCCTCAATCCTGGATCTGAATGTATACCATTTTTTTTTGTAAAACCTTAACGTAACATCGAAGCATAAAGAGCGATTTCAATTCAATCCACTTTTCCGAAATTATTTTAAAAACTCATAGCAGATCAATTAATGTTTTCATGTAAAATCATTATCTGTAACGAGAACGAGAAGATCTACTGTTTCCAACTTGCTTGTTTATTTATATTATTTATGCTCTTGAGAAAAATGGCCAAGTGGATGAAGTGTATACAGATTTCTCCAAAGCTTTCGAACGTGTCTCTTATAGCATTTTAGTGAACAAATTACGCGTGGTGGGCTTTGGTGACTGTATAACGAAATAGATTCGTAATTTTGAACTGATAGACAATTTGTAAGCATTAACAATTTCACCTCTAAACCAATATCGGTGTTCCACAAGCGTCGCATTGTGGCCCAGTGTTATTTTTATTATTCATTAATGATATTAGTACGTATGTTAAGCATTGCCGATTTTTATTATTTGAAGATTACCTTAAAATATTTCGCGCGATAAACTTCACATCTGACTCAGCGTACTTGTAATATAATTTAGATAATATTTTTGAATAGTGTTCGGATAATAATCTTTATTTTATTTACAACAAATCCATGTCAGTCTCTTTATGAAGGAGTCGCGTGACTGGAAATATTTATATACAATCGATGGTCATTTATTTAACATCTGTTAAAGAAGTAAAAGATCTATCTGTATTATTTGACTCCAATCTTTCCTTCTTTAAACATATTGACTACGTTTGCTCGAAAGCTTTGCAGACGCTTGGCTTCATTCATCGATTTGGTAGAAACGTTTCGATTAATACACATAAAATATAATAATAATAATAACAATAATAAATTGTCTTTATTCCAAATAAAAATATATATACAGAGTATACAGATGAAACAGGGTAGACAACGTTCAGGTAGTTAGAAGGTAACTAGTACTGCTCTTCTACTTAACCTACAAATAGTTTATAAATCAAGGTAAAATTATTAGACTACGTGGTGTAACATTAAATCAAAGATTGTGACATCTAAATGAATTTTATAGTTATTACGTTAAAATATATCGATTAGACCTCATCAAGAAAGGGTAAACCATAATTTTTTATTTTAATTTGTAGAGGACCAAACAATAAAGACTGACTTTGGGAAGTACTAATAAGTTCCTTATTAATTTTAAAATAGTATAGTAGCTGGGTATCATCTGCATAAAAACTTGCGGTACAATGTTTACCGGAATTACTTAAACTAGAAGTATAAATTCAGAATAAAATCGGGTCCAAAATGGAGCCTTGAGGTACACCACCACTAACTTTGGTAACATAAGTATTCTCTTCTAGCCGAACCATTTGAAAACGATTTTCAAGGAAAATTGAAATTTGAAAATACTATATACATCCTTGTTAAGACCTCAAGTTGAATATGCTTCTTGTGTTTTGTTCCCGGCATACAATAATAAGGTTTGCCAGAGAGAACGTGTTCAAAATAAATTTTTAATGTCAATTTCTTTTAAAAAAGGTATTCGTCCAATTGAATATAGTCGTGGCAGTGTGCTTTTTTCTCTAAAACCTTTGATTATATTACAATAATTGTAGGTTGTAAATGGAGAGTTAGTGTCTAGAAATATCTGTTTATATTACAATAATTGGAGGGTATAACAGTTACCACCCTCCGACCTTACACATACATTTAAACAGTAGCTAAACAATTTCTCAGTAATATTAAATGGTGAGTTACGTGAAGAATATAAATACGATAATAAAACACATTTGAATTACTTTCTTTGCTGTCTATTTAATTTTTTCTAAATGTACATTTCGTTTACCAAACACAAATAAAATACACAGTCAAGAAAATGATTACTCAGTGTTTATAAACTTGAAATATTTACTACAATAGTTTCTGTAAATTAAAAATATGACAGAAACTAAAAATAATTTAATTGTTCTCATATTTACTTTAGTAAAATGATTCAAATACTTAACAAATTGTATATATTTGGCAGATATTGTCTATTATTAAAAAGTTTTATTAAGTATTGAAATTTCATATGAATAAAATTCTTAACTAACTAAAAATCTGATGATGATGAGGATGATTTACAGCAGTGGAGTATATCACGGTTACCCGTCGTCTAATTAAATATGATAATCCGCAGTTAATAATCAATTGAAATTGTGTAAAGCCACAAAGGTGCACTTATCCGATTAGGGAGCTATAAATCTATAAACATGAATGATAATCCTCGGGGCTGAATAGTTTATAATGCCGGAGATTACACCGACGCAAACAAGAACATAACTCAGTGCTACAATAAATAACATAATATCCTTACTAATTTTCTGCCTTTAAAATTTATATTTTCACACAAACAAAACGTGTACGAGAGCCGAACGTGTCTGCGCGTGTGTGTGTGTGTGCGTCCTTTCTTCTCGCGCAAGAAACGCACAATCAATTAGCGTTAAGGACAGCCGTGGTTATACATCACACCACACAAATCTTTTAATCCGATATTTATACCGTCATTATAAATAAATTATTCACCGTGTCGCCCCCTATTAGGCTCTATTCGAGCACAATTAGGAAGTGAAGGACCCAATGGATCCTAATGAACTATAAATATGGCAGGCACAATGCGAGGCCACTTATTTATGCCCACCTATAATATATTAATACCCCCGGTACTCCGTTATAGGTGCGATGAAGATGGGAGAGGAGGAGGTGTTGTCCTCTTGTGACTCGGGTCGGTTCTTCTGACCTATTCTTCTTCTGTTATTTCGAGTGCATTCCCCGGGACCGGCAATTCGATCTACACGGACAACAAAGGACCCCGACCGAAAGGAACACCTTTACACGACCACTCGTGATCTACAAACACTGCGACCATTGTTTGGTCGCGTCCTAGAGGAGGGCCCTCTACCTAAATATCAATTGTCCTTTTGTGCGGACAAAGTCAACAATCGACTCGTTAGATTGCAATTATATGGATAGAATTTCAGTTAATTGCAAGAGTCACATTTTTAATTCAATAAATTAAATATGGTATGGTTATATTAATTAAGAGTTAGTTCAATTGATTATAAGCAATATTGAATTGAGTTGATTGTAGCTGAAAATCATTTCAGTTGTATCAACAGGAACTAAGGTCTTAGGAAAAATAATTCAAGTGAAGTAAGGAATAAACTGTGTGTTATTTTCTTTTACAAAACACTTCACGTAAACTCAAACCAACAGTACAGATACAAATTGTTAATTAACTTCGTGTAATTGTTAATTACAATATGAATAAGAGGTGTCGATCGTATCAATTCTTTAGAAAGTCAGTGAAATTTTAATATAATGATGTTTGTTTTCTAGCCTTGTAATTATAATACATTTCAGTCAAACTTCTATGAATTATATAAATAGTTGGGCATGTAAAATCAATATGCCCAACATGATGACCAATTTTGGATCAAAGTTTTATTCTTTTTTTTCTTCTTTAAGTGGCATTTAAAGTCATCATGCCTCCTTCTTCATTATATTATGTATTAACTATAAAATAACCTACCCTTAATAAGGTATTAAAAGTCCAATGTTGGTTTATGTTACACAAGTCAAGCATTTCCACTGTTTAATTAAATGTTTCTAAAGGTATTTACTATTCTTTCATTGTGTGAATTCTAAACGGCATTTAAAATCCAACTAAAAGGTGATTTTCGGTACAATGCGTGCGTCCTTCGTACCTTCATTGTCTTCCGATAGCCAACCGCAAACAAATTGTGGCGAACGCTCCTTTTGGCAGATAAATAAGCTTAGTCTCTCATCCTCCCCCATTGTCCAGCGCCACTCCAGCTGTCCGGTGCGATAAAAATTTCCGAAAAAAATTTGTTCCAGTTACACACCTTAAAGGGCACTCGAAGCACAATCGGATTTTTATTGAGGTGCCATTTTCCGTACCACCCAGGCTCATTCAGCCGCAACAATGCGTTCTCGAGTTGCGTGCCTAAATTGGACAGATAGTCCGATTTACTTGGGACCATTGAAATGTGGTAGGTACGCATGGATCCTCGATATTCTCGGGAAGCTTTTCGCTTTTGTTGGCACGACAGACACCTTGGCGCGCGCCAGTTCGCCTCTATTCAAAAAAAAAATCGTGGTTCTATTCACTGGGCACACCATCAAAAGTCAATCTGAAGTGCATTTGCGATTATTCTCGTGACGGTTTCGAGTGCACTTGACGTTTGCCAGGTAGTAAGGGTTGAAACGATTATAGATTAACATGGGAACTGGATTGAGTCGTCATGGGATATATAATTATTATATGATTTGAAGGTGTGGATTTGAAAAAATAACGGGTGTCCAACAATTATTGCAGTCCCGGGTGGCGTTGGAATAAAAAACGTACGTCGATTCTTACATGTTGCAAGTAAATGAACTGACATTTTTAATGCACATTTAGGTTATGTTTGACAATTAACATGTCAGTTCATTTATTTGGCACATGAAAGAATTGACCTACGTTTTTGATTCCAATGCCACCCGGGACTGCAATAATTGTTGGACACCCGTTACATTTGGAACTATAAATTTATAACAACAGCTATTAATTATTACTTTCCCTCTATAGTATATATAGAGGAAGTATTAGTTTCATGGATGAAACTGTCTGTGGTCGCTTTATCTCAAAAACTAATGATCCGATTGAGATGAAACTTTAAACTTAAGGTTTTATCAGTAAAAACTGGAACTGAAATGCGCACTCTATCCTACCCTCAAATCAGTAAAACATCATCAAAAATTAGTGAATAATTTGTATGAATACATCTCTAAAAATTGCAATTATTTTGTATATATTTATATTTTACAACTTTCAATTAAAACCCTCGCTTATGTTTTACCGATTGGAGGGTGGATTAGAGGCCACCCACCCACCCTACATATGAATATTAACTGTAATTACTGATCGCCTCGCGGTTTGCAATAACTTTAATTACATAATTTGAAAGGTCCAGAAGAAAAGAAAAAAAGAAAATTATTATTATTGTAAAGAAAACCTTATAATCTAGATTTGGGAATATTCAGAAAATGTATAAAACATTTTTTGGAAACTTTAATTTAATTTCTAGAAGTATTACAAATAAAAAATTCTTAAAATTTTGAAGAAAAAATTGCTAGAGATACTAGAATGAATTTTTTTTTGTAAAACTACGAAAATGAAAATAAATCCAAAAAGAGAATTGATGAAATATTGATAAATTCTCGGAAAGAAAATGTACAGAAATACTTATGAACAATTATTAAGAAAGAAAGGGCTATAATATTCTAATAATTTGGAAAGGAAACGTTTGAAGAAAAACGTTACAATTGAGAAAATACATTTCAGAAAAATCTGATAATACAAAGCTACAATTTCTCAGAAGAGTATGTGGAAAATTCTAGAAATTTCGAAAAAACTTCTAATCTGATACATTTTACAAACTAGAAAGAGAAAACCTAAGAAATCTCTGAGAATTTAAAATTAAAAATTCATTTAGAACCGATAAAATTGTATGGAAGAAAAATATCAAAAAGTTATGGAAAAAAGTACAAGAATCCTTAAAAATGAAATTCCCAATTTTCATAAGATAATTCGGAAATGGTAATAATTTTTCGTAAAACCCAGAAGAAAAAGTTGTTTGATGAGTATTACTGAAAGAAATATCTCACAACTTAAAAGAGGTCTTTGGGAATATTCAGAAAATGAAAATTCAATTTAATTTCTAGAATTAAAGTATTACTAATAAACATTTTTAGAAATTTATTGTATTTTAGAAATTTTTACAAAATTCCTATAAGATAATTCAGAACGTGGTGATAAATTATCTAACAAGGAAAGAATAATTGATTAAAAATTCTAGAAATCCTCAAAACAATCATGGAAGATTGTTGAACCTCTAAAAAAAATTCAAAGAAAACAATCCACAATATTTTGTGAATTCAAAAGGAAAACGAAAAATCTCTTACAATTTAGAAGAGATATTCCTTATGTAGAATTCAATAGAAAAATTAGATTGTTTTCAAAAAAGGAAATTGTAAAAAATCTAGAAATTTGAAAGAAATACTCGTATTCTACAAATAAAAACAATCCACTGAAATCAAAACCATAATAATAATTATACACGAAAAAACGTGCCATGGGCTTTAGATATAAGGAGTAAGATGTAAAAAATTTTTTGGAATTCTAGAAAAATGAGAGAACAGTTCTTACAAGAAGAAAAAATTCTTACAAAGTCGGTAGATAATTGCAGGAAAAAATACCAAAAATTAGAGGAAAAAATTAAAAATCTCTGAAAATGAATGAAGATCCCGAAAAATTTTGATAAGATAATTTTAAAAATAGTGATAACTTCTATTATATTTGAAAGAAAATTTTCTCGAAAATTCTATAAATCCCAAAGAAAAGTTAAGGATATATTCTAGGAATTGGATAGATTTAGAAGAGACATTCTGGAAAATATAGAAAATTACACAAATGTAAAGCGAAAAAATTATAAAACGATTAGGAAATTATTTATTTCTTATCTTATATTACAGAAAAAATGATTAAACAAATTAGAACAATTTAACAAAATTCTTGCAATTTAAAAGAAACATTCTTATAAGTTAATAAAAGAAATAGTAAAAAATTATTCAAAAATGATACGAAACTTGCTTTTTCACTGATTTGTCCCTATGCGCATTTTAGTTATTAAAATTTTTAGAGTCTTTAGAATCTTTAGAATTTTTAGAACTTTTTTTTAATATTATTAACTTATATCTTTTTTAATTTTAAAATCTATTTATAAATGTGTATTTCGATTGAATCTTTAGAAACTTTCTGAATCTATTGAAGTTTTCATGTATTTCGAAATTTTTAATTCTTGAAAGTACATAAAGTCTTTAGCTTTAGAACTTTTATAATATTTAGAATCTTTAGAACCATTAGAATCTTTAGAATCTTTGGAATCTTTAAAATCTTTAGAGTTTTTTTAGAATCGTTAAAACCAATAGAATCTTTACACTTTTAGAATCTATAAATGTATTATTTTTTTAAATTTTATAGTCCATTTATAAATATTTCGATTTAATACTCTTAGAGTTTCATTTTTTTAACATTTACACTTTTCGAATAGTCAGAATTTTTAGACTATAAATATTTAGAATATTAAGAATCTTTTAAATCCTAAAAAGCTTTTTGAATCTATTGAATTTTTAAAATATTTCGAAATTTTTAATTCTTGAAAATCCATTAAATCGTTTGTTTTAGAATTTTTATAATATTTAGAATATTTAAAACCTTTCGAATCTTTAGAATATTTAGGTTCTTTAGACACTTTATAATCGTTAAAACCATTAGAATTATTAGAATCTAAAAATCTTTAGAATCTTTGGAAACTTTAGAATCGTTAGAACTAATCTTTAGGATCTTTAAAATCTTTTGAATCATTAGATTTTTAGAATCTATAGATATAAATATTTTGATTTAATACTTTTAGAGTTTAATTTCGTTTGTTTAGCATTTTCAGAATTTTCGGATACTTCGAATGGTGAGAATTTTTAGACTATGGATATTTAGATTATTAAGAATCCTTAAAGTCTTTAGAATATTTAAAGAGGTTTTGAATCTATAAAAATTCTGAAATATTTTGAAAATTTTAATTCTTGCGAATCTATAGAATCTTTAGAAACATTAAAATCGTTAGAACTATTAGTCTTTAGAAGCTTTAAAGCCTTTAGAGTATTTACTTTAGAATCGTTAGACCCAATAGAATCTTTTGAATCAATAAATTGTTAGACTATAAATATTTAGAATATTAAGAAACTTTAAAATCTTTTGAATCTATTAATGTTTTCAAATGTTTCGAAACTTTTAAATCTTGAAAATCCTTAGAACTTTTAGCTATAGAATTTTTATAATATTTAGAATCTTTAGTTTTGTAAGTGTTCAATTTTAATTGATTCAGAGACATTTAATTGCTTAGCACTTATTTCAATATAAATGGTTTTTGTAAAGTTTTTTGATAATAATTAACTAATTTTATTGATCAAATTAAAACTGGTTTTTCTTGTTGCAATTTCTAATTTTTATTATTGTCTAAAATAATCTCGTTAATGTATTTTTACTTTCCCTATATACGAAGTATATATAGGGGAAGTATTGTTTTCGTGATTTTTTGGTTATAAATTTAATTCTTTTTTAAATTTTTAACAGTTTTTAACTGTCGTTTGGCAATCAATGATTTTAACTTTATATTTGACTTTTGTTCTCTTTCGTCAACTGACGATTGTTTTCTTTTCAACAATTGTAATTAACATCTAAAATGGAATTCAATTGTTTTAATGCTTTCAGCTGTTTTGTGTAACTTTCAATTGTTTTCGTTCGTAATTTTTTTGCAATATCCAACTGCTTTGATCATTTATCGATTGTTTTTTCTTTGCAAATTTCCAGCAATTTGTTTTAATCACAAAAAATCATTTGTGGTTTTGTAAAGATTCCGTTACATTCCAATGTTATAGTGTTTTTAACGTTTTCAATTATTTTCAAATGTTTCAATTATCTTATCACATTTTTTTCAATATAAAGTGTTTTTTTGGTAATTTTCAACTGTTTCCTTTCGTTACATTTTCTGTTGTTTCTTTATTGTTAATTTATTAACAAATTTGATTTAATGCAACTGTTTTTAAAATAATTTTTGATTTAACCTAACCTTACCTAGACTTTTTTTGTAGCTGGGATGTGGAAAATCTTTTATAGACGAAGTGTGGGACTTCCCAGAACAGGTATAACCACTAAAAACCACTGGCATTTCTTCACGGGGTGTAGGGTGTCTGCCAGCGTCGTTGATGTGTGTGTTTGTGTGATGAGTGGGTGTGTGTGTGTGTGAGAGAGAAAGATGTGCGTGTGTGCGCAGTGAACGGCTCAGGTACGTGGGGTCGCTACTCCCAAATGGCCGTGCACGTCAACCACCCCTGCGGAAAACCTAACCTAGCCTAACCTAACCTAACCTAATTCAAGTGCTACTATTGATTGTCAATTGTTATTATGGCCAAATGGCCGTGCACGTCAACCACCCCTGCGGGAAAACCTAACCTAACCTAACCTAGCCTAACCTAACCTAACCTAATTCAAGTGCTACTATTGATTGTCAATTGTTATTATTTCTGGCAAATTTCAACTATCTTCACTAATTATCATTTTTTTCGTTCGTCAAGCTTTAATTGATTCTTTTAAGGCATTATCAACTGTTTTCTATATATAAATTTCTAATAATTTTTAACTTTTATTGTAACTATTTATAATCATTTTCAATTGATTTTGTTCATCAAATTTAGGTGAATGTTCATTTAATTTCACCAGCTTTTAATTGTTCCTTTATTTCTAACCATTTGAATTATTTTCTGGAGTGGTGTTTAATTTGTTTTAAACTTTTGCTTTCTTTTTCTAAATCACCTCGTCATAATTTTTCTATCAATTATTTTTTATATCTAATAACTCCAATAGTTTTTTTAGTATTTCTCACAATCAAAACACTTTTTTGGCGTTTCTTAATAATTTGTTTAAATATTTTTTTCGTTCGATCATCATTTTTTTAAATTTTAGTAGTTGCAATTGTTTTATTTTTAGAAATTCAATTGTTTTAGCGCTTTGAAATTTCATTAATTTTATCTGTTCTTATCTTACTTTATTAAAAACTAACTGAATGTTAATTGAATACAATTAACTTGAAATTTTCTTGGTCATAAGAAGTTCTAGCGTACTCTTGACCTACCACAATAAACAGTGCAATGACCACTCGTACTCCTAACCCTCATCAATAACTTAAACGTTGAGGTAGGTCAAGAGTACGCTGGAGTTTAAGTTAGGTTAACGCATAGTTTATTAGGGTAGGCAAAGGAGGCTATATTTATTAAGGCTAGATATAAGTGCTTATGTACTACTAAAAACATCTTTATTCACAGAAGGAAATAAATTAAATACATGTAATGTATAAAATAAAATAAAATAAATTCTGATATAGTTGTCTTCTTTTGTTTCATGGCTATCGACCGGTGGTCTTTCAGCCCGCACTGTAAATTGTAAATTGTTTAATATGAAAATTAGTACATTCTTTCTTTTTTGTATAATTTAAACTATTTTAAACAAATTTAAATTGACTTTTTGACGGTTTTCAATAGTCAATAGGTTTTTTCTTTGTAGTGTTTGCCTTTGAAATTTTTGAAAACCTATTTTTTTTAAAAACCACCCTAAAAATTACGATAGAATTTGCAGGATATATTCATGTAATGTGTGGTTTTGAAATATACAACAAATAAACAATAAAATATTTTTCAAGAATTATCACTAAAATTTGTTGATATGTTTTATAGCAATAGTTTTAAAGTGCTTTTCTTTAAATTTTTTGAAACCACCAGAATGATTTTGTTGGAATTTGCAGGATATATTCCTGAAGTTTCTTTAAAATATTGAAGATACCAAAAATTAATCATCAGTTTAAGAGAATTTCCACTTAAAAAGTTTGCTTTTTGAAAACCAGTAGACCAATTTAGATAAAGTTTGCAGGATGAAATCCTCAAATGTGCGGCTTTGGCATATTAAAGAAACCATGAATTAATCACTGCAGGGAATAACAGCTTGAGTGGAAGAACACTGCAATGTGAACTCTGCCTTCAAGTCTTGCGATTTAAATTTTTAAGTTATTGTGACTACATTTTATTATGCAAATAACTAAACTAAACTAAACTAATATAAAAAAAAACTTCGAAGTGTTTCTTTCGATTTTTTTTAAATCAGTTTGAAATGTTTTTCTTCGAATATTTTGAAATACATATGAATTTTAATAGAATTTGTTTTTGGAATATCCTTTAAATTTTGTTGTGTTTTTATCTAAAAATCTCTTTAAAGTGTTCTCCTTTGAATTGTTTAAAAACCACCCAATGAATTTTGATAAAATTGGTAAGATGAACAAACATTGAAGAAATCAATCACTTAATTTTCACGAATTTCCTCTAAAATTCATTGAAATGTTTACTAGTTTTTTTTTAGAATTTCTAGAAATTAGTTTAATCATAATAATAATTTTATTAACAGGTTTTACCCTATGCACATTAGAAAAAAAATTAATGAATCAACATGAGAAAAATAAATTCAATATATATCCTACAAATTCCATCAAAATTTATAGGCTGATTTTTAAGAAATTTAAAGAAAGTGTTTTTCTTTAAATTTCTTAAAAATCAGCCTATAAATTTTGATGGAATTTGTTGGATATATTCTTGGAATATGTGTCTTTGAAATATCGAAAATAAATTTGAAAGGAAATTCTTGAAAAACTAGTGATGATTAATCTTTATCATCACTAGTTTTTCAAGAATTTCCTTTCATATTTATTTTTTATACTCAAATCACCTTGTGTTTTACTTTAAATTTTTTAAAAACCTCTCGGTGAATTTTGATGGAATTTGCAGAATATATTTTTGAGTAATGTGGCGTTGAAATATTAAAAAATTTAAAAATTGTAGTGTTCACTAATTCTTCAAGAATTTCCACTAAACATTTTTAAATCACTTTGAATTATTTTTCTTCGATTTTTTTAATTTTGATGGAATTTGCAAGGCACTTTTCCAAAATGTGTGGTTTTGAAATATTGAAGAAACCAAAAGCTTTCCTCTAAAATTTTATATTTTTATAAAATTCACATTGAAGAATTGTTCTTAGAATATATTGATAACCACAAGATGGAATTGGCAGGATATATTTCTGAAATGCGAGGCTTTGAAGTATTGAAGAAACCAAAAATGTTCACTAGTTGTTTTAGAATTACAACTAAATTTTTTTTTTTTTAACATTTTGAAGTGTTTTTCTTTGGATTTTTTGAAAATCACTCTATAAATTTTGATGGAAGTTGCAGGATATATTTCTGGAAAGTTTGACTTGGAAATATAACTAAAAACTAATGATTAGTAGTTTTTCAAGAATTTCTACTACGATACTACAATTGGTTGTTTTTTTTTATAAATATCACTTTGAAGTATTCTTCTTTGATTTTTTGAAAAACACCCACAGAATTATGATGGTACTTGCTGGATATAATCCTGAGATTTACGGTTTTGAAATAGTGAAGAATACAAATATTAATGAAGAATTGTTTTTTTCCAAAATTATTAAAGTATTAAAATTTTATGTTTTTTTTATTGAAATCACTTTGAAGTGTTTTCTTATAAAATTTTTGAAAATCTTACGATAAATTGTTATAAAATTGACAGGATACATTCCTGAAATATTTAAGCAGGGAAGTTCTTTTAAAATTTTAGATTAATTTTTAGAAGAGAAACAAAGCAAATAATAATAATAATAATAATAATAAAATGTCCACTAAAATTTGTTGTTTTTTTAAATAAAAATCATTTTAAAGTAATTCTGAATCTTCTAAAATGTTCACTAAAATTTGTTGTTTTTTTTTTAATAAAAGAAATTCTGAATTTTTTGAAAATCACCCCATGAATTTTAATCTAATTTTCAGGATATATGCCTAAAACGGCTTCGAAAACCAAAAAATAAATAAGAATTTATACTGAAATGTGATGTATATTTTCTTATAAAAATCATTTATATTCTTTTCGTTTAATTTTTTTGAAAACCACCCTATGAATTTCAATGGGATTTGCAGGATATAATTCTGAAATAGATGGCTTTAGAATATTTAAGAAACCAAAAATTAATCATCACTAGTTTTTCAAGAATTTCCACTTAAACTTATTGATATATTTTGATAAAAATCACTTTGAAGTGTTTTACTTTTAATTATTTAAAAACCACCTGACAAATTTTGATGAAATCTGCAGGATATACTTTTGAAATGTGTGGCTTTGATATGTTGAAGAAATCAAAATCTAGTGATCACCCGATTTTCCAAGAATTTCCTCTAAATTATATTTGCATGTTTTTTTTAAAATAAAAATCACTTTGAAGAATGAATTTTCTGAAAAGAACCTGATGAGTTTGGATGGAATTAACAGGATATTTTCGAAACACGTGGCTTTGAAGTATTGAAGAAACTAAAAATGTTCACTAGTTTTATTTGTATATACTTCTGAAACTAAACTAAAAATTAGTGATTAGTACATCTTTAAGAATCTCCACTAAAATTTGTTATTATTTTAAAACACTTTGAATTATTTTAATTAAAACATAAAATAACCGCTTTTTGCCGATTTTTTAATATACATAAATTGAGCAGTGCAGGGAAAGTATTATGATGGCTACATTACCATTTATTTATGTTGTAAAATTTAAACTATTTTTCTTTTTGCGAAAATCTCATGGTTTTCGAGAAAAATATATGGATGGCAAAAATCACCATCTTTTGAATTGCTGCAGTTTGATGGCTGAAATCACTTTGTAAGATTTTGTTTTTACCAGATGTGCCACGAAAACCTCTTCTACTTAATTACAGAATAACAACAAACGGATAATTCCCCGCGCGTCCTAATTAAACACCACCTCAACACAGCCGGATCATTAGTCCCCATCGGCCCTTCTGCACCCCTTTAAACGTGTTTACTCGCGTGACTTAGACACCGAGGAGCGATCCGGCGCGGCGTGATTAATTTCGTTGGCGAGGTAAACAAGTTTATAATTAGAATTACGCAAGAGGCAGAGGCTAATTTATTAAGGCAGTAAACTGTGTTACTGATTAGCAATAAACGGCCGATTATTATTAATAAGTGGCAGCCTTTATAAATAGTGGCATTCAAGGCGTCACACTTATCATCCAACGGCTTCAAAACATCAATGATATCATAATTAATAATAAACGGCCGCTCTGTGTAATGCCCGCAATAAAGATAAGCAATAATTATTAATACTAATAATAATAAATTACATTATCGCTGGGTGTTTACGTTAAATTATTTGCGAGCGTTTAATTAATTCAAACGCTCTCGCTGGCACAATGGAACGCCTGTTTTCCTTTTCCAGCTCTTAATTAACAATTAAAACGCGCGTTTTACAAATGCCCCGCACGAAAGTACGCTTAATTACGTAATTTACCCTAATTTGTATGTAAACTACAGGTTTTTTTTTTCGGGCCGAAATTGGAAGGGCCTGACCGGCGATAAATATAATTGGTAACGCTCCCTTCGAGACGGCAGGGCTTGATTTTTTCCAAAATATCTTCGACTTATTAGGGGGCGTTTAAATGGGTAATTACAGGCTGTCCGAGTTTCCTTTTTAATCTGACCGGGGTTGAAAAATTACAGTTAATGGAAAGCTAAAAGGATATCGCATTAGCTAAAATGTAAAAACTATGTAATATTGGATAATTATATATTTGGGAGGTTACCTGATATAATATCTATCACTAATTTATGTAATATAATTTATGATGAAAGATTGAGTCAGTAATCACTAACCGATTATGAAAGGTGGTGAATTAATTATCTACACGTTTAAAATTAGAACACGCCATGTCAATTTCAATCTTAACATAAATAAATTCCGTTTTTAACAAATTTCAAATAATCATGGTTAGGAGAAGTATTAAAAAAGCCTACATTGGTGAAGTTCAAGGATTTTTGGATAATAATAAGTGTTTTTGCTCTAATGTAATTAATGTTAAATATTTATCTAATCTCTGAATGGAATTAATAATTCTCTTTTCGGCAAGTTCAAAGATGATTAGTTAAAATTGGTGTCTTGAAAAAATATAGTGCATAAAAAACACTTTACTCTTCAGTTATCGACGCATCATATTCCTATTGGAAAAAATCTACGAAACAAAATACTAATTTAATTTTCTTCCTCGACGTTTCACTTACCACCCTAACCTTTAATATACAGATTTCTTTATTTCTGGATGTCTACAAAGATTTTGACTCTATCTGTCATCAAAGCTTGTTATACAAGTTCTACCTCCTAAATGTCCCTCCGCATAGCATATGCATTATTAGGTATCTCCTTTATAATAAATCCATTAAAGTTATCAAAATCAATAACTATTCCTCTACTATGGTTCACCACGTGATAAACGAGAACTAAATTCAACAAATATTCATCTTCTCTTACTCTCGAGCAAGAACTCCACCAAAGCTTTCCTCTGTCATTTCTATTATTTTCATCTAATATTCCAATTTTTTTTTGTAATAATTAATTGTATGTATTTAACATCTGTAACTTTTCTGACAGTTGACAGTTTAGTTTTTGACATTTGACATTTCCTGATAGTAACTAACTTTTTCGTCATTTTTTTTGTTGACATCTATTATTTCAATTTTTAATAATAATTGATTGTACGCATTTGACTTCTGTTATTTTTTTACATTTTATGGTTTAATTTTTGACATTTGACATTTTCTGGCAGTTTTTGATGGTAACTAACTTTTTCTTATTTTTTCATTGAAATCTAGAAGTTCAATTTTTAATAATAATTGATTGTATATATTTAACATCTCTCAATTTTTCAACATTTGACAGTTTAATTTTAGACATTGACATTTTCTGCCAATAATTGACTTTTACTTCATTTTTTGCTGATTACTAAAATTCGAATCTTTTAATAATAACTAATTGTGCATCCATGACATTTTTTTGAAGGTTCAGCTTTTGACATTTGACATTTTCTGACAATAACTAACGTTTTGTCATTTTCTTAGCATTTAGTATTCTAATTTTTTAATAATAATTGATTGTACATATTTGACATCTGTTAGTTGACCTTTAGTTTAGTTTTTGACGCTTAACATTTTCTGGCAGTATCAATTTTTTGTCAATTTTTATGACATCTAGTTTTCGAATGTTTAAATAATAACTGATTGTACATATTTAAAATCTCTTATTTCTTTGACACTTTGACATTTAAAAGTTCAGTTTATACATTTGGCATTTTCTGACATTAATTAACTTTTTTGTCATTTTTCTTTGTCATCTAGTATTTCAATTTTTTAATAATAATTAATTCTATATATTTAACATCTGCAATTTTTTGACAGTTGTCAGTTCACTTTTTGACATTTGACATTTTCTTACTGTAACCTTTTCGTCATTTTTCCATAGACATCTATTATTTAAATTTTTAATAATACATTATTGATTGTACATATTTGACATCTGTTACTTTTTTGACATTTTCTGGCAGTAACTTACTTTTTGTCATTTTTTTCGGTGGCATCTAGTATTCCATTTTTAATAATAAATGATTGCATTTATTTAACATCTGTTATTTTTGGACTTTTAACAGTTTAGTGTTTGACATTTTCTGACAGTAACTATATCTTCTGTCATTTTTTTTTGTGACATAGTATTCGATTTTTTTAATAATAATTGATTGCACATATTTGACATATGTTATTTTTTGACATTTGACATTTTCTCACAGTAACTATCTTTTTCATCATTTTTTTAAAAAGGTAATTATTGATTGAACATATTTGACATTTGACAGTTTAGTTTTTGACATTTGACATTTTCTGAAAGTAACTAACTTTTCTCTATTTTTAGTTGTCATCTAGTATTCCAATTTTTTTAAATAATTGATTGTGGATATTTGACAACTGTTATTTTCTACATTTGATGGTTTAGTTTTTGACATTTGACATTTTCTGGCAGTGTTAAATTTTTTTATAAATTTTAATCCAATTTTTAATAATAATGAATTCTATATATTCGACATCTTTATTTTTTTACAGTTTACAGTTTTGGTTTTGACATTTGACATTTTCTGACAGTAAAAACTTTTAATAATAACTGAAAGGGTATATTTGTTATCTGTTTTTTGGACATTTGACCGTTTAGTTTTTGACATTTGACATTTTCTGTCACTATTCCAATGTTTTTAATAATAATTGATTATACATATATAACATCTGTTATTTTTTTACTTTTGACATTATTTGGCAGTAACTAACTTTTTTGTCATTTTTTCGGTGACATCTAGTATTCCAATATTTAATAATAAAGGATTTTTATATATTGATCTGTTATTTTCGACATTTGACAGTTTAGTTTTAGACATTTGACGTTTTCTGTCAGTAATTGAATTTTTCGTATTTTTTTTCTTAACAACTGATATTTGAATATTTTAATAATAATTAATTGTGCATATGTGACATCTGCTAATTGACGTTTGATGGTTTAGTTTTTGACATTTGACATTTTCTGACGGTAAATAAATATTGTCATTATTTTGTACACATCTGGTATTCCAATTCTTAATAATAGTTGTTTGTTTATTTTTGACATCTGCTATTTTTTGACATTTAACGGTTTAGTTTTTGAGATTTGACAGTTTCTAACAGTAATTAATTTTTTGTCATTTCATTGTTGACAACTAGAATTCCAATATTCATTATTATTATTATTTATTTATTTACGGAAGGCCATTACAACATAAAGATACAAATGTACAATATCATTAGAATATTAAAAAATGTACAAAATCTGCAATTTTTTTGACAGTTGACATTATAGTTTTTGACACTTGACATTTTCTGATAGAAACTGACTATTTTGTCATTTTTTATGACAAAAAATTAGAATACTAGAATTTTTTAATAATAATTTATTGTGCATATTTGACATCTGTTATTTTTTTGACGTTTGATGGTTTTGTTTTTGACATTTAACACTTTCTGACAGTGACTAAATTTTGTTATTATGTTGTATAAATCTAATAATAATTATGCGAATTAAATATTGAAATTTCTAGTGCAGTATTAATAATGATAATTCTGACAGTAACTAACTTTTTTTTGTCATTTTTTAATATATAATTCTATGTATTTGACATCTGCAAGTTTTTTGACAGTTGACAGTTTCATTTTTTTCCCATTTGAAATTTTAAACAGTCAGCCTTTTTGTCATTTTTTATGACACTAGTATTCGAATTTTTAAATAATAATTGATTGTACATATTTGACGTCTCTTATTTCTTTGACATTTGATATTTTCTAGCAGTAACAACTTTTTTGTCATTTATTTGTTGGCATCTGTAATTTTTTATACAGTTTACAGTTTGGTTTTTGACATTTGACATTTTCTCGTGTTACGAGTTTTTTTCGTCATTTTTTCATTGACATCTATTATTTCAATCTTTAATAATAATTGATTGTATATATATGACATATTTTATTTCAAACATTTGACAGTTTGGTTTTTGACATTTAACATTTTCTGGCAGTAGCTAACTTTTTCGTCATTTTTTTGTTGAGATCTGGTATTCCAATTTTTTAATAATAATTAATTGTATATATTTGACATCTATATTTTTTTGACAGTGTACAGGCTGGTTGTATAAATTCGCAGACGCCTGCACAAGATGGAGGAGAGAAGCAGGGAGGTGTTTGTTCTGTCCAACGGATCGTAACCGGTGACAAGAACTGGTGCCATTACTTCGAACACAAGACAATATGCAATGGAAGCATGCCAGTCAAATGCAAAATCAAAGTTGTGCCCTCAGCAGGCACAATGATGCTCACCGTCTGTTTCAATTTCCGAGGTCCGATACTCATCGAATTCTTCGAGCACAGAAAAACCATTAACAGTGACTTGTATTGTGTGACACTTCATAGCTTAAGCAAGTCCATCAAGAGCATCAAGAGATAACAACCTAGGTTGCTCACGGAGGGAGTGATTCTGCTCCACGATAACGTGCGTCCATACGTCACAAAAAATCTATGGATACGTTTGGGACCGCTGAGAAACCATCTCTAAGAGAAGCGCTTCAACTCGGACGACGAACTGAGAAACACAGTTGATGTCTTGAGGTGTCACAGCCACGTGAAATCTGGGAACAGAAAATCAGGCCTCTGGTGATTACTTTTGATACCCACAGGGTCGATTTGTACCATTTCATTTGAACTTCCCTTATAGTTTGCTGTAGAAATTAAGAGCGAGCTCTTTCATAAACTCCAGGATACTCGAATTCTTAGAGTCACAGGGAATCTTTGTATATTGCATGTACAGCAGAGCATTCAGTAGCGATGTTTTGCGTTCGCTAGAGTTTCTATTAGAAGATATAGATGAAGCGTAATTCAGCTGCGATCTGATTATCATGGTAAAAAGATTACGTTAATGAAAGTGGACATCTTAGCCAAATAATCTTATGTTTCGAGGTATAGTCTGCTGAAATGCATTGAAATACTATCACTAACAGCATTAAACTCCAGTCGCCATTTATACGCGTTCTTCACTTCTCATAAACACATCATCTTAGAACGTTTTCACAGGATTATCCTTCTCTACAAAGTAGATCTGAGCCATATTTAAATTAGGAGGAGAGAAATTGTAATGAATCATTTTATAATTTTACGAAAACTAAAACAAATCTCTAAGGAATTCGTCAATACTATAATAAGCTTTTTTTATATAAAATCACTTTTAAATTTATTTTAAGCGCTGGATAATCAAGCGATTTTAGCTTAGATAATTTGTTATAAAATAGTGGACCATAATAATTTATTTCACTCCTAGATCTATATTCTTGTATTCTGAACAGATACATCATCTTTTGATCTAGTGTAATAATAGCGGTCAAATGTTAAATAATTTATAATATTCTTTTTTATATAAAGAATACAGTTCAAAATGTACATGGCAAGAACAGTCAGTAGTAGTAACATATATTTATTGGCAAATATTTGTACATATTTACATTGGAATAATGAATAATGAATGAGGTGTTAATGTATTAATTTGTCAAAAGGCTATCGACCAGAGGTCTTTCTGCCTTGTGCTGTTCAGTCATATGGCGTCAGTCGTTATTGAGTAAAAGGATGAAATGATGAAATGAAATCAAATATGGTTGAATTGGGATTTTTAAATTTAGGGTTTATACTAGGGTTTCTAGGAAGACAATATTGAGATAATATATGGAAGTTGAAAGGATTTTTGGAGAATTTTTCTGATAGGAATCGAAGGCGTTCTAGGATAGGGATAACTAAAGTGGTATCATATAGGAGCTGATTAGATGGATTGTGTAGAGGATTAAGGGGATGTCGGAGTTTGGTTAAGGTGCGGAGGGATGCTCGCTCGCTAACTTCGATATTACGGGAGGTTGGATTGCTGGGATTGGTATAGAGGGCACAACCATAGTCAAGTAGTGGACGGCAAATCATTTTGTAAATTCTAACTGCTGTGCTAGTATTAATCCCATTGTTCTTGTAGGTTAAGTTTCTAAAGCATTTTGCCCTAGAAGTTATTTTATTTTTTAATGCAGCAGTATGTTTTTTGAAATTGATCTTTTGATCTATGGTTATGCCCAGGTATTTAACGGAAACTGAAGGAGGGATCATAGTTTGGGAAATAAAGACTTTATGGGGTGAGTTATTGGTGCGATGATAAGGAATTAGGAGTTGTGATTTGTGGGGATTGATTTTAATGCGCCATTTTGCAAACCATTGTTGAAGGGAGTCAATAAGCTCTTGGAGGAATTGTAGGGCTTTTGGTAGTGTGGGAGCATGTGTGATCAAGGCCGTATCATCTGCAAATTGCAGGAGATATTTGGATGGGTTAAAGTAGGAAGGATCAGGGTTGTAGACATCCACGCAAAAAATGTTGTATAACAGAGGTGAGAGAGGAGAGCCTTGAGGGAGTCCTTGTTCGGGGGAAAAGGAAGAAGAAAATGAGTTGTGAATTTTGACTTTTAGGGATCTATTGGAGAGGAATTGTTTGATAATGAAAATAATGTGGGGAGGGATCTTTAGGAGGTGGCACTTATATAATAAGCCTTGATGCCAGACAGAGTCAAACGCTTTCTGGACATCCAAAAATAAAGCTGCAGAAGCTCTGCCTTCCAGGTGGGATGTTTGGATATTTGAGGCAAGGATAGTAAGTGGAAGGGAAGTTGATCGACGGGGAAGAAAACCAAATTGGTATTTGGGGATGTGATTGGAAATTAGAGAGAGGATTTTGTTTTTGAGGAGGGACTCATAGATTTTTCCAATAACGGGTAGGAGTGTGATGGGTCGATAGCTGGATAATAAGGAAGAGGGTTGGTCGCGTTTAGGGATACAAATTACAACACCTATTTTCCACACTTCTGGGAAATATTGTTTTTTGTAAAGGAAGTTGATATTATTAAGGATGTGGTCGTGTATGTGGAACAAGAACAGTCATTATGCCGTACTTTTTAAAATATTTTTTGTTTTGTCTACATTAAGTGCAAGTAAATTTGCAAAGAACCAATGCTCAATGTGAATTTTAGGTTCTTGTAATGACTGCGTTAATATTTGTAGATTATTATTACATAAACTGCAAGTAGTACTATCTGCATATAAAGTGAAATGTACTGAGTTATCACATGTTACAATGTCATTAATAAAAATTAGGAATAACAGGGGTCCGAGGATAGATTCCTACGGGACACCTTTTGTTATTAATACTGGTTGAGAAAATAATCCATTAAAATTAATAATTTGTCATATATTATTATTATTTTATTATTTATTAACATCTTTGTTCTCCTTTCTAACTTAATAACACAAAAATTATAATATAAAATATGTAAATATACTCAAATTTTTATTCGAAAGGAGGACGGGTGGAGTTCTCTTCATCGAAGGATCTTCCACTCAAACCCATGATTCTATACCATTAATACTGCTCCAGAACACTTTCTGTAGTATGATTTTATATTTTTAATGCTTGTATAAAGCATATTTTGGTCTTTTACAAGACATATTTTAATGACATGTGTTGTCACTGTCAAATTATTATTATTTAGTTAAATATAACTCGAATAGTTTTGTAGATTCATTTGTACGTCCGTAATATTGTAATTTATTTATCAGTGCATTGTGTGACATGCGGTTAAGATAAAAAAACTTACATTGATGATAAGCCACAACTTAACTAGCAAATCATTGTTTTAGGTATGGTCTGCTGAAATTTATAGAAACACTTTTATCAGCATTGACTTTCAGTCATCATGGATTTTAATTAATCTCCTACTAAACGTCGAAAGAAACGCGGAGAGTTTCCTTAAAATATTTCTCCTCTACATTGTAGCGAATTAGGGGGTGTGTCGTCAGCGTATTAGGGTATCACATCTTCAACCAGATTTGAAATGTCGCATGTGTAGATATTGTATAGTGACGGAAACAAAGCAGAGCCCTGTGGACCAACTGCACAGACCTTAGGACACAATTAAAGCTACGCAATAAGACTACGATCATATTATCAGAGGAAGATAAAGAGATTGATCATGTATAAGTCTATCATGCCAGACCCTGCCCCAAGCTTTTAATATGCAAAAGAAGCACTTTCTATCAAAAAACCCTCCAAGGTAAATTCAGCTAACCTTGAAGGCTGATTGATGGTGACAGGTTGGAATTATTGTTTGGTCTTAAAAGGATACTGAAATATATCGGTGTAGAACTGAAGAACTTTCTTGACCAATATGCGTAATACTCTGAGTAATCTGATAGGGTGGCAGTAAATGAAAGGAGAGGTGATTTGCTTACCTCGAGGATTTTAATCACTAAAAATAGTTTCTAAGCTGAAGGAAAACATATCAATCGCATTGTAGCATTTGTTCAATGTTCAAAAGGATGCATTTACCCTTACCAGCGAGGCTTCTCGCCATCACGGTAGAAATACAATTGGTACCTAGAGCTTTACGTATTAAGTAAATATGTGACAGCACATGTCAAAAAATATGTCTATTTAAAGGCAAAATTATGCTTTGCTTAAGCATTAAATGTATAATGGATGCAAGTAACAGCATTTTGAAGCAGTATTGATGATGCTTAATTATGGGCTTGAGTGGAAGATCCGTCCTCCCTTTAGCCAAAATTTTGAGTATATTTTCTTATTTTATAATATTTTGGGATATTTTTTTAGAAAGGAATGCAAAGATCTAATAAATAAATAAATAAGTAATGAGCCTCAATGCGCAGCCTAATAACAGTTATGGGTGTTACTGGTTAAAGTCAGTCTTTAATTGACACTATCACGACTCCGCTAGTGTCCCAACCCCTATTTCTGTGTAAAAGTGACTATAAGCACCTTAAATCGCTTGGTTATCACTTCTAGTGTCCGTAACAACCTTCAAGCAAAGTTTTATTGTTTATTCACCAACTCAAAGCGACGATCTCAGCGAGTGATTTTCAGCTTACGTATTTCGTCTTCGACATAAAGCACGAGTCTTTAGAATATAGTTACGGAACGCCGGTCAGGACTAATACACCGGCGGCTGGTGCTCTTTAATCAAATACTTTAGCCCGGAGATAAAATAGCTAGATAATCAACTTAGGCTTTAAGCTCGGCTGCTTTGAGATCTATTTTGAATCCGATGATTTGCAGAAGGGAGATAAAGGACCTAACCTTTTTCTTATGTTTTTGTTAATTAGTAGACTTAACCTCGTTGCCTTACTGCCTAATGCAAAATTCAGAATGACTGGGTTGTGATCGAAGGACAAGTTGTCAGTGAAGCAGATGTCGTGTTCAGCCTACTCGTTTCAAAAGGCAGCTATGAGTGTTGGAATCAAGGGATAGAACGTAGGGCTGTTAGTTTTATTTATCCGCGTTTTGGGAACTCTTAAAGGGATTTCATGTTCCTGTTAGTTTTGGAATTTAGATCACCAGCCATGATCGTAAACACAAGCTTCAAATCATCGTTATTTGAAAAATTAATTCTAAGAATATTGAATTGATGGGGCGGATATATGTTGAAATTTTGTAATACATTGAAATAAAACAATACAATTGAGAGGCTGAAATGGCAACATGAACAACAGGGAGATGAAGCTCTTGTTAACAAAAATACACACCAGGATAGAAGGGAATATAAAGGCGAATAATGAGATCCAAGAAACTGAAAAATATATCTCAAAGTGAGAGCGTACGGTGGAATCCTGGAATTAGCGTTTAACGCTGTGTCAGGTGCAGGGATATGAAAAAAGTTAGTGTCCACCATGAGATCATAGGGGCAACATAGATGAAAACGGCTGTCTAGAAAACCACAGCAGTGTAGATCTCAAGGGAAAGTGAAGGTAGAAACAGAAATTAAACGATAGATTCTGCTCCACAAAGTAAGAATAGGCAAGTAGGAACAATTTTAAGAAAGGTTGTGGATAACTTAATATTTCTTATTGAGTTTAATTATTAATGCAAATTGGGAAATTATTATTTTATATACACTTTTTGTCCTTTCTTTTCTTATAAAATTTCTATTACAACCAGTTTTGTCTCACATTATTAGATCTGTATTAATTCACTATTAGCTTGGTTAGTTGTTTCAGTTCAAAAACCCGAGGCATTAGCTTATCGTTAGTCGGCTTTGGGAGGCGATAGTTTGGCTTGTTCATATGGTATTACTTCGAATGATTTCGTCATAAAAATATTTCATAATATGTAATTCTGAAAATCTAATAATTGAACATTTTATATAATAACTTTCTCCAATTAGGATATGAGGTTGTCAACCAGGATAATTATTATTAGAGATTGTTTTAGATGTCTTGTAGTTTGGTTTCTTCATATAATTGGGCTACTTTAGGTTTTTTCGTCCAGATATTGTTAATAAACTTAGATAAGCCTGCGAATGTAGTTATCTAACATTTTCTAAAAAAGCTTTCATAGTTTTGAATAGGGAATGCCATCTATGATAGTAACATGTTGCAGTGTTCAACAATAAATATGAAACACTCTTAACTATGTTATTTTATATCAAAATTCTAGGAATCTGGAAAATGCTGAAAATCTATAAAATCTTTGCAACTTAGAAGAAGGGAACAGGCAACAAAAAACTTTTAAAATGTTGTAACCAATTTTTGAAAATTTAGTTTAGTTTAGTTTATTGATTTTACAAGTTCTACAAAAGAAATATACAAAATAACATACATTTACAATAACTTGAAATTTAGATCGCAACACTTGAAGGCAAGGTTCAGATGGCAGTGTTCTTCTACTCAAACCATTAGAAGAGAAATTGCTGAAACAAAACAACTGAAAAATTTTGAATATTTCATTCATTCATTATATACTTCCAGAGATTTTTTTTAAACTCAGCCCAAACAGGTAGGGCATTTTTAAAAAGGAAGCACAGTGCAAAAAATCCAACGTGAAGAATGGCTGGTTTAAATGAATCAATGTCATTGGAGGAAAACAAACATTTCTATTGAATGAAGCAAAAGGTTTATGGTAAATTGAAAAATTTCAATTACAACTCCATAAGTCCTAAATCGACATAAGCGCATGAGGAATAAGGGTTGTCTTATTATAAATCCAGAACGAAAAATAAAGTATTCAGCTATATTCACATACATAAATTTACCTTTTAATTACCTTTACATAGGTAAGACCTTATTAAAAAATAGAGCTCTGTTAACAAGCAATATTTTCACATATGGAACGCTACAAACTTCTACGAAGTTTATCAGGTGTTGATTCATCCACAAAAAGTTATTCTTCGTTTTGAATAATTTGATTGGCTACACCAATCTTCAAAAACGGAATTGGCAAGGTTACTACCATCAATTATAAGTATCACAATAACCCTTGTTTTAGCTCCAATTATATTTAATCGTGGATGACATATTGTTCCAGCAGGATGGTGCTGAGAGAAAAAAAAGGTGATAATGAACACAGATTAAATCTTAACAATAATTATCACGTAGTTAAATGTGGAGATATTTGTAAAATTTGCCATTAGCTTCATTCATTAAAAGATCCTTCCCCGTTTTACCACAATAATTAATTAAAGATACGTGAAAAATACAAGCGAAATCTCCGTGTCAATCGGAGCGTCACCGAAATCCGATCCGTGGGCTATCGCCTTACAGGATTCTAGCTAATTCCGATGGATAGGACATCAATCATCGTCGCTATTAGTGTACATGTGTTTTTAATAACCAAAAAATTTCCGATTTAATGGTTGTAAGTGTCAGTTCCCTAATTATCTGGCGCTTTCCAGGGGCTAAACAAATATGCGGGATGTCGGACGGACGACTGGATTTTAATTAGGACTAATGGGGAGGGAATCGTGCGAACGCTACACACATACACATAAACGCACACAAAAATTTACATAATTACTTTCGGAAATATACCCAATTTGCTATCCATCGTACAAATTTTTCTTCCCTCATAACATAAATATCTTACTATAATAGTCTTATATACAAATTATATTGTATATTGATTAAGCAAGAATCTTTTGAAAGAATTAAATATGTATTTAATATTCAATTGGTTTAATAATAAATTAATTGTATGAGTGAAGATAAAATTGATTATAAAATAAAACAATACATTATTTTCTTTACACAGTTTATTTGAAATACCAACATTTTAAATAAACTGTGTGAAGAAAGGTTTTAAGTGCTTTATTTTATATATGAAGTAAATTAAATAGAATATTAATTTATTAGTGCATTAGTATTACCATTAAACCACAAAATGTTCCATTGTGCTGAAAATGTTAACAGACTGTGCATTAGTACGAGGAGTAGTTGTTTTAACTGTTAGCTGGTAACTTTTTACATTATTAATAATGTAAAAAATAGTGCAGAAATGCTCATTGAAAATATTACTTCATTTTATAATTCACTCAGTTAATTTCACTTAAATTTTGCTTTATTTTCAACTAGTTTTAGCTTAATTAGTTTTGACGCAAATTTCATTTTGTACATGAACACGAAAGTTTGAAGTAAAGAGATATTTTTATTTATTATATCGCATTAATATATTATTACAAAGAATAAATAACACGACGACAAACTTATAGGTTATATAAAAGCCATTATAAAGAAAACAATTTATTGGTTTAATAACCTATAAAACTTCATTTATAGGTTAAATAACATAAATTGTCGTTTTACACATCATTATACAATAATAATGATGTTAATTTAAAACGTAACTAATGATATTTAAGAATTTTTTTACTGCGAGCAATAAAACGTGATCGATTACCTACAGAAAAAAGGTGCTGAGTAATTATTACCAGCACGCCCGAAACAAAAATGGTTCCCGAAACTGATTAATATTCAACAGGGGTGGTTGTTTCCACGGGGTTAATAAAACAGTGCCGCTCGTAAAATCCTCACACAAAACCGAAAAAAATGCGGCACCGCGTCGAAAAGTGGCTCTTCCCGATCGCTGTCAGTTTTATTGCCCGAAAGGACAGAAATAATAAGGGCCATTCCTACCTGTATCACATCGTTAAAATTAGAAACAGTGTTTCACGTTTTATTGGCGGATGCGGCAGTTTTGTTTCCAAATATTATCGCCCGGGGTCGTAATCAACAATATCAAAAATACGAAAAATAGGTTTATAATGTGTGAATGTTATTTATTTTTATTGTCAACACTGATTAAAACAATAAATCACAATAATATTGCGTTAAACTTAGTAAGCCTCGTTATTTTTAAGAAAAAAATACTGCCAAAAAACAATTGAGACATTATAAAGCTTAACGTTTGTACCATCAAACTTGTCTATGGTACAAATAAAGAAAATTACAGATTTTTGATAATTTATATATATATATATATATATATATATATATATATATATATATATATATATATATATATATATATATATATTCAGCACAGACTCAACAAATCTCTTGCCTAAATACTAGAATTACCTCGACATCTTAGAAGAAGATTATTATTAGATACATGTGATAGTAAATATCAATCAACATTCGAAAGAAACAAATAAAGCTTAAAATTATTATTATTATTCTTAGTTGAGGAAGCATTTTTTAGATAGATTAACTAATTCTGAATGAATAATCCTAAACTAGCTTTATTACATGAAGAAGAGAAACTATCAGACATCTAATTCCAATCTCCATTAATAATAATATTTGTTGGCACCCTCATATCCAAATCGATGAAAGCTGTTTCATATAAGTTTAGATTGCTATATTTTAGGAATTACCTATGCTGATCTATTTGTTAACAAAACAATCAAAGTAACATATGAAGAAGCCAAACTATCACCTCCTGATGTTGACTAAGGATAATATGTTTCTGGTTTTTGAACTGAAAAAAATAACCAAGCTGATAGTGAATCAATGCATATCTAACAATGTGAGGCTAAACTGGTCTTAACAAAAGTTTTAAATGAAGAGGTCACCATCTACAGCATCCTAAGGATAAAATGTGTAACTTTATGGAATTATTCCTAAAAAAATCCCAAACTGCTTGGAATTACTCCTAAAAAAGTCCCAAACTGGAGTAATATATATAAACTGAATAAGGAACAATAAAGTATCCATATCCTTTCTTAATGTTAGACTTGGCCATTTTTACTTTGTGGCCCAGGATCTATCCTTGCATATCTGTTTCTACATTCATGTTGCCTTAAGAGCTACACAACCCTGTTTTTTTCAACATATACTTTCAGCTACGATGCCATCATTTCCTATGATTTCATTGTATTCGTCACCTTAACTAAGGTAACAACTTTCTTCATAATTGTGCACCTGACATCGATGAAAATGTCTGCTACAGAGCCAACGAAGTCTGCGCCAGCGTTTAAAGCTAATTCTATCGTAAGCCAGATTCAATACTGCGACTCCAAAAAAGAACAAGGCGTGGCATTCCAGGGTCCAGCTTCTATGTACACCTTGGATAGCTTCTTATTATAGAGGGTATTATTTTGTACCTTCTAGATCCTAGGTACGCTAATGCGTGTCTCTTAAAACACCTCAGGGTTACACAGGTGGCATAAAATTATGTACATCAGGTAGGGTAACACCTCTCTCCTCTGAAAAATCTCAAATATATTGGGAAATAAAGTTAAAGACATTCCTGCTATTTATTGTAATCGCTAAGCAATTAAGTTTTCTTTTTAGAAGTTAGTTTCCTTAGTGAGCTCAAGGTATCTACAGTCAATCTGATTTATCCCTCTGTTAACTACATTGTTATTTTATAGGCTTACCTTCCTTTCAGTCAGCTCATAAGCCTGTCCCTAATTAGTTAATTAGTCACTCTACCAGCTTCTCTTCTACAACCAGCAGTCACACCGGCTGGTATTCCCGTACATCTATTGAGGATTTTCAATCTTTCAGGCGGTAGAAAGAGCTGTGTTTTCTTGCACCATTTCAAGAAATCCCATTTATGAATAAGGCGACATATGAGTTATTACGCTTTCATGCTTTTTAGCAGGTTTGGAACCGGCAATAGTTACTCAGCAACTACAAGGTGGCGCAAAAGTAATGTCATAGTTTGAATTGGCCGCCATTTTTGCAGATGGTTCCAAATGTCAGTGTGCTTTGATATTTATGATGTAGACATATAGTGAATTAGTTGTCAACAATACATGGAGCGATACACATGATAACTTCGTATCAAAAATCATAATGAGCGATGAAGCCAATTTCCACTTAAGTGGTTATGTTAACAAACACAATTTACTCTTCTGGGGCCCAAAGAATCAACATGTAATGCAAGATGATCCATTGCATCCCCCCAAAGTGACGGTTTGGTGTGGCATTTCCAGTGAAAAAGTGATTGGTTCTTACTTTTTTGAAGACGCCAATGGCGCCGCCGTAACCGTAAATGGCGAGCGTTACAGGTAGATGCTAAACGAGTTTTTTTGCCGCAAGTTGCTGCATTGGGTCTCGATTATTGTTAGTTTCAACAGGACGGAGCAACCGCACACATAACTCGGGTAACTATGGAGATTTTGAGACACCAATTTTTAGGTCGTGTGATATCCCGTTTTGGAGATTTGAACTAGCCATCCAGATCATCAGATCTAACAGCATCAGACATCGGACCTTTGAAGACTTGAAAGCTAGCATTGAAGAAGAAAATCGCCAATTTGAAGCCAAAAGGTTACGAAATGCAGTAAAACGAGCGCAACTATGCATTAACTCTGGAGGTGGCCATTTGAGCGATATAATATTTTCCAAGTAATGTAACCAATAATATACTTTCAAATAAACTTTAATGAAAACAGAGCTCTTTTTTTCATTTATACCAAAACTATGACATTACTTTTGCGCCAACTGACCTCCACCATATAAAATTCACCGGATTGTAATTCGCGCATATACAATCAGTCACACTTCGAAATATATTGTTCAGTTTCTTGAATCTCATAATCCGTCTTATAATTCTTATGTTGTCTACTACACCGGCCTATTTTTTCGTTCACAAGAGCTTCACCTCATTGTTGTTTCCATTACAATTTCGTCTTTATAATCCCCCCTGATAATAACCTTCAGCCCTTCCTCTTAGTTTGGGACTATGATTTTCTAAATCTGTTTTCCTTGTCCACAGCTCTCTGAGATTCTGAGTATCTCCCTTCTTTAATCATAAAGTCCACCCGATGTTTCTGTCCGTATAATTCGTAAATATCAAGTTTTCCCTCGTAGCCTATATTTACTTTTACAGCGTTTACTGTCTATATCTTTCATTCAGTTGGATGCGGCATACTACTTGCCGATGTTTTCTTCTCTGTTTCTCATTTGATTAATTTCTGCGTACATAAATATAATCTATTTCATCGTAAGCCAGATTGGAACAGTACAAGGTGCTTCACAAACGCAAAAATGTTAAAAAACTGTCTTCAATATAAATAATTTTTAAATAAAACACTCTTTAACATCATTAGCAACATCAGCAACATCAGCAACATCATCAACATGATCAACATCCACAATCATCAACATAATCCGAACCCTTAACATCATCGTCATCATTAACAGTATGAAAATCTTCGATAAAATTTAGTATAAACAACTTTATAATCAAAATCACCATAAACATAATTAATATTATCAATAAAATTAACATCGTTACAAAAATCAACAACATTAATAAAAACTATCTTCAATAAAATTAATTAAATTTTTTAATTGTGTCTAACAGAATTTCTAGCAGTACACAATATCATTGCACAATAACAGAACATGGCACAACTTTCAAATTCATTTCTTGTTCTAATGAAGATATTATCAAAAAAATGGAGAACAAGAGAAGTTCTGGAATAGATGGAGTCCCAATAATAAAAAATAGAAACACATCAACATTGCCAACTTCATCAACACCCATCAACATCACCATTACTATAATATTACCATCATCAACATAATTAGTAACTTTAACATCGTTATTATCATTAACAACATCTCAAACATTGACAAAATTTAATATAAACAATTTTTTAAATCAAAATCACCATAAACACAATTAGTAATTTCAATATAATTAACATCATCACAAACATGAGCAAAATCTATAAAAACTGTCTTTAATATAAATAATTTTGAAATAAAAACATATCAACAAGATCAGCTACATCGCCAAATTTATTAAGATCAATCATCATCACCATTACCTTCACCATCATCAATATAATTAAGACCATTAGCATTATCGTCATCATTAACAATATCACAAACATTAACAAAATTCACCATAAACAATTTTTAAATCAAAATCACCATAAACACTATTAGTACTATCAGTGTAATTAACATCATCACAAACATCAACAACATTAAAAAATTGTCTTTAATATAAATAATTTTTGAATAAAAGACATACCACATCATCAGCAACATCGCCAACATCATCAAGATCAATTATCATCACCATTACAACATAATCATAACCATTAGCATAGTCGCCATCATATACAACGTCATAAACATCGACCAAATTCAACCATAAACCATTTTTTAATTAAAATCACCATGAACGTAATTAGTACTACCAATATAATTAACATCATCACAAACATCAATAACATTAAAAATAACTGTCTTTAAATTAAATAATTTTTGAATAAAAAAACAATTTCACATCATCAGCAACATCACCAACATCAATCATCACCATTACCAATAACATCATCAACATTAGCGTCATCGCCATCATTAACAATATCACAATCATCGACAAAATTGAGTATAAACAATTATTTATACAAAATTCCTTAAAGTTTTTAAAATGGTGTAATACAATAATTTTAGAATCAAAAACTCTTCAACATCACCATTTTAAAAAACTAGAAGAGAAATGGCTGAAAAATTTTAGAACAATCGGAGAAAATTCTTAAATATTTTGATGGAAATTTATGAATCGTTTTTAAAACTCTGGAAAATAAATTTATGAAAAATCTAGAGAAAAAAGATAAGTTTCTGCAAAATGCAAAATCTGAAAGAGAAATTTTTGAGAAGATCTAGAACTGCCAACAAAAATTCTCCAAATTTTTAAAGGAAACTGCTTGAAAATTTTTGAACTCATCATTATAGGACTTTAGAAGGAATAGAATAGAATTTGCTTGGAACTTCAAAGAATATTTATTCTCGAAATGTGTAAGGGAAATTATACCTCTTGATTATAACTGTAGCTCACTATGATGGACTCTCTCCTCTGTAAGGCCTCCATTACAGTGGCTTACAAAATGAAGTTGAAAACACTTCTGCAATTTATTGTAATTGCTAAGAATTCAGTTTTCTTTTTAGAACTTAGCTATCCTGGTAAGCATACATACTTCTCTGAAAGCATCTACAGTTCTCTAGTAAATATAGTATCATTGTACAGGCCGTTATTTCCTTCCTGCCATCGAGTAAGCCGATCTTTAATTATTATTCACTCTAGTAGATTTAAGTGTGAGTTTAATGAAAAAATTCATTTGCTGGAGGTGGTGTGGAAAATCTAACCTAATATGGGTTGAACCAAGAGGAAATGTATGCTTACAAGGATACTTCTGTACCTAAGAGACAGAGCGGCCTGTAACTCCCTACCTTTTATTAGTGTAAGAACGATTAATGCCATCTTGCACTATTTAATGAAAACCCATTTATAAATGAAGTTGAAGACATTTCTGCTATTGGTTGTAATCACTTAGCAATTCAGTTTTCTTTTTATAGGTTAGCCAGTGAGTCGGCCCTTAATTATTCACTTAAGCAACTTCTACATTTAGGAGTTACAGCGCTTTTTATCTGCCTACGTTTATGAAGATGAAGATTAAGCCGTGCTCTTTTGCATTTTGATGCCTTTTAGCACACCTGCAACCTGCCATAGTTACTTAGCAACTGTATCGCTACCGTTTAAATTTTTACAGAGTTCACCAGGTCTTAGCTCTCTCATATGCCATTACACATACTTTGAAATGTCTTTTTTTTTTCTTGGATCTTAACGGCGTTCACTTGGTGGTACATTTCAATAATAAGAATAAAGAAAACACTTTTACTTTTTTATACCACTTTAAGTTTTATTTTCAGTGACTAGTTTCGACTGAAGTTAGTTTGTTGAAGTTAGTTTGATAATGATTACCGTGTAGTCGAAACTAGTCACTGAAAATAAAACTTAAAGTGGTATAAAAAAGTAAAAGTGTTTTCTTTATTCTTAATCTTTCTTTTTGTTCGTTCAAAAGAGCTTCACCTTCCTGTTGTATCCCTCGCCATTTCATCTTTATGATCCTTCAGTGACTATAAGTAACTGAGCCTCCACTTCTCTTTGATGACCACTATCTACGTCTATGCTTTACTGTGTTCTCAGGAAATTTCACTTTATTCGTTTTCCTATCCCCATTCCCTCCTTTAAACATAAAGCCAATTCAACTTTTCTGTCTCAAACCGTGTCGTCTGTAAATATCACACAGCGCTTCCTTCTAGTCTGTGTATGTCTTCAACCTGACCAGATTTCTTCCAGTTGGATGCAACATTCCATTTGCCGATGTTTTCTTTTACGATTCTCGTCTGATTCATTTCTCCGTAAATAAATCTTACCTTTATATGAAATTATTTAACCCTAAACCATTAAATTTGGATCGATGAAAACCAGTCGTAGAGAGTTTACGGATTAATGGAATGTAGTATATTTTGAAAGTTATTAGGCCTAAGCGAAGTTTGATCGCATTGGTGGCGGTGAAATCACACAATGGTCAAAAGACCATTAGTTTTAGTCTGTTTAATTCTTTATGCGTCTGTGTAACCCTCCTGAGGCTAAGGTTACAGTCCTGATGGATACTGAGTTATAGCATCAAAACATGGGTGAATTACCAATATGTCCTTTAAGTTCAAAACTGTAATTGTGTCTAATAGCAACAACTCTTTTCTGTAATCAATTCATCTCACTGTAGAGTTTTGGCATTGATATGTAATCTCTGGATAGTTTGCGCTGCTGTTTGCCACTCCAGCAGCTTCTCTTCTACTTTCAGTATTCACATCGTTTGGTAATCTCCTGAGGATTCTCAATCTTTCAGACGGTATAACGAGTTGTACCTTCTTGCACCATTTCAAGAAGACTCATTTATGAATAAGGCGGCATATGAGTTACTATGCTTTTATAACTTAAAGCAGGTTTGGAACCTTCTAAGCTAAGCAGCAACTGTACCGCCTCACTGAGAGTTTATCAGATCTTATCTCTTACATGTACCATTGCTCCCATTTTGAAATATCTTGTTCAGTTTCTTGAATCTCATTATTGTCTTCTATGGCGTGTTTTCGTTTACAACAGCGCCACCTTCCTAATTTTGCTCTTGCTATTTCGTCTATATGATCCTCCCTGATAATAACCTTCAATCCTATTAAGTTTATGATTATGACTGTAACTTTCTCCACTCTCTTTGATGGTCAGTATCTCCGTCTGTGCGTTACTGTGTGCCCAGATAATTTCAAATTCTTCGTTTCTTTATTCCCCATTCCATTTTTTTAATCATTAAGCCCAACCAACTTTTCTCTCTTCAGTAGTATTGTCCTGATTATCACTTTTTCTCTCGAAGCTTGCTCTTGATCTTTACATGTTTTAAATCTGACCAAACCTTTGTACATTTGGACGCGGCACACTCTTTACCGATATTTTCTTATCCGTTTCTCATCTAAATTGTTTCTGTGTTTATAAATATACTACCTCGATATGCAATTTAACCGTCAGCTATCATATTTAGATCGTTGCAGACCAGTCGTAGGGTGTTTATGGCTTTATAGAATGTAGTTGTTAGACCTAAGTGGAGTTTGAGTGCTTATGTGGCGTTGAAAGTACTTTTGCATGCATTGATCAAAGGCTCATCATTTTAATCTCCCTGCGTCTGCGAAACCCTGCTGACGCTAATGTTACATCAATGATGGATACTGAGTTATAGCGTCAAAACATAGATGAATTGACAATACGACCTCCAAATTCGAAACTGTGATTGTGTCCAATAGCAACTTTTTTCTGTGATCAATTACGCAGGCCGACATGATTTTTGGTGTTTTGAATTTAGTGTCCTTAGCTAATACTTGTACGTTGATTCTGAATTTATTTCTTTAAAATACTTGATACATCGATAGAAAATATTTTAGTATAATATTATGATTATTTCATTTTAATGACTCTGTGGAGACCTCAAAATAATATCCATGCTTTTGGGTCAGCAGTCTAGATTCACAAAGTATCCATGTTTTTTGTGCGAGTGGAACTGTCGAGCACGAAGTTTACATTACGTTAAGAAATAATGGCCACTCAAAGAAAGACTTGTACCGAGACAAAAAATGTGCTGCGTGATGCATTAGTTGACCCAAAATTAGTTCTTTTGCCTCCCCTTCACACAAAGTTAGGATTGATGAAGCAGTTTACCAAAGCTTCAAATAAACAAAGTGATTGCTTTAAATACCTGAGCGACAAATTTCCTACACTCTCTGAAGCTAAAATTAAAGAAGGAATTTTTGTAGGCCCTGAAATTCGAACCTTAAAATCGGACAGATTGTTCCAGAATACAATGACCCAGGATGAATCTGAAGCATGGAGTTCTTTCGTAGAAGTCACAGACGGTTTCCTTGAAAACAACAAGTCAACAAACTACAAAGAAATTGTAGCCAACATGGTCGAAAATTATAAAAAAACTGGAATGCAATATGAGCGTCAAACTTAATTTTCTGAATTCCCATGTTGACTCTTTTCCCGAAAATCTTGGAGCAATCAGCGAGGAACAGGGAGAGAGGTTCCATCAAGACATAAAGGAGATTGAGAGATGTTACCAAGGAAGATGGGGTATTAGAATGATGGCTGATTACGGCTGGAGAAAACAAAAATCCACAAAAAGAAATGAGTCTTCACTCTAGCACCTTCTACGTTTAATTAATTTTCGATTCTTTAGCATCTCTTTCATAATTTTCAGTAAGCTTGGAATCTACTAATTTAATTCAGGCATTTCAGCCCTTCCTCTTATACTTGGCTATGCGTTGACAGATCAGACATCTTTCGGTTGGATGCAGCATACCATTTCCGATGTTTTCTTATCCGTTGTTGATGGCTTTGTAGAATGTAGTTCATTCATTTCATTAAGTTGTTAGGCTTATGTAGGGTTTAAGTGCATAAGTGGTAATCTTTAAAACCAGTGGCAAGATGAATCGCCTTACTTCAAAATTTGATAACCACGTCTTCTATAGCTGCCTCGGTAATCCAACGATCTATTTCTGCTCGCACGGTTTTGTTCACTGAAAAAAGTTGTCAGGACTGTGTTTATTTAGTTAATCAACATTTATAGGACAGCATGGCAACGGGTTAAATTCTTCTAGAAGATTGTCAGAACAGTTGAGGTTTCTGATTGGGTTAATTTCATTTTAGCATTCCTCCTATTCCTTCAAAGTCACGCTCTCTACCCCTGTGTTGGGTTTTTTGATATGTCGAGTGCAACTATATACGAGGGGCGAATGATAATCCATCTATAGTCATCTACAGAAAAATCAGTTACAATACCAACAGACGTTGTTCTTTTGCTACAAAATAAGAACTACAAGGTTCTTTAGTTTCAGAATCTATATCTAGATTCTTCCAATAATAATTCTTCGGCCCCAGAGAACGATTTCCTACTTCAATATCTGTTTATTTTTAATAACTTAAAAAAAAAGAATCCCAATCTTTAATGATTGTTGACAGAAGAGCAATAATTTAACGCATTATTATATCAAATTTACTTTTACTAAAAATTCTCTATGGTTATTATTTTTTACTTTAGAGCAAGAATTTCCACAAGACTATCTAATCTCACTACTTTGATTAAGAAAATTTTCTACTTCCTTCGCATCAGAATAGTATTTTCCACAAGGCTTTTAATTCTCTTCAATTATGTAGAGATTTTTCTATTTTAATATAAACTTCTTCTTATGATTAAGCAATTTTATTCAGTAGAAACAAAATAAAAAATAGGAACACAAGACTTCTTTTGCTTTAGAGTAAGAGCTTCCACAAGGCTCTCTACTATCATAATTGGTTACATATTTTTCTACTTATTTTGCTCCAAAATAACAAATATTAAAGTAATTCCTGCTTATCTGTTATAATTTAGAGATGATAGAATCCCAATTTTCATTTTTCTCTGCCAACAATCTTACAACTACGCGATGAGAACCAAAGTAGATCGAAACCAGTCCGTGGCTGCTATTGACAGGGAAGCAATAATTTAATGTATTATTACATCAAATTTACATTTACTAAAAATTGTCAATAGCTTTCATGTTTTACTTTAGAGCAAGAATTTTCACAAGACGCTATAACTCACTATTAGCATGTAAAAAAATTTCTGCTTCCTTCGCATCAGAATAGTATTGTCTACAAGGCGTTTAATTCTCTTGAATGATGTAGAGATTGTTCTATTCTAATATAAACTTCTTCTCATTATTCATGTTAAGCAATTAAAAATAAAATAAGAAATAAGTACACAAGACTTCTTCTGCTAAAGAGTAAGGGCTTCCACAAGGCTCTCTACTATTATAATTGGTTATATATATTCGTACTTGCTTTACTCCAAAGTTAAAAAGATTAAAAAGTACTTTCTGCTAATCTGTTATAATTTGTAGATGATAGAATGACAATCTTCATTGTTCTTACAACTGCGTGATGAAATCCAAAATAGGCCAAAACCATTCTGTTAATAATTTAATGTATTTTAAGATTAAATTTAATTCAATTAAAAACTGCAATATATTTTACGTCAAAAATATTTTTATAACATGTAGGTTTGAAACCATAATATTTATTCAGTTTATCAATTTAGAATTAATTAATGGAAGGGAATAATTAACACGGAATTAATGACGACGTCGGCTGTCGTGCTCAAAAACACATTTTTTTTCTGTTTACGACGATCGCGTAAATAAATTATTTATCGGGTTACAAACACACACATTCAATTTTCTAGGGGTCAATTTAATTTTAGATAAGCGTAATTTATTGCGCTCTCACACATTTTTCGACTGATAATGGTGATCCCTATAAACTGTGCCACTGGAAGACGCATAAAATATTTGATGTGTTTTTTTTTTTTGGCCTTTTGGAAGAAATTCTCGTCGAGGTTCCCCGTCGCGCTAATAAAATTTTTATTGACTGCCAAAAGGCACCTATTTTTTTGATTTTTTTATTGTAAGCGCTGGAGTAACAATGCGGGGGTGATTGAAGTGACCGAAAATGCCATAAAAGCGATGTAAGGTGGTTGAATGGGGCGAATTTTTATTCCGAACCGTCTATTCTTTTGTTGTTCTTTTTGGACGTTTTTTTTTTATTAGAGTGGTGGTGGTGAAGAAAAAACACATGTGAATAAAAAGGGGTTCCTTGAAAAGGTATAGAAGTCGTTCGTTTGTAGACGCTTGAGTTCTAGATTCTTTTTAAACTATATCAATTTTATTTATTTTTTTTATTGTTGTAAATAGTTGTCTTTAATTTTATCTTTGCTTTAGGTCACTTTTTTATGTCGTAAAAATATAAGTGTATCTTCGTTCGTTTTTAGAGGCTTTAGCTATAGCTACATTTTTTTAAATATCACTTTTAAAATGTAATTGACAAGGCTGTTACGTGATGAAATTCCATAATTGTACAATTGTATACAACTCATCTCCCCACTAATAATGTATTAATATTTAAGAAAATGTTGTATGAATAAAGAATTGAATTGAATTGAATCATCTGCCTTATGAAATAGTGACGAAACATATGTCGCAGTTTCGACATTAATTAAATCTGTGAAATTTTAAATCAAGTGTTATTATTTGTCGTTAACAACAACTACAAGAGTATCTTGCTTCAGCTGTTTTGTATTTTTTGTATATAGTGGCTACGTGAAATTAAAAATTTATTGATTGATTGATATTTACACTTTTATTCTTTTGATTTTCTCATAAATTTATTATTCAAATTGTATATATCTTCGCTTTACTAATATATTTTTATTATTTAATTTT
This sequence comes from Ontholestes murinus, assembly GCA_963969525.1. Lineage (NCBI taxonomy): Eukaryota > Metazoa > Arthropoda > Insecta > Coleoptera > Staphylinidae > Ontholestes > Ontholestes murinus. The sequence goes on from OZ018393.1 coordinate 11,769,473, forward strand.
ATTTTGTGGTGATAATTGCGGCTTTGCATGGCCGCTATCGCAGTGGCTAATTAAAACGTCCACCCAATCGCCTTTTATTATTATTTCCCCATTAAATGGTTTATTTAATTAAAATCGATCGACACGTTCGGAAGCCTCCGCTCTTTCGGTCTTAATTAAAAAGAAGTGGGAGAGCTACCAATTAAATAAACCAGAAAATAGATACTCCGGGCAGATATGAGTTAATAAGGCCATAAAATAATTGTGTCCCGCTCTCCGCTGGGGAAAATTTCGGCCCGGCCACCTCAATCAATATGGTAATTAGCGCCTTAATTAAAGCCACCGAAAGAAGAAAAAAAAAACAAATGGAAAACGAAACGAATGTAAATTTCGTGTGGACTGCCTCCGATTTTTATTACCAATATACAATCGGTGCGGCCGTGGTAATTGCCGGTGTTAATTAGTCGGATGGTGCTGGTATTTGATTTAGTTTTGTAAAGAAGACATAAGCTCCGGATTGTTATTCGTTCAGGAAGTTATAACGTTTGGGTTTTATTAATTTTTTAAAAGCGTCAACGTTTTATTTATATTCGACATTTATTAAGCCTGTAGTTAAAGTCATTTCGAAACAGTTATATTCACATTGGATAAATAAATAAATATCAAATTGAAATAAAACAACACTGTTGGAAGGGTTTCACATTTATTGTTGAACACTGCAACATGTTTCGCCACACAGTGGCTTCATCAGGCAGATGAATACTTCCCCCCAATTCAAATAAATATCAAATATCATAATGAACTTCCAGTTGTGATTTTGGCCCTGATGAAATGCTAATTGATCGAAACCGGTCCGTATCTGTTGCCCGGAAAATATTTAATATTTCTATTAATTTTTTTAAAGATTAATATTACTATCATAATTTACATTTAACCACCTAAACGCTATTACAATATTTTTTGAGTTATCGTTAATTTCCAAATGCATTCTTTCATATTACGAGAAGAATTTTCTTACTATTATTATTGTATCACATTTTCTTTATTAATTTCTCTTCGAAATTAGCTCAAGTTTAATTTAATAGAATCTCTAGGAACTTTCTAAAAAGTTTTCTTTGAGAATTCTAACTCGGGAAGGAGCTAAAATGTTTGAAGAAAGGTTTTGAAAAGAATAAAATAAGTTCTAGGAACTTTCTACACTGTTTTCTTCAAGATTTCTATCTCTGGCCACATTTTGTATTTTATTTTGTTCTTTAGGAACTTTTCTACAAACAAAAATGTTTCGGAAAGAAGCTGAAATGTTTGAAGAAAAGTTTTTAAAAGAATGAAATCTACAGAATACATTACAGAAAAGTATCTAACACACCTTTTTGTAATGTATTTGAGTTCTATAGAATTGTTCACTGTTGCTGTTTGCTTCATTACCCCTAAATTTTCAGCATGTTTTCCTCTTGGTTCCTAAAACCTTTTTACGAGTTTTATTTCATATTTTTAGATTTTTTGTCGTGCCATCGGAACACCAATTTATTTCTTTTTTAATATTGCAAGAATTCTTTAGGAGATTCTAAAATATTCTAGCAAATTTTTCAAAATTATCAACCACTTCTTATTTCATAGAAATTTTTTATGAACTTTTTTTCCAAAGAATTTTCTGTGAGTACCATAGATTTTAATAATTTTTCTTATTCTATTTCACATTCTCATAATATCCGAGAGTTTTCTTTTAGATTTCAAATTATAAGAATTTCTTTTAATAGTTCTAGGACTTTCCTACATAATACGTTTTTATATTTCCATAATTGTTTACCATTAATCTTAGGTTGTCTTACAAATTAATAGATTTTTTATATGTACCCTATGATTATTGAAAAAGTTTCGTTGTTAAATTTTGCAATTAAATTTTAGAATTTTCTACAATTTTTGCGTCATCTTGTCGAAATTTTCCAAAATCTTTCTTGCAAATTGCAATCTTCGAACATAGATTTTCGAAATTTCTAACAAATTGTCTTTCAAAAATTCTCCACATCTTTTCTAATCAATAAGAATTTTCATTATATCCAAGCATTTTTCATTTTAGTTTTGTAGAATTTTTTATTATTTTATCACAGTTTTTTCAGATTCTTCAAATTCTTAGAATTTTCTTCCTTTCCTTTCATTTATTGCGTTAATAAATATTTTCTTCCACACCGAAGACTTCTAGCATTTTCTAGCATATTACCTTTGTCATTTTTAAAAAGTTCTTCCCAACATTTTACGTTATAGTAACCTCAGTCTGTTCTGCATGTACTTCTGCCTCTCCTATTCTTTCTTGATGGAGCTCTTCTCCTAACTATAGCCATATGCTGCTGGTCTAGGGTTCTTTGCTGCGCGGTCATTTGGTGCCTCAGTTTCTCGTTCGTCTGACTCAGCTCGTCGATTTTCTGGTACGAACTTCAAGGTCGGAGGACGCTTGCGTCTCGAACTCCTCTATCCTTTGGCGCGTTAATTCAGTCTGTTCAAGATTCTTAGAATTAATTAGGATATGTCTTTAGGGCGTCGTAGAACTTGACCACCCGTGGATAGTCGAATTAATTAATAAAATCGTTTTAAGACCCGTTGAAGGTCGATGAATGTTTTCTTTTAAAGAACATATTTCACATGATCATTTCTGTAGTTATCTTAACATACCCATCATTAACTTGTTGAGAATTGGACATTCTTATCTTCTTGCAGAGCAGCATTTGGTCATGTGCTTCGTCTTAATTTTAAAATCTCATCGTATTCATAGTATTCTTGTATGCTGAACAAGCCGAGCATGGCGTCTGGCTTGAAGAACGCGTTGTCCAGGCCGTCGCTATTCGAAGGCTACTTCAGCAGCAGTTTCTCCTATCTGTCGATCTCCACACATTCGGCAATGATTTCTTCTTGCAGCCTGGTAAGTTCTTTTAAAGCGTGTCCACCCATCCAGTTTTCCTGGAAGGTGACGCCTCATTCTATTCTGCATGCCTCTTCGCCGAAGCTCTTCTCCTTCACCACGTCTATGCACTTGGTGATATACTGTTCATGCTGGTTGAGGATCTTCTGCTGCGCGGTCATTAGGTACCTCATCTCCTCATTCGTCCGCCTCTAGATCGGATAACGCTTGCGTCTCCAACTCTTTTAACACCTTACTTCAGTCGGTTCCTAAATTAATTAGTAATATATCTAATTTTTTCTTAGATTTTCATTTATTTTGCAACATCCTATTGGAACTTTCATTCTTCTTCCAAACTATGATGATTTTCTTTGAAGGTAGCAAATTACCTTTATTCTCTTTCAAAAATTATTGTCCTTAGACGTTTTTATAATTTTCCTTTTTTTTAAAGTTTCCTTTTAAATTTGTAGAACTTTATAATAACATTTCTTTAATTTGACTAGAATTTTCAATCATTTTTTGTGCAATAATATTGAAACAATTTTTATTTTAAGTTTTAAGAGTTCTAGAACTTTCTTACATATTATCGTTGTCATATTTCGAAAATTATTTATTTTGAATATTGAATTGACGAGGCGTGATGAAATTCCATAACAAAGCCTCAACTGTGTTATTTTATTTCAATAGAAGGATTTTAATAAATTTCCTAACAACTTTCCTTATCGATTTCTTGAATTTTGCTTTATATTCTCGCAATTTTCTTGAATTTTCCAACTAAGTTTTATTTCGAGATTGCTACAATTATATGGCAACATTTCGTTCATTTTTTTCTCTTAAATTGTCTTCATTATCTTTCAAAAATTATTCTCTAAATCTTACGTTATCCCTTAGATATTTTTAGAATTATTTATAATTATAATTATTTTTAAGTTTCCTTCTAAATTATTAGAACTTTGTAGGAATATTTCTTTAATTTTTCTTGAATTTCTTATCTATTCTTGCGTTATGCTATAAGAACAATTTTTTTCTTTCAAATTGCGAGAGTATTCTTCAATATTTCAATATTCCTACATTCAACATTTCGAAAATTGTTCATTGTTCATTTGCAGATTTATTGATTTTGCTTTACATGTTTACTTTAAAAAATAATAATAATGAATATAAATTTACAGACTACTTAACAATATTTTAGGTTTATTTTTGCTCATTTTGTATGAGACTATTATGTTTTATGTCATTTTTGACATTTAGAATTTTTTTATAAGCTTCTCTTTCAAATTTGAAATTTTTTTATAACTGTCCTTAATTTCCCAACTATTTTCCTTCTTGATTTCTTAAATTTTGCGTTATATTCTCACTCATTCTCACTGTCTTCAATTTTCCAGCAAGTTTTTTTCGAGATTCCTAAAATTATCAGTCAAAGTTTCTTCCATTTTTCTAGAATTTTCAACAATTTTGGTATATTTACTTTAGTTTATTTAGCGTCAAACTGTTGGAACTTTCAATTTTTTTTTTCCAAACACATACCCTACGTTATCATAAACTCTTCCAAATTAGTTGAGAAGTTGGTGTTCAATTTAGACATTTTTTAATAGGATTTCTTTAATATTTCTAAAAGTTCTATCTCTTATCTTCTATTGTAGAATAAAGATTATTATTGTGACCGTTACTAAGTGGTAATCCATACTTTCACTGAATTGAAATATTTAATATGTTTTAACCACTATGTTTTTCTTAACGTTTTTTTTAGAAACTTTTCCTCAACCTTTTAGTTTTCTTCAGAAACTTTTCTTCGATGTTTTTTTTTATTAAAGTTCTATAGACTGTTTGTTACTCTACCCTCTCCGAATTTTTGAGTAGGTTTTTTTCTAGATCTTTGGAACTTTAATTTCTAATTTTTCTACAATTTTTTCGTCATCTTGTTTGAACTTTTTTAGTTCTAGGTTCTAGAAATTTCTAACAAACTACAATATTTTAAAAAAAATTACATCTTACGATATCATAAAATCTTTCAAATCATAAGAATTTTCTTTTTGTATCAGTAACAATTATAAAACTTCTTCGTCCTTGTCTTCTTGGCTATTGGCCGTAGGTCTTTCAGCATTCCCTAGAAATTCTAGAATTTTTCATTCTCGCATTTTTCTTGAATTGTTTTCTTTTAGATTCCTAGAATTATTTTGCAATGCTTCTTTAATTCTCTAGAATTTTCTACCGTTTCTTGCGCTATCCTAACTTGCAAAAAATTTCTATCAAATTACGAGAGATTTCAAGTATTTGGCAAATATTTTTTATCATTTTTGGAAAATGCTTCACCACATCTTACGATATCGTGTCAGATTTTGTTTATAAATTATTCTTTCCAATCAAAAGAATTCTCCTCAAGTGTCCTAGAATTTCCTAGAAATTATGTTATGAGATTTCTAGAAGTTTGCATTCCTGTATTTTTTTTAATTCTTCCCTTCTAGATTCCCAGAAATGTCTAGCAACGTATATTTTATTTTTCTAAAATTTCATCATCATTTCGCGCGCTATTCTAAGGAAACTAACACATTGTTTTCTTTGAAATTACCAGAATTTTATAGAATTGTATTAATTTTTGTTTATAAATTTCTCTTCGAAATTAGACGAATTTTCTTTGAGTAACCCAGAATTTTTTTACAAAATTTCTAGAATTTTATATTCTAGTATTTTTCTTGAATTCTTCCCTTCTAGATTCCTATAATTGTCTAGCAACGTTTCCTTTATGTTTCTAGAAATTTCTATAATTTCCTGTGCGCTCCCAAGGAAACTTACTAATTTTATTTCTTTCAAATTACCAGAGGTTTCTAGAATTCTAGCAAATTACCTTCATGATGTTTGAAAAATTGATCACCACATCGTTTCAGTGTTTGTTTATAAATTTTTCTTCCAAATAAGAAAATTTTCTTCGGGTGTTCAAGCAATTCTATAACCAGATTTCTAGAATTTTGTTTTCTCGTAATTTTTCTCGAATTCTTTCCCTTCTAGATTCATAAAATTAATTAACTAACAACGTTTTATTCATTTTTCTAGAATTTTCTACCATTTCCTGCGCTGTCTTAATGGAGCCCACGAAATATTTTTATTTCAAATTACTAATTTTCTAGAATTCTAGCAAATTGTCTAACAGTTTTGGAAAATTCTTCACCACATCTTACGTTATCGTATCAGTTTTCGTTTATGAATGTATCTTCCAAAATTAGAAGAATTTTCTTCGAGTGTGCTTGTATTCTTCTCTTTTTGATTCCTGGAATTAATCAGCAACGTTTCTTTATTTTTCTACAATTTTCTACCATTTCTTGCGCTAGATTTCATTCAATTTTCGAAAATACTTTACTAGATCTTACGTTACCATATAAGTTTTTGTTTATGAGTTTCTCTTGCAAATTAGAAGAATTTTCTTCAAGTGCCTTAGAATTTCCTAGAAATTCTCTTACCAGATTTGTAAAATTTTGCATTCTCGTATTTTTTTGAAATCTTCCCTATTATATTTCTAGAATTATTATTCTCTGTCAAATTAGAGTGCCTTAGAATTTTCTAGAAATTCTCTTACTATATTTCTACTATTTCACATTCTCATTTTTTTTTTAAATCTGCCCTTTAAGATCCCTAGAATTATCTAGCAAAGTCTCTTTCATTTTTCTAGAATTTACATTATTTCTTGCGTTATCTTACTGGATCTTACCAAAACTTTCTTATCAAATTACGACAGTTTTCTAGAATTCTAATTATCTTCATCATATTTTGAAAATTCTTTACCACAACTAGCGTTATCGTATCGATTTTTGTTTGAATGAATTTCTCTTTGAAATTAGAAGAATATTCTTTGATCTTTGAGTGTCCCAAAATTTCCTAAAAATTCTGTTACCAGATTTCTAGAAATTCGCATTCTCGTATTGATCTTCAATTCTTCTCTTCTGGATTCCTAGAATTAACTATAAACGTTTCTTTTAGTTTTGTAGAATTTTCTACTATTTCTTGCGCTGTCCTAAGGAAACCTATCAAAATTGCTTCCTTATAATTATTAGAGATTTCTAGAATTCTAAAATTTATCTTCATCATTTTTGGAAATTTCTTCACCACATAATAATAATAATATCAGTTTTTGTTTTTGAAGTTCTCTTTGAAATTAGAAGTACTTCAAGTACCTTAGAATTTCCTAGAAATTCTCCTACCAGATTTCTACAACTTTCTTGAATTTTTCCATTTTAGATTCCTAGCATTAACTAGCAACGTTTTTTTTTTTTATTTTTCTAAGCTTTTCTACCATTTCGTGCGCTTTTCTAACGGAACTTAATACATTTTTTTCTTTCAAATTTCTAGAATTCTAATTTGATAGAATTCTTCGACATTTTTGGAAAATTCTTCACTACACTTTACGTTATCGTATCAGTTTTTGTTTATGAATTTTTATTCGAAATCTGAAGAATTTTCTTTGAGTGTGCCATAGTTTTCTAAAAATTCTTTTACAAGATTTCTAAAATCGCATTCTCTTATTTTTCTTGAAGTCATCTCTTCTAGATTTCTAGAATTAACTAGCAACGTATAATTTTATTTTTCTAGAATTTTCCATAATTTTTTGCGCTTTTCTAACCGAATTTACCAATTATTTTTTAATCAAATTACCAGAGGTTTTTAGACTTCTAGCAAATTATCTACGTCATTTTTTTAACATTCTTTACCAAAACTTACGTTATCGTATTAGTTTTTGCTTCAGAATTAAAAGAATTTACTTCGAGTGTGATACAATTTCCTTGAACACCTATTACCAGATTTCTATGATTTTGTAGCAAATTATCTTCAACATTTTCGAAACTTTTTTCACCAAACCTTACGTTATCTATCGTATGAGTTTTGGTTTATGAATTTCTCTTTTAAATTAGAAGAATTTTCTTCGAATGCCCAAAAATTCTCTTGCCCAACTTCAAAATTTTTACATTCTTGAAATTTTCTTGATTTTTCTAGCAAGGTTTATTTCTATTAAATTACAACAGTTCCAGATTACGACAGTATTCTGGAATTCTAGCAACGTATCTCCATCACTTTTAAAAAGTTCATCACCACATCTTACGTTATCGTATTATCATATCAGTTTTTGTTTATGAATTTCTCTTCTAAATTAGAAGAATTTTCTTCGAGTGTCCTAGATTTTCCTAGAAATTATTTTATCAGATTTCTGGAATTTTACATTCTCGTAATTTTCTTCTTCTTCTAGCAAAGTTTCTTTTGTTCTTCTAGAATTCTCTATCATTTTTGTGCTATCGTACCAGAACTTACCAAAATGTTTCTCTTAAATTACGAAAGATTTCTAGAATGCTAGCAAATTATCTGCATCGTTTTTGGAAAATACTTTACCACATCTTATGTTATCACATCAGTTTTTGTTTTTGAATTTCATCTACAAATTAAAAGAATTTTCTTAAAGTGTCCTATAATTGTCTAGAATTTCTAAAATTTTGCATTCTCGTAATTTTTTTGAAATCTTTCCTTCTACATTCCTAGAATTGTCTAGCAACGTTTATAGAAATTTCTACCATTTCTTGTGCGGTGTCCTACTTTTGCATTGTTAGAATATTTTTAGATATAGATATTTAGGTCCCATTTTTGTAGACCTTATTTACTGAGTTATGACAATTATGATATTTATTAATTTCTTCTCCTGATGATATTAAAAGATTTCAACTATTATTTGGTTCTTTATGAATTATTTTTCAACCGTTTATACATTCTCATTCATTCATAAGGTAGAGATATATGAGTAAATATTTCAGTTTACCTTTTTCTATAAATCTTTTCCAAAAATACATACGTATGATTAATAACCGAAAACTGGCAGTTACAAATCCATCGAATTGTTAACACGGGCAAAAGGGCAGCATTCTGGTTTCGTTCCGCGGATTACCTCCTGACACCCATTTCTAATTCAATCGGTTTTTCGAAAACTCGCCGTTCGTTTCCTTTTCTTATTTTCGATCGTCCTACAGAAAAAAAAAACTGGTATTTAATAAATTCCCAGCCGAACGAGAAGGAAATAAAGGAAAGAGAGATGAGGTCCCATTCTTCCACCGATAAATATTAACAGCTTTTGAAACGCGCACCCATTGTACGACTATATCAAAACGATATGTATGTACCATTCATGACCATCCTGGCATGACGCGATGGCACAATGACTGCAACATTTGGCACCGGGGATTCCTCTTAATATATTAATATTTAAACGGCTCGCATGGGCAATCGACTCTATAGGGGATGATGAATTGGCCGGTTTATTCGTAATTATAATCAATTATTTGAATTGAAAAATAAATAAATTTACATAATGGCCCCATATAGGAAAACTATCGTATGAGGGGTCGCGACCTTAAACTTATTTACAATCAGGACGTTCTTGATATTTTGATTGTATTTTAATTAGGGTCCGAATATTTCGGGTTGAACGGCCCCAAAATTAACCCCCTCTAATCAGTTTAATCGGGTTACGTTAGATAAGACAATGGCCGTTTGTTTTAACAAAAGATGGCTATCGAGCATTGTTTGCCGCGGCAATTGAAAGTTCACTTCGATCCTTCACCTCGTGGAAATGGCCGATTTAAAATTAATTAGAAATGTATTTCATTCACCAGTAAATTTTTAATAGGATGCATTTGCATTAAAACCAGCGTGTAATTTACGTGCAGGTTCAAAATGTCATTTCGCTGTCCTTATAAATCGTTTAGGATTTAAATTGAATGCCCATTTTTTATTTAATTTCGGAAATTGTGCTATTTCTTAATACAATAATGGCTATTGTTATATTATATGTTAACTACTTAATGTATTCGTTAAAATTATTCAAAAATTTATAAGACTTTTTTATTTGTGATATTTTATGATATTTATAATTTAACGCGAAGTATAGAATACATTTTCTCTTTATACATTTAATTGCTTCCTATATTTAACATCAAATTAATTATTAAAGCACTTCAATTTTTTTTAAATTAAATTAAAAGATTCCATGTTTAATATCTAACTTTGGCATTCAATATGTACATCCCTAAAATGTCTTACCTATGGTAAAATTAAGAAGATTTTTAAAATTTTCCACCACATATTACCTCATATTTCGGATTTCTCTGCAAAATTCTGTTTTATCAGATATTTCTCTTCTAGATTCCTAGTTGTTTCAACTTCAAGAAAGTTTCAAACATTTCTAACTTGGTCTTACTAAAACTCTTCAGCAATATCTTCGTCGAAATGATAGAATTTTGTAACCATTTTCCTAGCACTTCTACCAAATGTTTTACTGTATCAAAGATTTCAATTTCTTCCACATTCCAAAAATTTTAGAGTTCCGAGTAATTTATCTTCCAGAAACTTAAAGTTCTAACTAGTTTCCTTATAATTCAGACATGTTTCCAAAAAATTCTCTTCTACTTTTGAGAATTTTAAACTTCTTACATTGTCTTATCGAATTTGTCCAGTAATCACTTCTTCCAAATAACTTATTTTTTTTGATTAATTAAATTACGTGAAGATGATAATAAATATTTTCGCCAAAAAATGAAAGAATTTTTATAATTATTCTACCACTTGTTTGACAGTATCAAAGATTTCAATTTCGATTTCTTCCACATTCCAAAAATTTTATGCGTAGGTTCTAGAGTTTCGAATAATGTATTTTCCAGAAATTAAAATTTCTAACAAGTGTCCTTAAGATTCATAAATTTTTCCAAAAATATCTCTTCAGCTTTTTGGGAATTTTAAACTTTGAGAGTTTGTTTTATCGAAACTGTCGAGCAATGTCTTTTCCAAATAGCTTGAATTTTTGGAAAATGGGTGGAGTAAAACACTTGTTTTGCTCCATGATTTTATTATCAGAGTCCTGACACGTGTTTCGATCCGTTACGATCATTTTCAAAGTTTAACATTTTGAATATATGGTTCCATCACGAAAGTAGCAGAAGAGGTATGGAATATATTGAATTTTTGGATTAATATTTTGATTAAAATACTTAGAAACCTATCTTCACTATTTTATTTGTAACCAGATGTACATTTCGGACCATTAACAATGGTTTATTACCATCAAGTGACACAATCAAATATTTTATTCAAGCTTGAATTTTCTTAGAAAATTCTGCAACATTTTAAAAATTTATCTTTTAGATTTTTAGAATTACATGATTCTAAAATAATTTCTTGCTATATTATTGGAATTTTTCAAAAAAATTGTTAAAATTTTGATGTAATCTCTCTTCCAGATAGCAAAATCGATGATTTTAGAGTTCCCAACATTTTTTTTAACTCGGAGTATTCTTTTTGTTTTATTTTGCCATAGTTTTCAACCTTCTACTTCTACAAATTGTGAGAATTTTATTTAAAGATCCTCGATTTTCCAGCAATATCTTGCCCAAAATTTTAAATATTTCCCGGAATTCTTCAAATTTCTTGAATTTTCGAATAGCTTCTCTACCTTTTTTTATCGAAACTAAATCTAGAATTCACCTTTTTCTAATTAAAGTAATTTACTTAAGAGATTCGAAAATATTTCAGAAGCCTAGAACTTAAAGTAGTAGTAGTGTTTGGCTATCGACCACGTGGTCCTTCCGCTGATGAATTTAGATGTTTTCGCATTTCCCGGAATTTCTACCATTACTTGCAACAAAATTCGAATTTTTCAAGGTAAAATTTCAATTTGTCATAATTTTTAAGCAATGCTTCGAAATTGCAAAAATTTTATTCTATAATTTCTAGGATTTCATCCATATTTCACACATGTTTCTAAAATATCCCGCAATTTTCCTTCTGATTTCTTGAGTTTTCAAATAATTTGTCTTATTTTTTTTTTCAATTATTAAACCATTTCTTGCATTGTCTTATCGACACTGGCCTGCAATAATCTTGCTAAATTAATACAAAAATGTAAAACAGGCCTTCTTAGTATCTGTTGTGATATGATGAAATTTAGAAGCCTCTAAAGCTTTCCAACAATATATTTTGCTTTTGTTTTAGACTTTTCTAAAAATCCTCTAACATTTCTTGCTTTACTTATCACAATTACCAATAATCTTTAAAAATTGCTGGAGAGGGGCAAGCAAAGACTTCTTGCTATCTGTTGTGATGCGATGTAATTTAGAAGCATCTAAATATTTTCAACAATTTCTTCTAGTTTTGTTTTAGATATTAGATTTAAAAATCTTCTAACATTTTTGCTTTACTTATCACAACTTACAAGCATATATTATTTTGTCAGAATTGATTACCAATATTTTTTCAAAAGTGCGAGAATATTATCATTCGAAGATTTTGGTAATTTTTCTGTCGTAATTTTCTAGCAATTTATTTTCTAAATTCCTAGAAAACCTAATTCTCTATCACTATTTCTTACTTTACACCATAATGATCTTCCTAAAATTGATGATTTTTCAGGGTTGAGTTTAGTTTTGTTTATTTACTCTACAACATCTATAGAATATCTAGAATTTTAGATAAATTTTTCTTTTGCATTTTTGAAATTTATGAAAATCATACGAAGAATCATTTCATATTATTTTGTGTCAGCTATAATTAATTGGATATTCTCGTTAGATGAATTTTGCAATTTAATTAGATAATTTTTTAGTTTTTGCTGATATATTATTTTGCAATTCTCAATAAGATTTTCCTCAATGTTTTAAGAATTTTCTAGCTTCATTTTTAGTTTCAATTAAGTTTTGTTTTTGTTTAGTTTTAATTTCTTGTATTTTCTGGAAATTTTCTTTCCAAATTCCTAAATTTTTCCAGCAGCTTCTCTTTTTCTTCATTTCTCTTTTTTTAGCAATGGCTGTTTTATTTTATTAATATGTTTCATCACTTGTTCTTCTAAATTGCTATTTTTTAATTGAGAATTCTTGAATTTTCAATTTTTTCCAGATTGCTAGATTTTTTCAGCAGCTTCTCTTTTTCTTTATCTATCTTTTTTTTAGCAACTACTGTTTTAGTTTATTAATCTGTTTCAACACTTGCTTTTTCAAATTGCTATTTTTTAATTAAAGATCCTAGTGTTTTCCAAAAATGTTCCAGATTCCTTGGTTTTTCCAGCAGCTTCTCCTTATTTATGTTTTTCTTTAGCAACTACTGTTTTATTTTATTACTCTATTTCAACACTTGCTCTTCCAAATTGTTATTTTTTAATTGAGAATTCTAGAGTTTTCCAAAATGTTTCCAGATTCCTAGATTTTTTCAGTAGCTGCTCTTTATTTATCTTTTTTTCTAACAATTATTGTTTCGTTTTATTAAATTTTTTCAACACTTTCTTATCCAAATCTTTTTTTAATTGAGAATTCTAGAATTTTCCAAAATGTTTCCATATTTCTAGATTTTTTCAGCAGCATTTTTATCTTTATTTATCCTTTTTATTTCTAACAATTATTGTTTTATTTTATTAAATAACCCTTCCAAATCATTTTATAATTAAGAATTCTAGAATTTTCCAAATTTTTTCCAGATTCCTAGATATTTCCAGCAGTTTTTCTTTATCTATTTTTTTAACAATTATTGTTTTATTTTATTAAATATTTTAAACACTTGTGCTTCCAAATTGCTATTTTTTATTTGAGAATTCTAGAATTTCCATTAATTTTTCTTCTAAAATTCTAAATAAAATTCCCAGCATTTGTCTTCCAAGATCCTATATTTCTTCTATTTTTTGAGAACATTCCACCATTGAGTTTTTTCAAAAGTCTAGAATTTTCTTCTAGATTTTCAGATTTTTTCAGCATTTCTCTCAAATTTCGAAAATTCTCTTCTAAATTCAATGAGTCTATATTGCAATAACTATAGAAGTTTTTAGCGGTTTGAGAATCTTGATAAATAATCTGAGAGTAGTTTTTTTTAATTTTCTAGGCATAGTTTTCATATTTTTTCACCATTTCTTGCTTTATTTTATCAGAGTTTCCCACCAACTATTGTTTAATTTTGTCGAATATTTTAGCAATTTCTCTTTAAAAATTCGAGATTTAGTTATTCGATAATTCCTTTACTCCAGAATTCTAAAATTTATTTTCCAGATTTCTAGAATTCTACTAACACACCTCTTCCATCTTTTGAGAATTGTACCAAGGGCCATCATTTGTGTGTGGAAGTATATGGGTCGAGTGGAAGATCATTGAGAAGCAGTGATTCCTGCGACCAAAATTTTTATATGGTTTTTGTATATATTTATTTAAATGTTAGCAGGAAAATGAAGCTAATAAAGAATAAAGTTTATACTCTAGATTATCAAAATTTTCCCAGAATAAATCTAGGAGAATTCTTGCTAGAACTTCTAGCAATTTTTCTTCCAGATCCGTAGAATTTTTGAGAACTTTCCCCATTTTTTACATTGGATTATCGGATTTTGTCCAAAATTGATTTTTATTTCGAAGGTTCTAGAATTTGTAGCAATACATTTTTCGAGAGTTATAGTCATCATCTTCCAAACTTCTCCGATTCTAATTTAGAAAGTTTTAGATTTATTCAACAATTTCCTTTCCACATTTGTGACATTTTTAAATATTCTTAGTTTCAGTTTTTTCAAAATTATTTATTGCTTTATTTTGGCATAATTTTTCTAAAATATCACTTCCAAAAAGCAAAACATTTTTTTCCAAAAATTTCTCTAAATTAATTACAGAATTCAATTTGATTCTTCCAGATTCATGAAGTTTTCTACTTAATTCTATTTTTTTTCTTAATTCTTTACTTTAAATTATCAGAAAATACAAAATATTTTAAATTTTGAATTGTCAAAATGACAATGAAAGTTACATATAATAGTCTCATATAAAATGAGCAAAATTAAGGCAGTAATGGCCAAAATAGCTAAAATGGCTAAAATATACTGCTGGTGAGGATACTATCATCCAGTAATATGGGTTTAAGTGGAAGAACACTACGTGAACTCCGCCGGCATCTAAATTGTTAAGTAGTTTGTAAATTTATATTAATATTTAGAATATTTTTTGTTAAGTGGATATGTGAAGGAAAATCAATAAATCAATTTCTATTCTAGGTTCCTAGATTTTTTTAGCTTTTCTGTATCCTTAGCTTCTTTCGATCTGCTGTGATATAATTCATTTTAAAAGGTTTTAAAATTAAATTTCTAATACCAATATTCTTCTTCTTAGGGTGCTGTCTCCTAACGGATGTTAGCCATCATTATGGCAATTTTCACTTCAGATGCAGCAGCTCTAAATAGTTTGGTAGATGTCTGTCCATTCCACTCTCTTAGATTTTTGAGCTAAGAAAATATCTAGAAATTATAAACATATTTTTTTCCACATTTCATGAATTTTCATTTCTTTACTTACCTTACAAGTACATTTTTTATTCCTAGAAGTTTATATATTTATTTCAACCCTCTCTAAGAAGAGGCTATTGACAAATTGTAAACGGTCTTAAAAAAATGATCTAAATAAACATGAATATAGGGATGGTATTAAATTTAAAAATACGGGATGGTATTATTAATGGTTAAACGTATATCCTTTCTTCAACAGTTTTATTATTAACTATATGTACATTTCGAACCCTAAGTAATAATAATAATAATCTTCAAGCACTCAAGTATTTAATCATTTAAATAGGAATGGTAACTTAAAAAGTCCTAGAATTCTAAAATTTTCCAACCATTTGTCTTTCAAGTTCCTTGAATTTTCTAATATTTACTTAATGGAAATTGCCAGACTTTTTTTAAGGTTCTAGAATGTTCTAACAATTTCTCTTCTAGATTTCCAGAAATTGTTAGCATTTTTTGAAATTTTTTCTGCAATCTTGTGTAATGTAATTCAATTTAGAGAGCTCTGAACCTTGGCAATTTCTCATCTAAATATCTACAATTTCCCAAAATATGTTTCCATTCCCTAATTATGCTTAAATTTCTTGTTTTATTTTCTAGAAATTATTGTTTCTTCTCTTATTTTTTATTAATCCCTTTACCAAATTGTGAGTAATTTATTCGAAAGTTTTAGAATGTCCAGAAATGTTTCCTTCAGATTCGTACAATGTTTGTAGTAACTTCTCTTCTATTTTTGAGAACTTTTTTCTATTTCTTACTTTAGATCATCGGAATGTTCTTAGAATTCATTTGTCTTTCGAAAGATCTAGAATTTGGCAACAATTTCTCTCCTAGATTTTTATTATTTTATTTCGATACTTCTCTTCATCATCTTGTAATCTACTCTGATACTAATTTATAAAGTTCTAGAATTGATCAACAATATCCTTTCACACATTTCTATAAGTTTATCTAATATTTTTTGTTTCATTTTTTTACTATTTATTGCTTTATTTTATTTATATATTTATTTCAATTTTTCTCAAGAAATTCCAGTAATATTATTACAGAATTCTATTTAATGTCTCTTTCAGATTCATGGAATTTTCTAATAACATCTAGTTTTTTTAGCTTTTTACTTTAGATTATCGCAAACTTTTACAATTTTTTTAAGGATCTGAAATAATTTTCCAATTTCTATTCTACATTGTTAGAATTCTTAGCTTTTTTTTCGAAAATCCCATTTTTCTTCTTGCAATCTGCTGTAATTCAACTAAATTTAAGGTGTTCTAAAACTCAACAACCTCTTTTCTAAATGTTTAGAATGTTTTAACATTTTGATTTTTATTTTATTGTTTCCCGTCAACAACAGAAACTGATCGGTTTCGATCTTTTTGAATCTCATCAGCATAGCGCAGTTGAAGACAGCGAATCGAGATTTACTTAGGGGTGTTTAACTCTCCGGGTTAACCATCGATTACGATATCATCATAAAGGTGCCATCTATTGTCTAAACGTTGGACTAGATCCCAAATGGGTGGATAACCACCGACATTGTCAAGAACAACAGTTATAACAATAATAATGTAAACATTAATTATTGTTCCCCGTCAACAACAGCCAAGGATTGGTTTCGATCTTTTTGGATTTTTTTTGGTTCTAGAATATTTTACAATTTCTCTTCTAGATTGCCACCAACACTCACTTCAGAACAGGGTATCAAAAATTGACTCGATTCATTCTTCACCACCTAGCCGGAGAAGTTCTTTTGGGATGGAATCCACAAACTGCCAGAAAGATGGGCAAATGTTGTAGCTTCCGATGGACAATACTTTGATCATTGAGTGTATAACCATTTTTTTACAATAAAGCCTTAATTTTCGAAAAAAAAATGCATACTCCTGATAGAATTTTTAAGCTTTTCTGATTGGTTCATGAATCCCCTGTATTTTCTTGCAATCTACTTTAACTTAATCAATTTTAGAGGGTTCTAAAATGCGTTACCAATTACTTTACTCTCTAGAATTTTCCAACATTTTGATTTTCACTTTTCTTGGTTTTCTAATATTTCTTGCTTTATCTTGAAAGAACTTTTTAGCAATTGTTTTAATATGTTAGCAATTTCTCTTCCAAATTGAAAAAACTATTCGAGGGTTTTAGAATTTCCAGCATTTTTTCTTCAAGTTACCTACAATGTAGTAACTTCTCTTCTCTTCTATTTTTTTTTATTATTCTTACTTTAGATTGTCTGAATTTTCCCAGAACTGATTTGTTTTTTAACATTTCTTACATTTGACCAGAATTCTCTTCATCATCTTGCAATCTGCTGGGATTCCAATTTAGAAGGATCTAGAATTTTTCAACATTTTTTTTATAGAATTTCTCAATATTTGAATTTCACATTTGCATTAGTTTATCAGAATTTTTTACATTTCTATTCCAAAACGCAAAAATTCTGGAATCAAAGAATTTTATTTTTTTAGTATAGTTTCTTCTGGTATTTTAGAAATTTTCCAGTTTTTTTTTTTCAAAAAAACTCTAATAAGCTGAGATAAGGTGTAGTGATAAAATACCTTATCTTAGCTTATTAGAATTTTTCCAGAATATATTCTCTAAATTTTAAAATGTTTGTTTCTATAAATTTCCAACAAGTTTCGTTCTATATTTTTAGAATTGTTCAACTTTTCTTTCATTTTTTGATAATTCTCTATAGGGTTTATATGAGTTCGTATCCACTAGCATTTATTTATTTACATAGTTTTTCGATAACGATCTTAATAAAGATGAGGGTGATGATCATAACTATGTAGTAAAAATTAGACATTTTTCAAGAATAAAAAGTTTGTAGAAAACATTGAAAACCAAATAATCATCTTGATGACTGTCTCCACATCATCTCAAAAATGTATGTGCTTGTTTCCAGAGATTTCGTACATATTTATCACGCAACGATTGCATTTATGTTTTTATTACAGCCTTGAAAGTACAGATCGACAAAAATGAACCTCATTTAAGATAAATGCATTCATTATCAAGAAGAAATCATCATTATGAATTATGGATTGGTTTAAGGTAATACGTGTGGGAATTATGATAAATAATATATATTATTGGTGATAATGGTGATCCTTGTGGAACACCTTGTTGATGAACAAGGTAAAAATTCATTATTTTAATAGTAGATTTTTTGATAATTGATTGGAAGCAAGAGAAATTTGTTTGGCGAGGGAAGTGAGCTTCTGTACTGATGTATTGATGGCCTTGCTTTGAGCCGAGCATGGCTTGTTAGCATAGACCAGCAAGTTTAGAAAAGAGAAAATCTAGTGAGGTTAAATCACAAAATATTACTACTTCACTTAATTTCCCCAAGAAACAATCATATCTTTACCCATATTGTCTGTTATGGCGTTGGCTGTAGGGCAGTCAGCATCTTCCAGCAAAAACCACATAAAGTTCACGTTCATATTCTTCAATTCGGACCAAAATTTTTGCTTTTTTATAATATACACCATTATTTTCGATGGAGTCATCAACGTCATTTTCAAAGTTCAGACGGTACATAATTCCCCAAAAATTATAAACATTCCTATTCCAAGGTATGAATAGGAAACGAAAGTCGTAACTGTCTGAAAGCGTGCGCCCATTCTTCCAACCAGGAAAATGATCACCAAGCATAAAGATATCGCCCATTACGACAATGAGCCGCCGTCGTAACTCAGATTTCGCGCAATAAATAAATTTGTTTTACGGCGTCCCATATTCATTCTAATTTTCGCAATCCGTTCTGCCGTCGCGCGTAAATAAACAACGCGCCGCGGCTCGAACCCGCGCCTCACGATTCTCCACGCATCTGCCGATCGCACGCCATCTGCGGCGGCTTAATTAACACCCCGCGCGAAGGGTGGCTAAGGCCGGCGATAGCAATAAAATCTTGCGACACCACCGCCGCTCATCGATTAATTAAACGTCCAATAAACGCGATAATAAAGTCCACAGATACGCCTTAATTGAAACCAAAACCTTTTATTTATTTTACCTTCGCCCCGGCCAATTAACAAATTTACAGATGCGCTCGTAAAATTTTTACATTTCGCCCTCCGCAATAAAAAAAAACTTTAACACTTCTCGTTTTTTTCTAAATCATTTTCGTGATTTCGTAATCGCTCGGACCACCGGTCGAAATGAGCTACTGGTTTTTGAAACGTGCCCAATTAAAATTTTTTAATTCCCTCTCCCCAACCCCTCCCTCTCCGGGGACGGACGCGCGGTATTTAATTAATACAAATTGTTCGAAACGTTTGTATCCCTGCGGAGATATTTATTAATTAAATTCTTGCATAATGGTCGAATAAATCCCGGCATGTGGTTTTTAAATTGTTTCCGAAAATGGCTTTACGTGAATATGGTCAGAACAGAAATGGTTATTATTAATCATCAGTTTCTCACGGAGATAAATTTTTATTTCCAATAAAACAGTCCTAACTTAACATCTGGAGACGTTTAGGCACATATAAACATCACAGTCAATACCAGAGCGAAAGGTAATTTTGCACACAGACAGCTGAAGTACAACTGAACATGTTAGCACACATCCGGCGGCTATTCTATTCGACTATTTTGACTAGCGAGTCTGACTTTCCTACTATCCCTCATGGAAGTAAATTAAAATCTAAACAAATCAATTGATTAAACTAAAAACAAATTACCATATTACTATAAAGGTATGTATTTCTCCAACTGCGCTACCCTGATGAGATCGAAAATAGATCGAAACTGGTCCATGGCTGTTGTTGATAGGGACCAACTTATTTTCACGCAAATGGTTACAACTTTTCCACTATCCCTCATATTAATAGACTTATAAGATAAGAAGATAACCTTAAAATCTGGAGGAGAAATTCCTGGAAATTTCCTGAACCCTTGGAAAGAAGTCTAGATTTCTAAATGAAAATTTTCTAAAAAATTCTAGAGCCTCCTAGAAATTTAGAAGACCAGTTGAAAAAATATCTTGAAATCTGTAAGATAAATTACGGAAAATTACTTAAACTTTCTCGAAAGTAAAAAAAGATTAGTAGGGGAAAGTTTTCTAGACCCTCCAAGAAAAATTCCGCAATTTAGAACTTTCTAAATAATTTTATAGCCTCTAGTTGAAAAAAAATGTTGAATTCTAGAGAAGTAATTACTGAAATTCATCTGAATTCTTGAAAAGGAGAGGAAATTAAAAAACATTTAGAGACAGAAAGAGAATCTTCGCAATTTATAAGAATAGTTGAAAAAAAAATTAAATTGAGAAAGAAGTTATTGGCCATTTTCTAAACTCTAAACTTTTAGAAAAAAAAAATCTAGAATGCCTCAAGGAAAATTTTTGCAATTTAAAAGGCGACTTCAAAAAAAAAAAAAGTTTATTCTAAAAATCCTAGAGCCTCAAAGAAAATCTTTGCGATTTAGAAGACAAGTTGAAAAAATCTTGAAATGTGGAGAAGAAATTACTAGAAATTTCCCGAGTCTAGGTTTTTAAAAACAAATTTTCTAAAAAAGTCTTCATATAAATCTTCGAATTTTACTGGAAATTTTCTAAATTTTACAATTTTACACATCAACTTCAAATTGATACAATAAAAATCAAAAATTCGTTATTATTATTATTTTACTATTTTAGCTATAATTCTTTAAATAATAATGAAATTACGAAAATTAATTTACTAATAAATTACCAACAACGAAGAGAAGTAAAAATGCTAAGAATTTAACTTTTTACAGCACGGATGGATTTAAAAAATTCTATCACGGAATGATTTCTAACATCAAATACAAATTCATAGAAAAAAAATCAAAAATTTTATTTTCAATTGTTTTTCAGTATTTTTACAATTACTATTAACAGGATGGACGGATTGTAAAAATTCTTTTACAAAACCATTGCTAACATCCAATTGAAATTGATAGAATAAAAATCAAAAATTTGTTATTCAATTGTCTTTTTTATATTTTAGTTATAATTCTTAAAATAGTTATGAAATTACGAAATTTTTTTCACCAATAAATTATCAGCATCGATGAGAGGTAAAATTGCTAAAAAATAAACATTCGATTTTGAATTGTTTTTCAGTATTTTTAAAATAACGTTTCATAGCAAGGACGGTTTAAAAAAATTCTTTTACGAAATGATTCCTAACATCATATACAAGTTGATGGACTAAAAATCTTGAATTTTTTTTTCGCAATTCAGATAAGAAATTCCTAAAATTTCGATATAACGATACAAGAAATTTTGTAAATTTCCAGAAATATTGCAAAAACATTCTGAAAACAACTCTCGAAAAATTGCTTTGCTATATACAAAACAAATTACTCAAAAATACTAGAATTTACAGACATTTTTCAGAAAAAAAACCAACAAAATAAATAAATAAATCTAAACAATTAACGGAAGATACTAAAATTTTTGTAAAGATATTTATAGCAAATTCTAAAATCGTTAATGAAATGCTACAACCTAAATATACAACAAATAATAACATTTAAGAAAAAAAAATAGTAGACTCCTTGGAGAAATTTCTAGAACTCTACTAAAAGAAATTGTTGGAAATTTCTAGAAACCTTGAAAAAATCTACATTTCTAGAAAAAAATATTCTTGAAAAAATTCTAAAAACTTTGCAATTTAAAAGATAGCTCGAAAAAACAGTCTTAATGTCTGGAGGAGAAATGACTGAAAAGAGTCTAGATTTCTAGGAACAGATTTTCTAGAAAAGTCTATAGCCTCCAAATCTGAAATGAGTTATTGGAAATTTCTGAACTCTCGAAAAACAGTGTAAAATTCTGGAAACGGTTTGCAATTTATAAGACAATATTAAAATTTGGAAGAGAAATTCTAAAAATATTAAAACGAACTTTCTAAAAAATCTAGAACTCCCGAATGCTAAAAATTCTGAAAATATGAAGAAGAAATGACTGTTAACTTCTAGAATACTCCAAATAAGTTCACAAGGAAAATTTGTGAAAAATTCTAGACTCCTCGATCAAAATTCTTTGGAAAGGAAGATGCAAAAAAGAAATTCCTGAAACGTTAAGAAGCCTCTAAGTAAGTTATAGAAAATTAGAAGAAAATTTCCTAATAAATTGTAAAACTCTCGAATAAAATCTTTGCTAAAAATTCTGGAAATATCTATTTATTTATTAGATAGGAAAAAGAAATTACTGTACACTTTTAGAATCTTCAAAAAAATTTTATAAAAAAAAGTTGAACAAACTCTTGTATAGAAGTCACGAAGAAATTTTTATAAATAAATATAAAAAATGACTTTTTGAAACTCTCGAATAAAATCTTTGCTAAACCTGTAAAAATTTCTAGAATTCTCGATGAAAATTCTTTGGAAAGGAAGTTGCAATAAAAACTAAAAGTGTGGAGGAGAAATTAATGAAATTTCAAGAATTTTTAACAAAAATCTAAAAAAATTTCTGAAATATTCTAAAGTTAAATATCTTTCTCACAAATTAAGATCTTTACGAAAAACATGTCTTTATAAAACTTGTCCAGTTTCTCATTCCCTTTAACTTTTGTTTGAAAAGTTATGTAATAAAAAGAACACCTTGAGTAAACACCCAATTCCGGTTTAAGAAAAGCTTTTTAGTTCCAGGTTTTAATGATAAAACATTAAGTTTAAAGTTTTATCTCAATCAATAGGATAATTCGTTTTTGAGATACAGAGTCCACAGACATTCTCATTCACGAAAACAATCCTTTCCAAATGGTGATGTGGCCATCATAGTATTTTCATTATATGTTTCTCGAAATCTATGAGGTTTACGTAAAAAGGCTATTCTTAGTCATTTGTTCACTTTTGAATTCTCTACAATTATTTGTTATATAAATTTCTTGTAGCTCTAATAGTTTAGTAGCAATTGGCAAAAATGTCAAAATATTCAATTTTTTTTTTCTTGATCCCTTCAACTTTTGTTTGAAAAGTTTTGTAATATTTTTCAAATTAAAAGAAAGATAGGAAAGAACAAAAAACGGCTTCGAGTAAACATCCACTTCCGATTTATAAATGTTTACCAAAAGCTTTTCAGTTCCACTTTTTAACGATAAAATCCTATGTTTAAGTTTCATCTCAATCGGATCATTCGTTTTCGATATACAGCGCCCACAGATATTTTCACGCACGAAAACAATACTTCCCCTATATACAGGGTGACTGACGAAAAACCTTTGGTGCTGTATCTCGCTTATTTTTGATCCGATTTGAATAAATAAAACATCAAATTAAATGATTTTTAAAAGACTTTAATATGAACTGTACTGATATTTTTTCTTGCATCCAGTTTTTGACAAAAGACGATCAACTTTTTTTTTTTTCAAATTGCACTGTGTATATATATTTTGTACTGATCCGCAAGGAGATTTTTTTCTGAATCTAAATTTGTAAACGATTTTAACCATTCATCAAACCAAAGTCGAGAAATTGCGGATTAAAAAAAATTAAAAATCAAATACCTACAGTAAACAATATACAGAGCCTATTCCAAATGTCAAAAGTGACAGTGTCAGTCATTGGTACAATACTGCAATGATTTTTAATAATTTCATAATAAAAATGTTGCAAGATTTCAAAAACTGAAAAACGATTTCTGTAGAAGCACAAAATTCTAGTACACTGTTTGAAATATTGCAACATTTTAATTATGAAATAATTAAAAATCGTTGCAGTATTGTATCAATGGCTGTCACTGTCACTTTTGACATTTAAAATAGGGACTGTATATTGTTTACAATGAATACTTGACTTTTTATTTATTTTTTTAATCCTCAATTTCTCGACTTAAGTTTGATGTATGGATAAATTTGTCTACAATTTTATATTCAGAAAAAAAATCTCCTTGCGAATCAATAAAAATATACAGGGTGAGTTTTTTTCGATGTTCTCTATGGGGATCTCGGAAACTATAAGAGATAGAGAAACGGTTAAATGGGGAAAGAAGTGTAGGTTTACGAGACGAATAAAATTCCATTTTCAAAGTTTTCAAAAAAGTCAAGGGTAACTAGATATTTTGAAAAAAGTAAAAAGTGTCAATTTTTTCAAATCAATATATCTCGGTTATTATAACAGATAGAAAAAAACTGTAAAGGACAAAGTTTTAGATAATTTTATGTAGATTAGTAAAATATAATCAGAAAATTTTTATCGCTATTATTTTCCGAGATATGATGCAAACTTACATTTTTTTAAATGGAAACCATAGTTGGCTATGGCCTCATTCAAAAGGTATTTTTTTCTCTTTAATCCAATATGACATACGACATAGTTATTTCTAAAAATAAGTGAGTTATAGTCATTTTAAATTTTATTATAAATAAAAAATGGGTAGCCATGAAAAAGATGAAAGTAAAACAATTGCGGTTATTTATAATAATAGCAATATTGTAATTATTAGTTCTACAAAGTTAAATAAAAATGATAAACCAGCATAAGATTAATAATTTTGTAATTATCAAATGGCCTTCTGCATGTGGTATAAACCTATTTGTCAAGAGGATAATACGTTTCTTACAAAAATATTATGAACAGATGAATCGCGATTGACTAATTGTGGTATTTTTAATCGCCACAATGAACATAGATGAACTTAAGAGAATCCACGAGAAGTTTCACAGAGAAAACTACAAATTAAATTTGGGTTTAATCCATGGTGTGTTTGGATTAATAATTCTCGGTTCATATATTTTTGAAAGCTCACTAAGTGAAACTGATTACTTTCATTTTCTTCAGAAAACATTTGAAGATACGCTCAATTGTTTAAATTTATCATTACAAGCAAGATTAAAATGGTTCCAATATGACGGTGCTCCACCTCATAACATGTTGGCTTTACAAATTATTTAAATTATGCTTTTCCTAACTCATAAGTGGGAAGAAATAAACCAATCCCAGGGCCACCTAGATCTCTCGATCTGCGCGTTTTAGAATTTTTCTGTGGGGTTATGTAAAAAACAAAGTATATGAAAAATCATATCAATCCGTGGAGGATCATAAACTTGTTGTTATTGAAACATTTAATTCAATTTACATGAGAATAGTCAAAAAGGCATCAATTAAATTTTAAAAAGATATAATTTATGTCATAATAGTATTAATAGTGGACTCTGACCATATTTTTTTAATATTAAAATTTCTCTCCCATTGATATATTGATAATTACAGAATTACTTTATGCTGTTGTTTCATTTTGGTTTATCTCTGTAAAACTAATAATTACAATATTGCTAATATTATAAACAACTGCAATTGTTTTACTTTCACCTTTTTCATGGCTACCCATTTTTTATTTATAATAAAATTTAAAATGACTATAACTCACTCATTTTTAGAAATAAGTATGTCGTATGCCATATTGGAATAAAGAGAAAAAAATTACCTTTTGAATGAGGTCACAGCCAACTGTGGTTTCCATTTAAAAAAATGTAAGTTTGCGTCATATCTCGAAAAATAATGGCGATAAAAATTTTCTGATTATTTTTTATTAATTTGCATAAAATTGTCTAAAACTTTGTCCTTTACAGTTTTTTTCTATCTGTTATAATAACCGAGATATATTGATTTGAAAAAATTGACACTTTTTACTTTTTTCAAAATATCTAGTTACCCTTGACTTGTTTGAAAACTTTGAAAGTGGAATTTTATTCATCTCGTAAATCTACACTTCTTTCCCCATTTAACCGTTTCTCTATCTCTTATAGTTTCCGAGATCCCCATAGAGAACATCGAAAAAAACTCACCCTGTATATACAGTGCAATTTAAAAAAAAAATGTTGATCGTATTTTGTCAAAAACTGGGTGCGAGAAAAAATAACAGTTCAGATCCTATTAAAGTCTTTTAAAAATGGTTTAATTTGATGTTTTATTTATTAAAATCGGATAAAAAATAAGCGAGATACAGCACCAAAGGTTTTTCGTCAGTCACCCTGTATACTATATAGGGAAAGTAAAAATTTTATACCAATTTTAAATCCCTTCTGGTTTGAATGTATTAGTTCAATTTTTCAATTTTTTTTTGTTGATCTTGAATTTAATCAAACAACTGACAATATTGCTACTACACCATCTAGTTTACATAACCATTGGAAGATTTTTATGGGTGTAACGCCGGATTACCATTACCATTAGCGACGCGTGAAGCTGTCCTGTTCCTCCGATGTCGCTGTTGACCTAACAAATCTTAATTGTTCTGGTCGTTAAATTTTAATTCGGACCTGCCCCCATCTCGTGGTAGCCAGACCGTGGAGACGTCAACCCTGGCGCCCTGGTGCTCCACCCCGCAATATGAGACACCGGCGGGGCGGCCTCCTTTGACCGGCGAGGAACACTGGGCAAACACCAGAATGACACTGTTACCGATTCGACACGCCGACACCGGAATCCGTTGTACCGATTTTGATTTCTGGTCGTTCCTTCTTCGGATGCACACCGACCGCTCGTTAAACGCCAGTTAACTAAATAATTGCTGTTTTTCTTTTTGTCTTTGTCAGCTCGGACTGCGTATTTTCGTTTTATGGATTTCGGAACGTTCAGGTAGAATTCGTAAATCAAAAACGAGAACAGAACAGATTTTTGCTACCTTGCGTAACCTATAATTAATGTGAGTTGTTCCAAAGGATTTTTTTAATTCCCAGTGAAAAGTTTTTTTATAAAATCGAACCGACCAATCGGGATAGTTTCATACTTTATATTCTCACGTACATAAATACAAGTTCCTCCACACAAATAATTATGTAAATATTTTTTGACCAGAAATTTAGATTATTAATGGTATTAAAGTGATCAAAAGGTGTACCAATTTTGTATGATGCATAATCGGCCTCTTCATATTTTGGTTTCAATTCTTCAATCAAAACCCTTCTTTAAAAACAAGATATCCTCATTAGGCGTAGTTTTCTGTAGCATTGATACAAACAGCCATTTTCTTCCAGGAATTGAGGAAGTCTTGAGTGTAATATCCTCCTTAGCCATATTTTTCGGCAGTCTTGATACAAACAGCCATTTTCTTACAGGAATTGAGAAAGTCTTGAGTGTGCTTCGGATTGACCAATAAAACTATTATTTTGTTTGCTTTTTTATTGTTCGTGATTATTCTCAGTTCGCACCCTTGTTGAACTCACAATGGGAGAAGGAATAGGTTGGGCAGCAGAACCTTGACTATAGGTAATATTTTCATCTTTATTTATTTTCCTTGCGTTGGTATGTTTATTAACGTCTAATTGTTGTTCCTTATAAGAATTATTCATGGTAGAAGATTGACAAGCAATGTTAATTCAGTTCTAATTTCTTGCAGCTGGGAAGCCAAGCAAGTATTTAAAGTTTTTTCAAACTGCATCTTAAATTGCCCAAATAGATTAGAAATCATTTTTTCAACATCAGAATTATTTAATTTTTTGAGGTCTCAGATTTCCTTCTTAAGTAATTGGTTTTCGTTCTTTAGTTTCAATATTTCAATGAAATTGTCATCATATTGTGTCGGTGTTAGAGGAGTGTCTATTTCTAAAGAATTTTTCATGCAGCAATGAACAACATTTTTTTCTGAGATATAAATAGTTTTTTTTAATTTAGATTTTGAATATTTTCTAGGGAAAATTAGTAAAGCGTTTTGTGTATAAGAAAATTTTATTGAAAAACCTAGGAAAATAAATTTCTACTGAGAACAATATTTTTGTTATAGGAAATGTTATTATAGTGAGAAAAAAAAAAACATTTTACAAAATTTTCTAGAGAAAATAAATTGGGATAGAGGTTTAAAAATAAACAACTATCAAAGCCTATTAAATATTAATCAATTAAGCATTATCAAGTATAGAAAAAACTTAACCTAAATTATACAAAAACTTCTTAGTATGATTTCTAACATTATTAATAATTTTAAAATACGAAAAAAATCGTAAATTTAAGACTACAAAACAAATCACTTATTGAAACAACTACATTTTTAACTAATACCTCGACAGATCTTGAATTATACAAAAATAATTTTCGGCGCGTTACAAATTACACAGCTATCAAATGAATGAATGTATTTATTTCTGTTAAATAAACTAATAATGATTAAATGTATTTTATAAACTGTTTGTGAGTGAGAAATTATGAACAAGAAATGAATTTAATTAACAAAGGCAATTAAATAATCTAACATACAAGTTTATAATCATCTGCAGACACGTGTTTCGATCTTTCGATCTCTTCAGTACAGCTTTATTATGAAATCGATTTTGAATAGAAATTTTTGAATGCAAATCAAGTATTTGTAGCTTATGTACGAAAAATATATACAGGGCGGGTGGGTATCCACTATCACGACGCTGATTCTGCACCCGTGCTTTTAGGTATTTTTTTATTAAGATTGTGAACGTTGATTACTTGATTATTTATTTATAACACACCCTCCAATCAAACAATATTAAACCGAGTGTTTCATCAAAAGAAAACTTTAAATTGAAATATTTATAAAATAAAATATTTACTTTTATCTTTATTAATTTTATTAACTAATTATTTAAATAAAACCTGAAAATGTTGTGGTGTTTGTAGGGTGTAATAGTGGTCACCCACCCACTCTAAATATTTATAATTTACATCAACAGAATTCGTGATTTTAATTCCATTAAAATTTCATACAATTCTGTTTGTATATTTCTGAAACAAATAGACTTTCCATAGCTAATATATGTAGGGTGGGTGGGAGTCCAATAACCTACACTCCAACCAAATTATTTTAGCGAGGGTTTCATTTAAAATTCAATTATTTTAACACAGATGAAAGAAAATAAATAATGTATAAAATAAAGTATTCAATTAATAAATTGAAAATCACGGTTTCAATTAATTAATTATTCAAGTGAAAATTTGAAGATGTTATGATAATTAAAAGGTGAAATAGTGGACACCCACATACCCTTCATATTTATTTTTTTTTAACTACTATCTTAGTAATGTAGGTTTTAGATTAAATTAAAATTCACTTGGCTTGTTTCACAAATTAATAATTTATTCAACTAGTTTCGGCTCAAGGCCATTATCAAGAATGATGTAAGGTTTCTTTTGTACATGTTACTATCTTAGTAATTTTATTTTAGTAAACATACATAATATTAGTCTGAATTTAAAAAAAAAAAACAGAACGCTTGTTTGTAGTGTATGTACAAAAAATAAATGTAGAGTGGGTAGCCATTATCAAACCCTCTAATCACCATAATAACGTGAACGTTTAACTAAATGCTTTCTTAATTATATTTATTATAATTTATAATTTATTAAATAAACCTAAATTTAAATTATTGTATTTTAAATGAAACCCTCTTTAATATGATTTGGTTGGAGAGTATTACAGTGGCC
Organism: Ontholestes murinus; assembly: GCA_963969525.1. NCBI lineage: Eukaryota > Metazoa > Arthropoda > Insecta > Coleoptera > Staphylinidae > Ontholestes > Ontholestes murinus. The sequence goes on from OZ018393.1 coordinate 11,799,022, forward strand.
ACAAACCCACCCTACATATATTATTATACAGAAACCATAAACACTTGTTTTGTAATCAAAAAATCAAACCAAAGTTTATGAAATATTCCTGAAAATAAATTCACCATTATATTTAATAAAATAGTATTTATGTAGGATGAGTGAGTGGCCACTATCTCACCCCACAATCACTACAACATCCTCTAACCTTCACCTTAATAATTAATTAAGTTCGAAACGATTCACAGTTTTAAAGGTTTATATTTTATTTTATAAATCAATTAAAATTTGCAACCTCTCGTTTAAAACAATTATTGGATAATTAACTAAACACTCATTAAAGTAGTTTTAGTTGGAGGATGTGATAGTGGACCCCCACCCACCCTACATATATATTTTTCCATCAACTACAACAGGGATTTTGTTTTAAAAAACATTTTATTAAATTTTGTTTGTATTTTACGGAAAACTAAACGACTATTTGTGGTTTGTGTACAAAGTTATAAGTAGGATGGGTTGGTGGCCACTATCACACACTCTAATCAAAACATCAGCGAGAATTTGATTTAAAATTTAATTATCTCATCGAAATGAGAATGTTTAAAATCAATAATGTATAAAATAAATTATATCTTTTTGAAACTTCTAGTAATTTTCAATTTAATTTATGGACTATTTAATTTAAGGCTAGAAGATATTGTACTGATTGGAGGGTGTGATAGTGACCACCCACACACACTAACCAGAAACAGTCGTTTAGTTTCCGAAAAATATATACAATATTTTATTAAAGATGAATCAAATTAAAATCACCATTGTAGTTGATATAAATTATAAATATGATAGGTGGGTGGGTGGCCACTATTACACTCTCCATTCACCACAACATCTCATCCCTGAATAATATCTGAATAATTAATTAGTTAAATCAAGAATTATCATTAATTTATAATGAATATTTCATTATATAAATATTTAAATAACCTTTCATTCAGGTTAAAATAAATGGGTTTTAGATGACACCCTCAATAATATTATTTATTTGAAGGGTATGATAGTGGCAACCCGCCCACCCTACATAATATTTATTTATTAATGACGTCATGGATACAATTGCAAACAGTAAACACACCATTATCAATTATGCAGATGACACCAATATTTTAATATGTGCTGATAACATAAACGATCTAATAATGGAAGCTGATTCGGTATTCACATCAGTGCAGAATTGGTTTTCAAAAAACAAATTAATAATAAATGATGAAAAAACAAATATTTTAATATTTAATAAAAATGCAACCAATCCATCAAATTCAATTAAATCAATCGTCTTAAACGGAACATCTGTAAATATTAACCAAAGTGTAAAATTCCTTGGAGTACATGTAGATAGTAGAATTAACTGGAATGACCACATAAAAACAGTAGAAAGTAAATTGAACTCTATAATATTTAGTCTAAGAGAGCTGACAAAATACTTGAGCCAATCTGTTGTAAAAACCGCATATATGGCCAATTTTAAGAGCATTATGCGATATGGATTAATTTTCTGGGGAAATAAATCCTCCGCGCAAAAAATATTTATTTTGCAGAAAAAAGCGATGAGAATCAAATTTTCTTTGAATCCTAACCAATCATTCCGAGGGCCATTCAGAAAAAATAAAATAATGACAATGGAATGGAGCTTACATCATTGAAACTATTCTATTTTATCACAAACACTTAAAAGGAAATGATAATAAATCATCAACTTCTAATACAAGAACAAATAATTATATATATCCCAAACATAGTCTTAAAACCACAGAAGATGGTGTGCATTATTCTGCGATTAAATTATTTAATACACTCTCTAAGGAAATAAAGTTCCATAAAAATAACTTAAAAAAACTGAAAGCAAAATTAATTGAATTCTTAATTGAATGTGAACCATATTCAATAGAAGAATTTATCACAGCATGTAGATATAAGTAGATGTAAGATATATTGTAGTGTATATATGTTTTAGATTAACTTAGTTCGTAAATTTTGACGCAATTTTCATTTTGTACATGTATATGACATATATATAAAATTCAATCAAATTTTATGAAATTTTCTAACCTTTACCTGAAAACTTAATTAAATAAATTAAGAATGATTTAAAATCTAAAGACATATAATAAATTATTTTATTAATTATTAATTTTAAACGCTATTGTTTAGGGTAAAATAATTGAATTGGAAAATCAAACCCTCGCTAATGTGTTTTGATTGGAGGGTAGGATAGTGGCCATCCGACCACCCTACATATGTTTTGGCAAAAAAACTACCAAACCATCGTTTAGTTTCCGAAAAATACAAACTAAATTGTATAAAAGACAAATCAAATTAAAACCTCCATTATAGTTGATGTAACTGATAAATATAGGGTGGGTGAGTGTCCACTATAAAACTATTTCATCAAAATGGCATCATCTAGATTTTGAATTACAATCCAATTATTTTATTCTAAACGAGAACGTTTAAAAATAATTATTTATAGAATTAAATGTTATCGTTTTCATATTTTAAATCATTTTTAGCTAATATAATTAATTATTTAGGTAGCTTAGAGGCTATTATACCTTATTACACCTTATATAATATTTTTTTTCATCAACTAATTTAGTGATTTTATTTTATTGAATGTTTCACTAAATTTGATTTGAATTTCTAGAAACGAAAAACTATTTTTAATTTATGTACAAAAACATACGTAGGGTGGGTGGGTGGCCTCTATCCTATCCTCTAATCAAAACACATAGGGGGTCTGATTTTCCAATCCAATTATTTTACCCTAAGTAATAGCGTTTAAATTTAATAACTTATAAAATGATATATTCATTTTAGGCTGTAAACCATTCTTAATTTGTTTATTTTCCCGGTAAATGTTTTATTTATTAAAGGGTATGTTAGAGGCCATTTATTAATTACAATGGTGTATACATTTTAAGGATAATTTCATAAAATTTTGCTAATAATTGCAACTACTTTGCATTGATTTATATTTTGCAACGTTTAATTGAAACCCTCGTTTATGTTTTACTGATTGGAAGGTGGGATAGAGGCCACCCACCCACCCTACATATACACGATAACTTTAGTTACTAATCGCTGATGATTTTGCTGCTAAAATCAATCAAACACTTTATGTAATAAAAAAATAAAGCATAATCCAAACGTAAGTTTAAATATAAATGATATTGTATAGCTACTCTCTCTAATAGCGGACACCCACCCACCCTACATATACCTAATAACTTTAATTGCTAATAATTGATGATTTTGCTGCTAAAAACAATCAAACCCTTTATGCAATAAAAAATAAAACTAAATCAAAATTTAACTTTAAATATAGATGACTTTCTATAGCTTATCTTGTCAGATTTAGATTTAAAGTCTGCCCACCCATCATGCATCAAATTTTTACTAATTTACTCACTCAAAAATTTTACCTTTTTAATTTCTTCTTTACTCAAAAATTTTGTAATTAATTATATTCCAAATCGGGAGACGATAAAGAATTAAAGTTCGTATGTATATGTAGAGCGGAAGGGTGGCCTCTATGCCATCCTTAAAAAATTTGTATGAATAAAGCTCTAAAATTTGCAATTATTTTTGTTTTTTTTTTACAACTTTTATTTAAAACCCTCGCTTATGATTTACTGATTAGAGGGTGGGATAGAGGCCACCCACCCGCCCTACATATACATAATAACTTTAATTGCTAATCGTTGATGATTTTGCTGCTAAAGCAATCAAACTCATTATGTAATAAAAAATAAAACAAAATCAAAATTTAATTTTAAATTCAATCAGCAATATAACAGATTAGTAGACCTTCGCAATCTCAATGTTACTCTTACAGATGTTTTTAACTCATTATTATCATTTTCGGAATCTTGTAATGCGGGCCCTGATGATATTCCAACATACTTTCTGAAAAGATGCGTTTACACGTTGTGTAGACCAATCTATACAATTTTTGGAAATTCCTTAACATCTAGTATATTCCCACATTGCCGGAAGGACAGCTTTATTGTTCCGATTTTTACCACAGGGCTCTCATTGTGGTCCTGTTTTATTTTTACTCTTCACAAATGATATCGGATTAAATCTACAAGTAGTAATTTTCTCTTTAAAATTATAAACCAGCATTAAAACCATGGATGAATCACCTATTATTGCGTTCAGTAGAAGTAAAAGTCTTGGGAGTGACATTCGACTCCAAGCTTAATTTTAACCAGAAAATCTCTGTTATATGCAATAAATCTTTGGCAATTTGAGGATTTATTAATAGATTCTCGGGTGATTTTAAACCTGATACTATTAAGTCACTTTATCAAGCACTTGTTTTACCTCACCTTGAGTACGCTTCATCAGTATGGTCACCTTTCACCAGAACATTAATTCACAAACTTGAGATGGTACAAAGTAGATTTTTTAAATTAATGTCGTTCCAGCTGGGTCATAGCTGCTCTTATTTTAGTCATAGTGGTATGGAAACAACACTAAATTTTAATTCATTGGTTGAGAGAATAATATTTCTTGATGTGTCCTTTTTGTACAAGATAATTAATGGGTTAATTAAGTGTAGTAATTTGCTCAAAAAATTAACATTGCATATACCACGTGGTCCTCAATCTAGACTCAAACCGTTATTTTATTTGGTATTCCACGTGACAAATATTGGATGTATAATCCTATTAGTCGTCTAATGCACCTTGCAAATGACATTAATAAGGACCCTCATTTCGATCTATTTTCTCTATCGTTTTCTATCTTTAAAAAACATTTACTACATATGGATTTATCCGATTTCATTGAGTTATTTTAATCTAATTTAATTTATTTTTATACTATTGTTTATTTGTATATACTAAGATTTTATTTTAATGTTTTTATTGTTGGTTTATTTAAATTTGTATATCTGATTTTATTTTATGTTTTGTTTGTCTTATTTATTTACATTCTCCATATGTGATATGTGCTTTTGCACACATCTAGACTGTAATATTTCATCTGTGATACAACGCATTTTATCCATTTTATTTATATTATTTAATTTATTTATGTGATTAATTTTACTTATTTTACCCGTGTCATTGTGTTTCTTTATCTATTTTATTAATTTCAACTATGATATTTATTATATTTTACTATATATATCATGTTAATTGGATAATTTAATTTTAATTTAAAAACCAATTTTTTGTATGTTTATTTTTTGGATTTTTTAAAATGTATGCAGGTATGTTTTTTGTAAAGGAGATTCCGTAAAATAAATTATTATTATTATTAAATATAAATGACTTTCGATAGATAATCTTGTCTAATTTATATTATAGTCTGCCCACCCATCATACTAAATAAATTGCTCAAAAATTTTGCCGTTTTAATTTCTTGTTACTTAGTTTTGTAATTAATTTTATTGGAAACAGCGAGACTATCAGTAATTGAAGTTTATAAATATATGTAGGGTGGGTGGGCGGTCTCTATCCCATCCTCCAATCAGTAAAACATCACCAAAAATTATTTGAAAAATCTGTATGAATAAATCTCTAAAAATTGCCATTATTTTGTGCTCATTTACATTTTACAACTTTTAATTAAAACCCTCGCTTATGTTTTACTGATTAGAGGGTGGGATAGAGGCCACCCACCCACCCTACATATACATAATAACTTTAGTTACTAATCGCTGATGATTTTGCTGTTAAAACCAATCAAACCCTTTGTGTAATAAGAAATAAAACTAAAACTAAATTTAATTTTAAATATAAATGACTTTCTATAGCTAATCTTATCCAATTTAGATTTAAAGCCTGCCCATCCATCATGTATTAATTTTTTACTAATTTACTCACCCAAAAATTTCACCTTTTTAATTTCTTGTTTACTTTTCATTGAAAACCACGACACTATCAGTGGGTGGCATCTATCCCACCCTCCAATCGTTAACTCAAGAAGAAGGCTTTACCCTCGTTGAAAATAAAGAGAAAAAGAGGCGAACAGAAATTTTGGGAACTGCAACAGTAAGTGAAATAAAAACCGCCCCTAAATTAGATTGTCTGCATGTATGTAGTCTTGATGTTATAACAACAACAGAAGCTCAAGTTACAAATATGCTGAAGGAGAATAACTTAGTAAATATAGAAGTAGAAAAACTGCATGCAAAATTTCCGAGTTATTCTTTCTTTAAAATTACTGCATTAATTGAGAAATTGCAGGACGTCAAGAATCCTAACATTTGTTTAAAGCCGAAAGTTTTGGTTTGAAAATGATACGCTAATGTATTGAAACCATGGTGACCATAAATAAATAACGGTTATACAAAACAATACAGTTAAATACGGTAGTGACTAAAAACGTATTACATTAAAGAATGGTAAGGCAATTGCGATTTCTAAAAGGAACCTGATGCAGTTATATAAACTGAAATTATCACTCCATCAAGAGGAAGCTCAAATCTGCGAAACAGGAGAGAGCCTGGAACTTTGGCACCTTAACATCATCAGTCTGGACAAGTTGCAGCACCTCGTTGACGGGTTGAAAATCAACAAAGATAGGGAATGAAGCACTAGATGTTATACGTGTATAAAAAGAAAGCAGGCCAAAGAACCTCATGACTGAATGGGAAGAGATACATCATCACCTTCATTGATGACTACACTCATTTCACCGTGGCCTTTACTATGAAATCAAAGAAGGAAGTCCTTCACTACTTCAAGGTCTACGAGGCAATGGAAAATGCACATTTCAACCTTAAGATCAACTGGTTCAGATGAGATAATGGGCGCGAATACATTTCGTAGAAGATCCAGGAGCTCTTCAAGACAAAAGGAATCCAATTTGAGTTTACTATTCAGAGTGGCAGAAGGGTTGAATCGAACCATTCTAGAACGTGCTAGGTGTATGCTCCTACGCTCCAAACTCGACCTGAGGAAAAGTTTTTGGGTATACTGCGTACTTGCGTGTCCCCAAGGAGCTCATCGAAGAGAAATTTCAGCCGAGGACTATGAAATGCTACATGATCGGATATTGTTCAAACGGATATGTACTTTGGAGTTCGAAAAAGCGAAAGCTAATAAATGGGAAAGCCGTCATCTTCGAAAAGTCGAGATTTAGTTTCGAGGGAACTACGAGCGACGACTGGATCTACGAAGGTGAGCCGGACGAAATCGACGAAGGATCAGAGAAGGAAGCAATGGACAACTCACCTGATGAAGAGGAATCCAAAGGATGCCAAATGCTGAAGGAATGTCCAGAAGACACTTTTCAAGATGCCTTGGATCACTTCGAACCAGAGCCTCCTCGAAGAAGCATCAGGACCAAACCTTGCTACCTAGATGATTACGCCTATTGCCTGCTTCGCAGAATCTATTGTAGACAAGGCACTTGGATCGTTTGAGGACATACAAAACTTCGACGAAAATAACAAATGGTTAGATAGTGTTCAGGAGGAACTCAACGCCCTGACCAAAAATCGAACATGGGAAATGGCAAGGGCGCCCATTGGAAAGAAGATAATCAACTCTAGGTGGGTCTTCAAAATTAAATACGACAGCGATGGCCACATCGACAAGTACAAAGTGCGTTTAATGGCAAAAGGATTTGCGCAACGAGTATGTAACGCTACCTTTGACGCCTTCAGAATCAAAATTGGACTGCAGAGATCACACGCTGACAATTGCCTTTACATCTGTCAAACTTCTGTGCCTAGATGATCTCATCATTGCTGGAAACTCACGAGCCCACATAGATGATGTCAAGAACACACTGAAGAAAAGATTCGACATGAAGGACTTGGGTAAACTTCTTATTGAAATGGGAATTCGTAAAATTAACTGAGACTTCTTATTTCATTACTATATAATTTCTCTACCATGCACCAATATCAATTGAGGAGAACTGTTGGGAAACCAATTAACTATTGGTGCATCTCATTTGGAATTGTCTCTCTCTCGTTTCTGTGATCAAAATTCGCCCCATAGATCGTATGATTTAACACCATTAGATTTCTTTTTGAGGGGTTATTTGAAATTAGAAAAATATGCCAATAATTCGACAACCAACGAAATTCAGTCACATTTATGCAGATTGGCTATGAAAAATTTTGACAAAAGAATGCGTATGTGGTAGCAATGCTGTAGAGTCTATCTGTCCGATGTGTTATTTCAATAATAACCTTATCCTATTTACTTTATGATTCAATAACAAAATAAAGACTAAAAACTGTGTTTTTTATTTAATTCAAATTTTGCGTTCATTTTGAGTTTTGGGACATCCTTTATAAATGGGACGGGAGTCATTCCTAACCATTTGTGGTCTATAATACTCGTATTAATCCAGAACTGTCGCTTTACGATATTTTTGAAAAACTGTACTCATATAAATGTGAAATTTGGTTATACTTTTTTTAAAAGACCAACAACCCAAATTATTGACTTACGCAAAACCATTGACGCAGATGTTATAATTAAAAACTTATTCATTCAAAATATTTTAACCTTAACAATTATATTTTAAATTGACGTCTTTCTATTGTTTAACGTATATCATAATAATTGAAATTATTTTAATAATCTAATAATAATAAGTTTGCACGTCAACCCAATGCCTTCTCACCTTTATAAGCGACGATAAACGTCAAACGTCTATTTGATGAATGAATAAATACGCCTGATTACGTTTAATTGAATGGCCAGATGTTAATGTGGGAATTGTTGTTTAATTGTTTGCGAAAAAAAAAACTGTCCTGTTATTGATTGGAAGGTCGAAAGGTGACGGCGACATCCGTTTGAACAATAATTTTCCGTTTAGCGCAAACCCAAATTGATTTAAATATCAATTTAAATTCAGCACGTGGACGATTCAGCAAAATTACAAATTCAATCCGTAACTAATAAATAATAATAATAATAATATGTCTTTATTCCATGGACTGTACACATATTTACATAATAATAAAATAGACAAAAAAATGTGTTAACTGTTAGCCATTGCGCAGAGAATAAAAACACTTATAACTGTTATAAGCTATTGATAATGAGTACATAGTACTCGAAATGTACATCTAGCAAAATAAAATCAAATAGTGAAGAAAGTGTTTTTATTTTCCAAATCTTCACGTAACTCTAGAACAAATTTCTATTGCGCAGAGAATAATATTTATTTTAGGAAAGCGGTTAAGAATTATTAGTAAAATTGTATTGTGAAAATATTAATTAAGTATTAATTTGACCCAATCGCTAATATTATTTATAAACATTATTAATAATTTTACGTGATAAGGGAATAATTTCGTTTTAGTCAATTAGATGATTGAGCAAGCGATTTGAAATTGTAAAAAAAGAATTGGACGATTAAAGGCAGAAACTTTTATCGCCGGATTTTCGTAAACGTTTTGTAATTCCGTGTTTGTTACATAATAACTACGTTCATTTATTACAATTATCTGACCAATATTAATTCATCAGCAATTATCGTGGAATCCGGATTTATCTCTTCTGTAACAGCAATTAATCTAGTTTCGTCATGACGGGTGTTAATGACATCATTTGTTTGTTACCAAGTTAAAATAATAGATAATAATGAGAACGATGAAAACTTTATTTGTCAAATACATCTTTCTTTTCGCAATATTTTTCTTTATAGTCGTTGCTTATGATATACTAATTGAAGGGTGGGATGGTGGCCTCCCACGCACCCTACATAAACATGAAAATTCAGACAAAAACATTGTAATTTAATCTTCAAAAACGTCGTCAGTAATACAGGTGAGTTTTTTGGAAACTAGAAGTGTGCCAGGAATGTAAATGCAATTATATTTGTAGGGTGGGTGAGTGGCCTCCAACACACCCTCCAATCAATAAAACATACGCGTAGGATTTATAGATTTTTTATTTAATATGTTTAAGACTGTTACATTATTTATTATAAAAAATTATGTGATATTCCTTCCAAAATTTTAACGTGTATGTTGTAAAAATTTAAGGTTAGGATAGTTAAATAATAAATTTAATTAATAAAACACGTTAGAATTTCTCTTCACGTAACTCAAAAACCAATAATTTAAATAAATTTAATCTTAAACACTGCTTTTTCTTCTTACCCTAATTGAAGAATTTTCCTCAAAAGTTTTCCGAATTTTATTTTTTATTTTTAAGAAACTTGCATTATTTCTTGTTTTGTCTTATTAAAAATTTGCTTGATTTTTTAGAGAACTTCTAGAAACTTCCAAGTAATTTTACGTTTTCATTTTTAGAAACATTGCCGAGACTTTTAGAAATGTTAAGTAGTTCTTTTTTAGATTTTAACTTGATGAACAAATGTTACCGTGAAGAGCATTTTTTTTAATGAATTTTGAAATAATTTTAACAACAGTTTCTTAGAAATTATTGGGGGTTCAAGCATTTTCAACAGTTTATCTTTCCAGTCTTTAAAATTTTTCAGAAATATTTCTTCTCAAACTAATTGTAGAATCAATTTTCTTCAAGAGTTCACCATATTTTTTTTAATATTTAGAAATTTCCATCATTTCTAATATTATCTTATTCAAACTTGCTTGGGTTTTTAGGAATCTTCTAGAAAGTTACAAATAATGTTGTGTCTCCATTTTTACAAACTTTATCGAGTCTTTTCGAAATATTAAGCCCGTTTTTTGATTTTAATTTGATGAAAAAATGTTACCAACGCCCAAAATTTTAACTTGCAGGCCCTTAAAATAAAGCTGGAAAATTTGAAGGGTCTGTAAGTAGAAATTCTGGTAATTGGTAAAATTGTAAATGGGTTCCAGAATTTATATTTAACTTCCTAGAAATTTTGTCAAATGTTTTAGAATTTTCTGCACCTTTTTCCATCTTTGTTCACACAATTTTTTTCCAAATATTTCTTTGTGACATTTAAAATTTACAGCATTTCTTATCTCATCGTAGTGTTACAAGAGTTTTTTTAATCGCTAAATGAATATAAAACTAAATTTTCAAGTAATTTTAAAACTTAATTTTTCTGGTAATTTCTCGTCCAGATACTTAATTTTAAACATTTTTTGCTAGATTTCTAGATTTTTTTTATTTTTCGAGTAGAAATTTTGGCTTTAATTTGTAATTATTTATCAAGAGTTTTTTTGCTTTACTTGCTTTATCTTATCGAAATTCTCTAGGATTTTTATAAGGATTTTTGGGATTTCAGTAATTTGAAATTTCTAATTTCAACATTTATAGCAATTTGATCGTGGGCTCTCGTTTTAAGAAAAATTGCTAGATCCTACAAAAAATCTTATCAGGATTAGCTACGATTTTCTTAGAGGGCTCTAGAATTTTAGTGTTATTTAAAGTCCAGATTCCCAGAAAATTTGTCAAAATTTCTGGATTTTTTTTTGCAGCTTTATTTCTAAACTTCTAGAACGTTGCAAATTTTATTCCAGGTTTTTTACTCCAAATTATAAGAATTCTCTTCGAGGGTTCAAAAATTTTACTTATCAAGAATTTATTACTTAAACATTTCCAGGTTTCCTTCAAGAGTTCTAGAAATATCCACTATTTTTATGTTCAAAATATCAAGAAATGTTTTGTAGGATGTGAAATTATGAAGCAGTTTTTTTTTTATAAATTTCTGGAATTTTTCAGTAATTTTACTTATAGAAATTTCGTTAGGTAAAGGTAATTGTAAACCTTTCTAAACCTAACGAAAATTTCTATAAGTAAAATTACTGAAAAATTCCAGAAATTTATAAAAAAAACTTCATTAATATAGGTCCAGATTATTTGAAGTTTTTGAGGTTTAAAAAAAAACTCCTTCAAATTGCATAATTGCTTAAAGTTTAGTGTTTTTTTTTCAGAAATATTTCCTTTCAGGCACTCAGATTTTCCAAGGTTTTTCTTGGTTTACTTGCTTCTTACTTATCGGAATTTTCAAATGTTCTAAAATTTTCTAGTAAGTTTTGATCTACATTTCTAGAAATTTTGTCGAGAATTTTAAAATATACAAACATTTTCTAGATATCTAAAACTTTTCCGTAGTTTTATTTTTAATTTTTCTCTTTTTTGATAGTTGTAAAATTGTTCACAATTTTTCTTTAGGCTTTATATGTATTTTACTAGGATTTTGTTCATCTTATTGTATGTAAAATTTAATAGGTTTTTTTTTCAAGGGTTATAGAATTTTCTAATAATTTTAATTCTAGATTCATCAAAATTTTTAATATTATAGAATTTTTATAAATTTTTCCTGTAATTAAAAAAATGTATTTGAAAGTTCTCGAAGGGATAAGAGTATATCCATTGTCAATATAACTGCCATCCTCCTTTTCCATTATTTCAGGCTGTAGATTTTTTTTAGCATTGCGGCTGTGGTTTCTCCGGGATTCCATCTGTTTTTGCCTTACCTTTTTTTCCTTCTTTTTGTATAGTCGGGCTCTTTATAACAGGACCAATTGATTTCCTGCTTGGAGTGTTGCGCTCTGTTATACGCTTTTTCTTGCTTGCTTATCACCATAAACACTATTAGTACTATCAATATATTTACCATCATCACAAACATCAACAACATTAAAAATAACTGTCTTTAAATTAAATAATTTTTGAATAAAAAACAATTTGACATCATCAGCAACATCGCCAACATCAATAATCACCATTACCAATAACATCATCAAAATAATCAGAATCAGCATCATCGCTATCATTAATAATATCACAATCACAATAAGCGATTATTTATTCAAAATTCCTTAAAGTTTTTTAAAATGTTGAAACACAATTATTTTAGAATCAAAAACTCTTCAACATCATCATTTTAAAAATCTAGAAGAGAAATTGCTGAATAATTTTAGAACAATCGGAGAAAATTCTTAAATATTTTGATGGAAATTTATTAAACGTTTTTAAAACTCTGGAAAATAAATTTCTAAAAAATCTAGGGAAGAAAGGGAAGTTTCTCCAAAATGCAAAATCTGAAAGAGAAACTCTTGAGAAGATCTGCAACTCTTAACAAAAATTCTCCAAACTTTTGAAGGAAACTGCTTGAAAATTTTTGAACTCATCATTATGGGATGAACAGAACTTGCTTGGAACTTCAAAGAATATTTTTGAAATTGTACGTCTTGGTTATATATATCCACAATAATGGACATCGAGTAGGGTGATGCCTCTCTCCTCTGTAAGGCCTCTATTACAGAGGCTTACAAAATTAAGTTGAAAACATTTCTGCAATTTATTGTAATTGCTAAGAATTCAGTTTTATTTTTAGAACTTAGTAAGCACACATACTTCTCTGAAGGCATCTATAGCCATCGAATAAGCCCATGTTTAATTTTAATTCACTCTAGCAGATTTAAGTGTGAGTTTAATGAAAAAATTCATTTGCTGGAGGTGGTATTGAAAATCTAATCTTATATAGCTTGAACTCAGAGGAAATTTATGCTGCTTACAAGGATACTTCTGTGCCTAGCAGACAGAGCGGCTTGTAACTCCCTACCTTTGATTAGTGGAAGAACGATTCATGCCATCTGGTACTATTTAATGAAAACCCATTTATATTCAAATATCAATGTCAAAGTGACAATATTTACTAAATGTTCCCCTTTATTAGAAGAAATTAGGTTAATTTTACCTAAAAATATGTATCCCAAGCTGAGTTCGTGTATGATGAAACAGTGAAGGAAAGGACCTACAGGTTAGAGTGGAAGAACATTCTTCAAGAGTGAACTCCGCCTTTCAGCTTGCTGTCGAAATTGTTCGTATATTTTTGTTTAATCTTTTATGAATTGTATTTGTAAAGTAAGTTTGATGAAAAACTTATAAATAAATAAATAAATAAATGAAGTTGAAGACATTTCTGCTATTGGTTGTAATCGCTAAGCAATTCAGTTTTCTATTTAGAGGTTAGGCAGTGAGTCGGCCCTTAATTATTCACTTTAACAACTTCTAAGTCCAGGAGTTACTGCCGCCTTTATCTCCTACGTTTATTGAAGATTAAACTGTACCCTCTTACATTTTGATGCCTTTTAGCACACTTGCAACCTGCCATAGTTACTTAGCAACTGTACCGCTACCGTTTAAATTTTTACAGAGTTCACTAGGTCTTAGCTCTCGCATGTGCCATTACACATACTTTGAAATATCTTATTTTTTTTGTCTTTTCGTTTATAAGAGCTTCACCTCCCTGTTGTTTCCCTCACCATTTCGTCTTTATGATCCTTCAGTGACCATGAGTAACTGAGCCTCCACTTCTCTTTGATGGCTATTATCTACGCCTTTGCTTTACTGTGCTCTCGAACAATTTCACTTTTTCGTTTTCCTATCCTCATTCACTCCTTTAAAGATAATGTCAATTCAACTTTTTTTCTGTATCCAGCCGTGTCGCCCGTAAATATCTCTCTTCCTCTCACAGCTTCCTTCCAGTCTTCGCATGTCTTAAACCTGACTGGACCTCTTCCAGTTGGATGCAACATACCATTTGCCGATGTTTTCTTTTACGATTCTCGTCCGATTCATTTCGACGTAAATAAATCTTACCTTTATATGAAATTATTTAACCCTAAGCCATTAAATTTAGATTGATGAAAACCAATCGTAGAGACTTTATGGATTTGTGAAATGTAGACCATTCTGCAAGTTATTAGGCCTAAGCAGAGTTTGGGAGAATAGGTGGCGATGAAATTACGTTCGCACACAATTGTCAAAGGCCCATCGGTTTAAGTCTTTTTAGTTCTTTATGGGTCTGTGTAACTCTGCTGAGGCTAAGGTTGCATCCATGATGGATACTGAGTTATAGCATTAAAACTTAGGTGAGTTATCAATATGACCTTCAAATTCAAAACTGTTATTGTGTCTAATACCAACTTTTTTTGTGACCAATGCATCTCACTGTAGAGTTTTAGCGTTGATATGTATGTATTGATGTGAAGATAGTAGATACTTTGTTCACTTCGGCAATTATAAATTTAATAACCAGAACAAATTATTAACAAGTTTAACTCTAATTTCAATATTTTCCCACAATTAACTCCAATATACAGGGTTTTGATATGTATGGAAACGGTCGATTATCTCCTAAAGTAAGATAGCTAGTGAAAAATGTTAAGATACAAAAGTTTTAGGGTTTTTTAAAAACTATTACAATAAAGACAAATTTAGTATATAGGATCAGTGAAAAAGTCAGGACGAAACAAACTTGCTTTTTCTTTAAAGGACCACCCTGTTTATTATTCCATATTTCAATTTCAAGTTTCCATTTCCAAAACAACGCACCTTATAAAATAGGTGCTAAAATTGTTGACCATTTACTTACTGACAGTAATGAACTAGCTGAGAAAAATTGTGAAGAGAATCTAAAAGGGTATTGGGAATACTAGAAATTTCATGCCGTATCCTTTCTTGCAGCTCTTCGATATTTTGCGACCTATTTTTGTAGACTACATTTTTTATATGACCCCAGAGAAAAAAGTCAACCGGGGTCATATCTGAAGACCTAGCTGGCCATTCAATTACCCCCTGCGTCTAATCCATTTATGAGAAAAAGTTTCATCTAGATATGCCCTAACCACAAGCTCAAAATATGGAGGAGTCGCATCTTGTTGAAACCAAATTTGGTCTGCAGGTAAATTGTTACTGTTCGATAATAATCGTATAAGCTCTGGAATAACATGCTCTTGCAAAAGTAATAAATAACGTTCAACGGTCAAATTTCCATTAATAAAATAATGGTCCAGCAATAGTGCCACACCAAACATTTACTTTTTGTTGTCTTTGGGTATCAACTTTATCAACCTGCTATAGCTAATCAATAACTGTACCGCCTCATAGCTGACCGATACCATTTGGATTTTCACATAGTTTGACATGTCTCTCACATGTACCATTGATCCCATTTTGAAATATCCTATTTAATTTCTTGGATTTTATTATTGTCGTCTAGTGCATATTTTTGTTCATAAGAGTTTCACCACTCTGTTGTTTCCCTTGCCATTTCGTCTTTATGATCCTCTCTGATAATAACCTTCAACCCTTCCTCTTAGTTTGTGATAATGAGTTATTGAGCTTGTAACCTTCCCTACTCTCTTTAATGGCCAGTATCTTAGTCTGTGCGTTACTGTGTGCCCAAACTATTTAGTTTTATTTCTTTGCCTATTCCCAATTCGTTTACGTAATCATTAAGCGCATCCAACTTAATGTGAATATCACTTTTCCTCTATCAGCTTCCTTCTATTATTTGCACGTCATAAACTTGATCAGAACTTTTTTAAGTTGGATGCGATATGCCATTAGCCGATATTTTCTTCACTGTTTCTCATCTGATTCATTTCTGCGTATATAAATCCTACCTCTATATGCAAATATTTAACCCCTGAGATGACCTCATCCATCATTGGATTTGGATTTATCTGATGGGAGGGCAGAGAGGTTGCATGTAGGCCCCAGCGTACCCTTTGTATGTCCTCCTATCTGAGTCTTCATTCCTTGCTACGGTCAAGCCGACCCAAGGATTGCAGTAAAAGGGACTCTTAGGATGATGACTGTAGACATCCCTCTTCCATTATGGATTCACGTAAGTTGGATACAACCGGGCAGATCAGAAGTACTAGAGTCTAGTCTCAGTCTGTTCGATCTTAAATTGCAGTGTCCTGTTAGGAACCTTACAACCTTCTGTAAGTTTTCGCTGGATAGTTGCATACAGTATCTGGCCGTTTTATTGTTCATCGCGATAAAGTGACCCTACAGTTAGGTGTGTCGTCCCATTGATTTTTGTGGCACCTGGGTGATGCATTTTTCAGTAGAGTCAAGTTTTGCAAGGAGGGCGAGGCGAGGCCTTCCACGCCAAATCATCTGCTATACAGTTACCTCTGGTGTTGTTGTGTCCTTTCACCCAGCATAAGGGCACCTTATTGTTACAAGCCAGTGATGGCTCTAGAGTTCTAGTGACGCACAGATATGATATCTTCGGCGTCATGAAACTGATGCCAATATATGAAATACGGATGCAGTTAACTAACAACAAATTGCCGCACCATACGAGCTGACAGCGAACCAGCACGTTTACGTTCACAACGAGCATCTGGATCAAGAATGGGCAAATGGTCCATACGATCTCGAAGGACGTTGCTAATAATAAACATGTGAATGGACAATGTGCACCTCTAGGATGACGGTAGGTGGCAGTGCGAGACGGTGGACTCATTCGGATTTATGGTCACCGGAAAGCCCATCCAGCTCATCGTCGTTGATGTGAAAAAGAAACCCTATATCCTCATAGATAATAGTATCCTAAAGCCGAGAAACCTCTTCGACTCCATGAAAGGCCTTCAACATCACGGAGACGATGCCAGAAACGACCCCCATTTAGAGATGGTAATAAGGGCGCTAAACAACGCCATATTCAAGTGCGTTGTCCACCACATTGCCCTCCTGTAGGCCCTCAGTGTTTTCCTATTGCTGGATCTACAATACACACCCTCCTTCGCCATATCCAGGAAAGAGGGATTCAGGTTTCCCATCAGAGAAGGAATGTTCGTTTCGCTGAAGTGTTATTTCGACGCCAACTCCAAGGCGGTGCCTATCTGGCGAAGGACGGTGCAGCGGACGTCTGACAGCGGATGGTACAAGTATATATCCAGGCATTCGTTGGGGAGGTTCTCCAGTATTGGTTACTTCTTGAACGTCAGATACGATATGGAAGTAACCCAATGGCCAAAAATAGGTGAACAATTAGAGGTGGCTATTATGAAATAAAAAAGCCTTAATGTGAGTTAATCTTATAAATTTTGAAATAAATTTAAACGAATTAGGTAGTTAAATTATGACCATAGCCATTATTGTATTCAGAAATAGCACAATTTCCGAAATTAAATAAAAAAGGGGCATTCAATTTAAATCCTAAACAAATAGTTGACTGTACTAATCAGAGACTTGATATGTTGAATAAAGATAAAAAGCGTAAAGAAAAGATGAGAGATGTACCAGAAATTAAAAAATTATTAGGATGCATCTTTATTATGTCGTACAATCTCCTACCTGGCCTGAAACATTATTGGTCCATGGGAAATCGTACAATCGAAAAGGCGATTTCTCGAGATCGATTCATGCTCTTAGCTTCAAAACTTTACTTTTCTCCGCCAGACAAACCACCGAATGTGTCAAAAATTTATTACATTGACGAATTAATATCATGTTTGAAATATACATACTCTAGATGCCGTCAAGATAGTCACTACCAAAGTATCGACGAGTCCATGACAAAATTCAAAGGCCGCATAACTCTGAAGCAGTACATGCCTCTAAAACCAACTAAATGAGGAATAAAACTGTGACTTAGTTGCGACCCAGATTCCGGTTATATTTACGATATCGAAGTGAACTCCGGTAAAGAATCTCCTACGAGTACTTCTAGTAAGGACGGATCCTTGACTCTTGGTGAACGGGTCATCAAATCTCTTGCTTCAACAATCAAATCCAAAGATGTTGTTTTGTGCTTCGACAGATTTTTTACAAGCATAAATTTATTAGAGACGCTGAATTATGCTGCGTTAAGTACCTGCATGGCAAACCGGAAAAATGTACCCGCTATTGAAGGTAAACTTCAACGTGGAGAGTCTGCATTCAGATGTACTTCTACAGGATTGCTGTGTGTGAAATGGCAAGATACTAAAGAAGTATTGCTACTAAGTAATTTGACCACAGTTACAAAAAGGACCAAAACTGGCAATCAGGAGACAATTGAGTGTCTAGAAGCAATTGCATTCTATCGCAAGAAAATGGGAGAAGTTGATCGAGCTGATCAATTCATAGGCATGTACGACTACGATAGGAAACCTGCTAAATCCTTCAATTAACGATGAATAACGCAAGGTAGCAAATTTCCTAAATTGAGAAATCTAATCCACAACTGGCGGCGCTTTTTATTTTCTTAAACACTATTATCACTCAGAAAAACTGCACAGTCAATTCCAACGTGACGTAACTTTACACACTGTCAGCTAAAATACCACTGAACTTGTTATCACACATCCGGCGACTACTCTATTCGCCAGCGCTCCGCACGGTTTAAACGGCTACTACTTTACTACCATCCCTCGTATTTTAGGATAAATTATCCGAATTTTCACATGACTCATCTTTAAGTATCAATTTATTTGTGCATATTATTTAATTTCAAACAAAGCTAATCTTAGCTCATTTGTGTGTACAATTACTTAAGTAAATTTATTTAACATAATAATGTAGCTACAGTAAGTAGTTGGTCGCGAGGAGCGGTATGAGAAGGCCACTTAGAGTGTAATGTACGATAGATAAGGGCCTGTTCATATCTGGAATCTCTTTAGTGCACCTTTATAGTAATTTAACTCGGCGAGGATAAAGTTAAATGGAGTAAGGCGAGGGAAAAAAGTACGTTCTCGTACGCGCTTTATGTGGAATTAATGAAATTAAATGTAGCAAGCGGAATTAAAGTGTAAGGAGGGCAGCGAGAAAAAAAAAAGAGGAAGAGGCGAAGAAGGGAAAAAAAATTGCGGACGCCCGGAACTTTTGTAATCCCATTAAAAATATTTTAATAAAAATCTTGCGCCGCCTCCCCCGCGATTAAACGGACCGATGGCAATTGTGCGACCGTTATATTCAAATGACGCGATATATACACCGACAATAATGGCTTATCTGCGACTTTTAATGATATTGTCCGCAGTTATCAACGTTTAAATGACTTTTTTAGAGCCTAATTCTCATATATTAGCCTGTCGCCAGGCGCGTTTTTATCTTTTATGCCATTTTCCGTGAGCGACGCCCGCCGCCATTGTTTTGTAATTTTTCACAGCGGCCGATCGTCGGACTGATATCGCAAATATTCGCGCCATTACGAGCACAATGCCGCTAAAAACGTTTTTCGCTAATCATTTTTACATTCCGAAATGCATCACATCATAACGCAGTGTATTTTTCAACTCGATTAATATTTTCCACCTTTATTCTACAATTATTATAAATTTTTAATTTAAATATGATTTCTTTATGAATAACAGCTATTGACCAGTTTTGATCTATGCAGATCTCATCAGCGTAACGCAGTTGAAGACAGGGAACCAATCAATAAATTATGACCTATTATCTATGAAAATTGAAGGAAAGTTTATAAAAATTCTGGATTAGGTTAAAATAATTGGAGGGTGTGCTAGATCCCACCTACCCACTATAAATACCAAAAATAGTTTCCCAGATTTCTTAAATATTTAAAACTGCTGCTTTGACATCTTTGATATATCAATTTTGGAGCAATTAACCTCATATTTTTGTAAGAAAGTTTTAGGGTGATTAACATCAGTTTTCAATATATTCTAGTAGCGTTAATTACAAAAATCAAGAACATTTTTGAATGTCCTATTTGAAAAATAAAAAAGATTCTACAATCGTGAAATTGCCAAAATATAGTTCGGTATTTTTTAATTAAGTTATCAACTTAATTGATTCTATGTCTGCAAACTTTTAGAATCAAGATTTGTTTTTCTCAAAGCGCAACACTTCTTTAAGCTTTCTAGGCAATTTTACAATCGCAAATTTGAAGTAAAATCTCTTATCAAATGTATTTATAGTTTTTGTGGGTTCCAAAATTTTCTGTCAGCTTCTTGAAGATTTTTCAATATTCTTAAATTTGAATTTTAGAACATGCAGAATTTTTTTTATGGAGTCTTAAAATTTGCCAACATTCTTGAAGAAATCTTCATCATTCCTTCCTTTAAAACGTCAGAATTGTATAGCATTTTTTATCTACTTTTAGAAAAAAAAATCAAAAAAACCAAACAAATTGCAAAACTTTCTTAAATATAAAATGTTTCAAAAGGTTTTTCAAGATGTTACATTTTAAAAATAGTTTAAGAACGTGAAAATAATTTTTCTTTATCCAAAATTTTTAGAATTCTAGAATTTTTCATCACTTTTTCTAGAATATGCCATTTGTTTTTATATTTTTCTTCAACCATTAAAAAAGAATAATGTTAACATGAATCCAAACTGAATTTCATTTCATTATTTCTAGATCTACTCTATTATTTTTTGATCTACTTAAGGAATAATCTAAGATATTAACTAAAGTAGGTTTTAGATTAAATTAAAATTCACTTGGCTTCTTTCACAAATTAATAATTTGTTCAACTAGTTTCGGCTCAAGGCCATTATCAAGAATGGCCTTGAGCCGAAACTAGTTGAATAAATTATTAATTTGTGAAACAAGCCAAGTGAATTTTAATTTAATCTAAAACCTACATTAATACAATGTTTCACCAAGTGATTAATGAGAAACAAGTATATGATATTAACTAAAACCAAAAGCACAATTAATTTTAAGTAAATTTGGAAAGTTCTAAGTCGATAGCATTTGTTTTTGTATCTTTTTCTGCCATCAAAAGTGAAGAAATTCAAAATGAACGCAAACTGTATTTCATTTGATAATTTTTGGATCTACTAAAAATATAATTTAAGAATTTTATTAAAGCCAAAGCTGTAATCAATTTTGAGTAAATTTGAAAAGTTATAAGTCGATAGCATTTGTTTTTGTATTTTTTTCATACCATTCAAATTGAAGAAGTTCAAGATGAACACAAACTAAATTTCATTTGATTTCTTTTAGATCCACTGAAGGAATAATTTATGAAATTAACTAAAACACAAAGCATAATTAATTGTCAGTATATGTGGAAAGTTATAAGTCGATAACATTTGTTTCTGTATTTCTTTTCAACCATTGAAAATGATGAAATTCAACGTTTTCTGTTGTCCTATGCTGAAGAAGAGAACATTAGAAGAGAACAGAAGAGAGCTCTGATGTTCTCTGCTACTTCCCGAAAATATCTTTTATTCTCTTCTGTTCTCTAATGTTCTCTTATTTTCTCTGCTGTTATCCACACTTCTCTTTTGTTCCCACCGTTCTCTTCTGTTCTCTGATGTCCCCTTCTATTCTCTTATGATCTCTTGTATTCTCTATTGTTGCCTTTTGCTCTCTTCTTTTATTTTTTTCTTATTGTTCCAACACAGAATAGCAGAGTACACCTGAGAACATTAGAAAACAGTTCTCTTCTGTTCTGTGCCATTCTCTGCTGTTTTTTGGATATTCCCTGCTATTCCCCACGGTTCTCTTCTGTCCTTTTCTGTTCTCTGATATACCCAGCTGTTCTCGGATGTTCTCTTTTGTTTTCTGATGATCTTCTCTGATGTTCTCTTCTGTTCTCTAATATTCTCCGCAATTATTTGCTTGTCTGTACTGTCCAATGCTTTTCATAGCTGTTCCTTTCTTTCAGCAGAGAACAGCAGATAGCAGAACAGAATAGCAGAGAACATTAGAGAATAGCATAGAATATCAAAGAATAGCACAGAACGTCAGAAAACATCAAAAAACAGCAGAGTCTTTTGATTTCTGTTATTTTCTGCTGTTTTCTAATGTTCTCTGTTATTATGTACTGTTTTCTGCTGTTCTGTGCTGAAGAAGTGAACATGAGGTAACAAAAGAGAGCTCTGATGATGTCTGCTACTCCCCGCAATTATGTTTTGTTCTCTTCTGTTCTGTATTGCTCTCTTCTTTTCTCTGCTGTTATCTGCAGTTCTCTTTTGTTTTCACTGTTCCCCTCTTCTATTCTTTTCTGTTCTCTTATGATCTCTGGTATTCTCTGCTGCTCTCTAAAGTTCTCGGTTATTGCCCTTTGCTCTCTTTTTATGTTTCCTTTTCTTATTATTCAACACAGCATAGTAGAGTACATCTTAGAACATTAGAGAACAGCAGAAAACAATAGAGAACAGAATAAAACAGCAGGGAATACCACACAACAGTAGAGCACTTAAGAATACAGCAGAGTCTTTTGATCTCTGTTGTTTTCTGCTGTTTTCTAATGTTCTAAGATGTACTCTCCTATTCTGTGTTGAATAATAAGAAAAAGAAAATGAAAAGAGAGCAAAAGGCAATAACAGAGAACTTTAGAGAGCAGCAGAGAAGACCGGAGATCATAAGAGAACAAAAGAGAATAAAAGAGGACATCAGAGAACAGAGAACAAAAGATAACTGCAGATAACAGCAGAGAATAGCAGTGAACATATCAGAAAACAGTCTTCTAATTTTGCTGTTTTCTGATGATTCCTGATTTTCTTTGCTATTCTGTACTGTTTTCTGCTGTTTTGTGCTGAAGAAGAGAACAGCAGAAAACAGGAGAGAACAGAAAAAATTATGTTATTCTCGGGTATCTCTTCCGTTCTTTAATATTCCCTAATGTTTTCTTCTATGGCACAGAACATCAGAGAATACAAGAGTACACATTTCTGTTGTGTCTTCTTCTCTGATGTTCTATGCTATTGTATGCCGTTTTCTGATGTTCTCTGTTGTTTTCTCTTTTCTTCAATGCAAAACAGCAGAGAGCAACCCAGAACAGTGGATAACATCAATAAACAAAGAACAGAAGGCAGCAGCAGAAAATATCAGTCTTCTGATCTCTGTTATATTCTGCTGTTCTCTGATATTCTCTTCCGTTCTCTGCTATTCTTTTATGTTGATATTAAACGTCTTTTTATATTTTTTATTATCTTATTCCTTAGCTTTTGAACTGAGCACAAACACAAACTGAATTTCATTCGATTAACTTAAGATCTTAACTGCAGCATGAAACGCAATCAATTTTGAGTAACTTGAGAAAGTTATAAGTCGATAGCATTTGTTTTTTCTTATTTTTTTCTACCATTGAAAGTGAAGAACTTCAACATGAACACAAACTGAATTTCATTTTTGATTATTTTTTGATCTACTAAAGGAATAACTTAAGATCTTAACTTAACTTAATTTTGAGTATTTTTGGAAAGTTGTAAGTCGATAGCAATTGTTTTTGTATCTTATTCTGCCATTAAAAGTGAAGAAATTCAAGATGAACACAAACAGTATTTCATTTGATTATTTTTGGATCTACTCAAGATATAATTTATGATATTAACTAAAACACAAAACACAATTAATGTTTAGAAAGTTTGAAAAATCATACATAGATGGCATCTGTTTTTGTATTTTTTTACCATTGAAGGAAATGAACTTTAACATTACTGAAAAATGAAGCGCAATTAATTTTGAGTAACTTTGGAAAGGAATCATTTTTTATATTAAGTAAAACACAAAGCACAATTAATTCTTAGTAAATTTGGAAAGTCATAAGTCGATGGCATTTATTTTTGTATTTTTTTCTACCATTAAAAGTGAAGAAATTCAAGATGAAAACAAACTGAATTTCATTTGATTATTTTTAGATCTGCTCAAGTAATAACATAAGATCTCAACTGCAGCACGAAGCAAAATCAATTTTGAGTAACTTTAGAAAGTTATAAGTCGATAGCATTTCTTTTTGTATTATTTTCTACTATTTAAGGTGAAAAAATCAAGATCAAAACAAACTTAATTTCATTTAATTATTTTTAGATCTACTGAAAGAATAATTTATGATATTAACTAGAACATAAAGCACAATTAATTTTCAGTAAATTTGGCAAATCATAAGTCGATGGCATTAGTTATTATATTTTTTTTGTCAACCATTAAAAGTGATGAACTTTAAAATGAACACAAACTGAATATTATTTGATTATTAAATAAAGAAAACACTTAACTTTTTTATACCACTTATATTTTTATTTCTCGTGACTAGTTTCAATTACAAGGTAATCATTAATTGAAACTAGTCACGAGAAATAAAAATATAAGTGGTATAAAAAAGTTAAGTGTTTTCTTTATTTAATAATCGAAAATGTACCACGAAGTAAACGCCTCCAAAATTCAAGAATTATTTGATTATTTTAAGTTTTTCTGATGGAATAATTTATGATTAACTAAAACACAATTAAGTTTGGAAAGTCATAAATAGATGGCATTTGTTTTTGTATTTTTTCACCATTGAAAGTAATGAGCACAAACTGAATTTCATTTGATTATTTTGATTATTTTTGGATTTACTGAAGTTATATCTTAAGATTTTTACTGAAACACGAAGCACTATCAATTTTGAGTAAATGTGGAAAGTTATAAGTCGATAGCATTTGTTTTTGTATTTTTTTTTCAGCCACTAAAAGTGAAGAAATTCAATGTGAACTCAAACTGAATTTCATTTGACTGTTTTTGGATCTACTGAAGCAATAACTTAAGATCTTAGCTGCAGCTTTAAGCACAATCAATTTTGAGTAACTGAAAAGTTGTAAGTCGATAGCATTTGTTTTTGTATTTTTTTTCTACGATTGAAAGTAATGAACTTCAACATGAACACAAAGTGAATTTTATTTGATTGTTTTTGGATCTACTAAAGGAATAACTTAAGATGTTTACTCAATACAAATTTAATTTAGAATGTATAATATACTAACAAGATTACGAAAAGAATAAAAATAGATCCAAATGCGACTCTTCACTCACATTAATTTGAAGTCTGAACTGTTGAATCATATTGTGGAAAAACTCTTCATACATCTACAAGAAATCGAAATATAACCTTATAAATTTCTCATTACTATAAAATAGTTCTGTTTTGTAATATTAAAAATTCAAGATAAGAAAGATTAAGATAATCAATTGCCCAAAAAAATGACATCTATTTGACTTCCTTTCTAATTCACGGTCATAAAATAGTATTTAAAATATTAATTCTGATTAGAATTTAATTTTACATTCATTTTCAGTAAATAGCTGACTTGTTGATTAATAATGATTTGATATTTCATACTCATAGAAACAGTATATTTTATATTTTTTTATATTATTTATTTTCTCTAACGTCAATATTATCAATTGAACTTGTTTTTAATTATTAATTAAACATCGAATTATATTAACTTACTGACCTACTCCTACTACAACCAGGAAGATTAAATTTCTCATTATTGTATCCTGAGTACTTAAAGTCTCGCCATTTATATTGGAGTGTTTTTTATCTAATACGCCACGAAAGATCGACAATCATACGTTTGATGACTTTTGTGATTAATGTGTCCTTGATAAGTGTATTTTATTCAAATCGCAATCATATTACGATATTAATAATAATATTTATTGCCCTACAGGGTTATTAAGTATATAAAAAAAATTCAAATTAACAAGTAAAGGCATATTACACACAAAAACACATTTCGCTTATAAAACTTAAAAGCTAAAAATTAAAAATAAATACTTGTAATGCATAATAATAAGTCAATATACTAATAAAACCAAAATGATAGCCTAAATTTATTTAGCATGATCACTAAAAAAATTGTCATTAAAGTACTTAATTAACATTCATACTCATATGAATAATAGGTGATTTTCGCATAATTTTCGTTCTTGAAATAGGGATGTAAAAAGTACTTGAATGTCGTTAGGATAGGCGAAGTCAAACAAATTGATTTGGGAGAGCAACTGCCTAGTCTATAATATTTTTAAACAACTTATATAAATAAAGCACTTTAATTATTACTGCGATTAAGACAAGGCATGAAATCGAAGTCATTAATAAATAAAACAATAAAACAAAGAGCAGCGGTCCTAAATTCGACCCTTGAGGAACGACAGACGGACTATGAAATACATACGACTTAAAACCATTATAGTCAACTTAATTAGTCCTGATTTCAAGATAGGTTAATATAAACTTTATTAACTGGGAAGTGAACCTAAAAGCACCAAGCTTTCTTAGTAAAATATTTTGATCAATTATATCAAACGCGCAACTGAAGTACGTGTAAATAACATTTGTCCTTAATTGTTTATCGATAGCTGCAATAATATCTTGATTAATAACAGCCAGTTTAGTGGTCGTCGATCTATCTGATAGAAACATAATTATAAATTACATGATTAAATACTTTTTAAGTTATGTCATATGGTTATAGACCTGTAATTCTGCAAATTTGTCCAGTCACCTTTTTTGAAAATTGGGCTAATGACCGCTATCTTTTATACATCAGTTATACATCAGGAAATGTTGCTGTAGGAAGAGCTAAATTTAAAATATAATATATAAAAGCTTGTCTAGTATATATTTGCAATTCTTTAGAAGGAAGCTTGGTATTTTATCATCACCACAAAAAGACGAATTCTTTAACCAATCATACTCTTTAATACATAATGATCAGAAACATTAGATACAGAGAGTGTTTTACTAAGTGAGAAATATTCATTCGATGTCGAAACACTTTTGAGGTGGTAGATTTTAGAAAACACATCGGCGAAACCGTTTACAATCTCTAGTGGCGATGATAAACTTTTGTCTTCGTACACATCTGATTAGGAATTCTTAAGATGCATTTTCTCTGCAGCACAACTTTCCAAATATCTTTGTGTTTACTTTTAAGATTATATTCAATATTTAAAATATAGGACACATACGGAATGCTAATCTGGGATTTGGTTAGAGTCCGCAATTTTTGAAGTTCAGAGCAATAGAAAGATCAGTTAGAGGACTTCAATTTCCGATGATAGTGAAGCTTTAATTTAATGCCCCTTAATATATCTGCCGTAAAACTTGGTGGAAAACGATTAGTACTTTTTACATTATATAACAGAATGTGGTTATCAAGAGATAATACAGTTGATTGACTAATCAGTATTGATAGGATCATCATATAAGCTAATATAGGGTCCGGCAGAGGAGTATGATTTTTTTGGAACGCACATAACTCAGCAGCCTAACTTTTTCGAAATGGTTGATACGTGACCACCCGACACTGCCTTTTTGTTTGGTTTAGTCGTTACGACACTTTCATCGAAACTGGGCATTTTGTGGTTGCTACATAACGCAGATTTCGATCACAATTCAATGTTGGAAAGCACTGTCTACGGTTCCTACGCGAAACGCCATCCTTAAGTGGGTGCAGAACCTTCCGTACTAGAACATCGTTGAAGTCTATAGTACTTCGAGGTGGATCGGTAGTACAGCTTCCTGGCGCGCTGAGGATGAGTGATAGGTGTCTACGCGAGTGCAGCAATGGAGTCTATGGCCTTTTGATGGAACATTTTCCAGGACAACACAATTCGCTACGCGGGGACATCGAGTAGCCCCAACGATCGCCTGATCTTACGCCCTGCGTTTTTTTTTCTTGTGGGGGTACCTAAAGACATATTTATTGAGAAACCATGGACCCTTGATCACCTGTCCAAGTCTATCGCCCGAGAAATTCAAGCGATTCCAGCCAACATGTTGGAAGGATGCATGAACAACTTCTCAACAACAATTTTATCGCATTACGAATCTACATGTACAGGTATATCAAAATATCGTCGAACTTTTATTTATAAATATTGATCTAACACACATTTTTTTAAATTTAAATTTACAGATAGGAAACGCTTAATAAAAGACCCTATACAACTGAACATGTTAGCACATATCCTGCGGCTACTCTATTCGCCAGCGCTCCGCACGGTGCAAACTTTCGACTAACTCCCGCAAAAACAAATCAATTGATTAAATTTAAAAAAAAAAAACATAATGTAATATGTAAGTGACTTTCATTATTTTATTATAACATAAAAACATTGATCTTATCAATGAATAGTACTTAATTAGTACACTCGAACTATTGAGATTGTAAACATTGAGAAAAAATGTTATCAAGTTTAATGATTTAATCGGATATAGACAGTAATTAAATTAACGAGCTGTATTTTGCTAAAGTTTAAAGAATACAATATCAGATAACTCGTATCGAACGTAACGTTTGATTAGCAATAATTGAATGTCATGAACAATGATTTGTTAGAATTATTGATTAATCAAGTCAATGTGTAAAATTTGTTCGCTTAAATATTTCAAATGAATCGTAAAACTCGGTTAATTTTAGTACTTAGAAATTTAAAATATGATGTGCTTTCAAGCCTGTGTTTAATATGTATTAAATAAATAATTAATAGCAATTATAAAATCGCCATAGAATCTAATTCAAATAAAATTCTAACTGTATAAGTTTGTGATGGTAATTTGATTGTTGAATTAATACAAAAATGTTTAACCATGGTTAAGTGAGAAATTAATTCATCAGTGTGATACTTTTAAAGTTATAATTTTATTGGAATTATTAAACTATGTATCAGAAAGTAAAAACCTTTACAATCAAGTATTTCCATAGGGTCTTATAAAAGATGAAGATTTTATAATTGTTACTAATTAATTCTCTCTCTAGTTTCAAAAAACTAAGATCTTTGTCTTTATAGTTAAGTTAATTTATAGCTTCAAATTAATGTACCACAAAGTAGGGGCCTCCATTGCAAACGAGTTAAATTTTAATATGTCATCACTAAAGATAAACCAAGTAGATTACATAACTCTTTTTAGGTTAATATTATCAAAATTCTTAAACCACTGACCATGGGAATGGTATTTGAGGTAACCAACCAAAATATATATTGTTTAGTTTAAACTTTCACAGATTTAATATCGAAACTGCAATATATCTTTCGCAAAACGGTGACTTCGTCAGGCAGATGATTAGTATTATGGAATTTCACCAAGTAACAGCCTCGTTAATTCAAAAATATATTGAAAATATTATCCAATTTCCCAACAATATCGATTTAATCGTGATACTATCATCACCTTGGAAACATTTATTACTTAAAAATTTAAAACCATGATTACATATCTTTCGACAAGTGATAGATAAAATTTTGAGGTATAAAAAGCGAAATTTTGGAACTGGATCGAACACAATGAGGAGTTTAATCTTCGCGTTTTTATTAGGACTAACTCAGGTGAGAAAGATACACATATTTAGTTTCTTGATTATGATTTTAAAATATTGAAAATATTTCTTTATTAGGCTAGTCTAGACTGGGATAATGTTATCCCAGTGCGTTCAGTGGTTAGGCCACCACCAAACGTAGTAATACCTGAGTTAATTCCGAGAATTGCTGGTGGACATGAAGCTGAGCCAAATTCCATTCCTTACCAGGTAAATTAGTTACATTAAAATTAATCATTAATACTCTAGGCTTACTTTTGAAGGTTGCCCTTTTCATCAACACCACCAGAGGAACTCACTTTTGTGGAGGATCGCTGATTTCTGAAGATTACGTCCTAACAGCCGCGCATTGTATTAAGTAAGTTAACAATAGAATTAAAAAAATCTTTTTATTGTAGCCGTATCTAATATTCTTTTAACCTCTTTCAATAATCTAAAGTTCAGTATTAATCGGTTAAAATAATCCAAAAATGTTGTAGTGGAAAATTAAACAACCATTCAGTATTAATTAATCTCACTTATACATATTTTTCGACGATTTCTTAGCGACGCATCAATCCGGGATATTAAGGTGATTTTAGGAGCTCATGCAGTCAAAGCTGAGGAGGAAACCCAGCAAATCATCATCTCGACAGAATTCAAAAGGCACGAGGAGTACTCGTCCTCGAAACAGTTGCACGATATCGGGGTTATCAAACTATCAACTCCAGCAATTTTAAACGGTGAGTTATAAAGATCAAAAAATAACAATTAACTTTGATGGTATCAATTGTATTAATTGTTTTACTTATTATGAATTATCAGCATGTATCACGAAGTGAAAGCCTCCACAATTACTTTTTCAAAAATTTAGTCTTCTGACACAGATATAAAAATAAAAGCATTTAAATTTTGATTTCCTCTAAACTAGATCAAAATGGTTTGACCTACAAAAAATAATTAAACACCAATTTACATTTGCAGTGTTATGATTATTTATATAATTATATTTGATTTTTAGATTTTGTACAAGTTGTAACCTTATCGAACGTGGAGGACGAATCCAATTTTCTGGAAGGAGTTACTGCTGAAGTCAGTGGTTGGGGAAAAACTTGGGATGGCGCTACGGCAATTGCTGAGAAGTTGCACGTCGTAGAATCGGACATCATCTCCAATCAAGCATGTGATGAGTGGTACTTTAGCCAAGACATCATTCAACCGAGTCATATCTGTTTGAATGGTGATAAACTCAAATCGCCTTGTAGTGGAGATTCTGGTGGACCTTTAATGTACGAAGGGAAGCAGGTACATAAATGTTGAAAGTTAATCTTCACTTTTATATACATAAAACAATATAAGCAACAACTGTAGCGTTTTACAATATATATTTGAAAGTGCTTATATAGTTTTGTTTATATAAAAATGAAGAATAGCAATTCTTTCATTAGCTGCTTAGTTTGAACATTTATTCTAAAAATTTATATCATTAATTACTCATATCTCAAAGTCATTATTAAATTAAAATTAGAAAACAGTTAAAAGTGGCTGTTTGGTAAAGAAAAACAAGTACAATCATAATAATGCCGTTCGCAGCTCAGATTTTTTTTTTTTTTTTTTTTTTTGTTACGAATGAAATCAGGGACTAAGTCTTTTGCTTTTAATTCAAAAACAGCCACTGTTATCAAAATTTTCAAAGAGTGAAAAAAGTTTTTAAAATAAATTTTCTATTAAAATCTGGAACAATAAATAAATAAAGTTCTGAGCAAATACATTTTAAGAGCACCCTTTATAGCATGATTTCCGCGGTCCGAAATGACAAATTGCCTAAGAAATATTATTGATGTTAGTTTAGGTTGAATAATTTGAGTTGAAATTTTGTATGTACTTTCAATTACAGATTGGAATTGTATCCTTCGGAATTATGTTCGGTTGCCAGGTGGGATGGCCAGCGGCATTTACAAGGGTGTCTTCTTATACAGACTGGATCGTCGAGAACGCTCACCTAAATTCTTAATGAAAACAGAAGAACCACCACAGTTTTATCTCTTAGAAAATGTTCTGAGATTCATTATGATATTAAGTACAAAAGTTTTTTGAAAATAAAGTTTTGATTAGTTTTAATCACCCGAACAAAGCTTTAATCTCTTCAAACATCGTAAATAGATATGTTATAATCAGCATTTCCATTTATACGTATTTTCCAGATCCTCAAATATCTCAAATAGATAAATGATGTTCCTAAACCATATTTCCATTTATTGTACTTTACAAATTGATACATATCAAATATTTTATGTGGCGATTGTTTTTAGTTACAATTATGTAATGTTTTTTAAAAATTTGTGATAATTATAAGAAAAAGCAATTAATTTCAATAAAGGATTGAGTATGAGAAGTTCTATGGAATTTGTTTATCTGACGGCACAAAAGGATTATTTTTTTCTGCAAAACAAGAAAACATTACCAAAAATGTCAGAAATCAATCATTATATGAAATTTGTTCTGTTTGCGTCACAAGTCTTTATATTTAAGATGTATTTGAAGCTTTTTAATAAGTATATACTTTTTCTTCTAAGATTTCGTTTTCATCCACCGTTGTTAAAAGCTATACATTTATTGATTCTGGCTATTGCTGTCTGCTTTTTGATATAGATGTCTAAGGTTGGCAGATATAGCAGAGCTTAGTTTTAAGTTTTCTCGTAGCTTCCTTGAATGTGACCTATTAATCTTGTAACTATTTTGATGGTTGTTCTTGGCCAAAATATTACTGATGTATTTGCCAGCTTTAAGCCCTACCATTTAGATCCATATAACTATTTTTGGAAATAGATCTCCTGTTTTCTTCATAGATCGTCTACATTGCACGATAACAATTGTTATTCTTTTTGGGGTCAAATTAATTTATTAACTGCATTAATTTATTTCGATAGATTCTTATTTTTTTGTTCATTTTAGCAGATATTTATTTCAGTTCAAATTTCTAAATCTTTGATGACTCCTTCTTTTGAAATTGTGTCTTGTAAATACTACCAGCTATATTTTTTTGTTAATTTGCAAATAATTCTTGATATATGTATCATTTACTTATTGCTAAGAGTAAGCATCCGACATACATTTTGTTTAGATACGTTTCAAGATGAATGTGATGAATGTGTGTTGGCGTTACCTTCTGTGTAGAAGTCTTCCTTTCTCAATGATTTTAAAAACCCATTGATACCTAGGTTCAGTGTAGTAAAGAGAACAGCACTCCCCCCTGTAGATAGCTCTTTGCCACCCAATAAACTAGCTGTTTCTCATTTTAATATTGGATTAAATAAGTTACACAACAAATTAGCTGCATTTCATCTATTGTAATATTGGATTAAATAAGTTTTGATAACATACAGAGACCAAGGTTGAAAGATTTTTTTTCGGTGGATTAGCAAAAATAGAATCCAATGGTTCTTGGGTAAATTAAGACATCTTCACCTTAAGAAGCCACAATGGGACAAGTATAAAAAATACATTTTATTTTAGAAATTATAAAATAAAAGTATTTTAAGATTTGAAAAGTAAAGATGAACTTTGAACAAATAACAGCCTTATCAATTAATATAAAAACGCTCTTATAATTTATTATACTAAAAATTAATCATCCTATTTTGTCTGCTAAAACAATTGTATAAGAAGTATCAAAAGGTTGATTTTTGGTTAAATTAAATAATGTTGACAGTTGACTGTTGGCAGAATGACAGATGACGAAATGATAGTTTACAAAATTAAAGTTGACAGAATGTCATTTGAAAAATCACCAAATGACCATTAACATAATGACAATTGACAGAATGGCACTAGGTATAATGACAATTGATAGATTGACAGAATGGCAGTTGATAGAATGACGGTTGACACAATAAGATAATGACAAAATGACAATTGACAGAATGAAGTTGACAAAATGACAAGTGATAATTGACATAATGACAATTGACAGAATGCAGAAAAACAGTTGACATAATTACAAAATTATAGTTAACATAATGATAGTTGACAGAATGTCAGTAGAGAGAACAGTTAACAGAATCATCTGTCAATGATACTTAACATAATGACAGAATAACAGTTGACAGTTGACGGAATGACATAATAATAGTTGAGAGAATGGCAGTTGACAAAATGAAAGTTGCCAGAATAACAGTTCACAGAATGATAGTTGATATATGACAGTCTTGAAGGACTAAAGAATGACAGTTGACTGTTCGCAGAATTTCAGATGACGGAATGATAGCTAAGAGAATTACAGTTGACAGCATCACAGAATGCCAGTTGACTGTTGGCACAATCACAGCTGACAGAATGATAGTTGACATAATGACAGAATGACAGAATTAGAGTTAATAGATGCACAAAATGATAGTTAACATAATGACAATTGACAGAATGACAGAATGATAATAATAGTTAACATAATAGCAGAATGACAGTTGACAGAATGACAGAATGATAGTTGACAGAGTAACAGTTGAAAGAATGACAGTTAACAGAATGGCAGATAACAGATA
Organism: Ontholestes murinus; assembly: GCA_963969525.1. Classification (NCBI taxonomy): domain Eukaryota; kingdom Metazoa; phylum Arthropoda; class Insecta; order Coleoptera; family Staphylinidae; genus Ontholestes; species Ontholestes murinus. The sequence continues at coordinate 11,833,256 of OZ018393.1, forward strand.
ACAGAATGACAGTACTGTTGGCAGAAGCTTACAACATGACAAAATGAGAGTTGACAGTTGGGTCAATAGCAGAATTACAGTTGATAAAATGACCCTTGCCAACTGCCGCAGAATGACAGTTGACGGTTGGCGCACGGCAGCTAACAGAATGATAGTTGACATAATGACAGTTGACAGTATGACAAAATAAAAGTTAACAGATGCACACAATGATAGTTAACATACTAACATTTGTCAGAATAGCAGTTGACAGAATAACAGTAGACAAAATGACAGTTGATAAAATGATAGAATAACAGTTAACAGAATCATCTGTCAATGACAGTTAACATATTGGCAGAATGACAGTTGACAATTGATAGAATGGCACAATGATAGTTGACAGAGTAACAGTTGACAGAATGACAGTTGACAGAATGACAGTTAACAGATTGGCAGCTAACAGAATGACAGTTGACTGTTGGCTGAATTACAGCTTACAAAATGACAGTTGACAAAATTAGAGTTAACAGTTGGGACAATAGGCAAAATTACAGTTGACAGAATGGCCGTTGCCAAATGCTGCAGAATGACAGTAGACTGTTGGCACAATGGCAGCTAACAGAATAGTTGATATAATGACAGTTGACAGAATGATAGAATAAAAGTTAACAGATGCACAAAATGACAGTTAACATACTGACATTTGACAGAATTGCAGTTGATATAATGAGAGTTGACAGTTGGGACAATGACTGTTGATAGAATTACAGTTGAAAAAATTACAGAATAATAGTTGTCACAATTACAAAATCACAGTTGACGTATTGTCAGTTGGCATGGCGACAGTTGATAGATGAGCGGCTTGACGTACGAAAGGTAATATATAACAGTGGCAATGATGTAAGACAGATTATGACAGATAGAATATTACAGATTGTAATGACAAAATTTGACAGATGACAGGTAATAGATATGAATGAAAGATGACAAATGATAAACAATAAACAAAAAAATATAGATCATAAATAATTTTCTAACTAAATCTACCAGAAACTAGAGAATTTTAGTGTTTTTTTTTTTGAGATTTCAACTGTTTTGATTTATTGTTATTTTTACCATTATTATGATGGTTACAACCGTTACTACGTTTAGTATTTTTATTCTTATTTTCAAATTAAAATTTTCGGATCAATTTGTTATAATAATAAAGGTTAATTTTTATATTGGTATATTTTTACATACCGCAAAGCTGAAAACTTGTTTTTCCAAAGATCCTTTATGCATGTGGAGGTCTCCTTTCTTAAAAATTATATATACAACAAATCAATTAAAAAAACATACTTCAAATTTATGATGAAAGAAGCACGTGCGACGTTCACAATCACAAAGTGTTCTTCCACTCAATCCTTTTTCATGATGCTGTGGTAGCAACTTTCCTCTTGGACATTAGTATTTATTTACAAATGCTTTCATTTCCTTTTTGTGTCCCCTTTTAGGAGAGACATTTTTTAATATACACATTATTTTAAATTCCTTTTATACTTAGATTGCGTAACTAGCCAGGGGGTTTCAAATGAGGTACAAAACGACACTGTAAGTAAATAAAGTCTTTAGTAAAGTATGTACTATAGGTCTGAGCACAACGATTCCATTGATTAACAAGCCAAAGTATTCTGTATTCTCAGAACTATGGCCTTGACTAAACCCAGTCCTTCACAAACTCCTCGAGTTCGTCGTCCGAGTTGAAGCGTTGCCCTTTCAGATGATTTTTTTCACATAGATATCAGAGGGCGACATGTCAGAGCTGTAGGATGAATGGTCAAGCTACTCCCACTTGAACTTGTACGTATAACCCTGAACACGTGTTATCATGGAATAGAACCCAGACTGTCTCAAATTACACATAGGAGTGAATGGTTCTCGAGGAATTCAACAAATAGTTGACCTTGAAGTCAAAGTAGACGATGAGGAACAGCTTCTCTGTTGACGCCACGGCTATGAACTTTTAAGGGGAGGTGAAGCCTCATGCTTCCACTGCAAGCTGTCCTACTCTGTCTCCGGCTCGTAGTGATATCACCAGTTCTCATCACCTATGAAGACTAAGCTGCTCCATGATAACGCACATCACACATCTTCTGGTCACACACGCGGAACTGGCCAATTTGCAATTTTCCTATGTTTAGTCCTCTGAAAAAATATGCTTGCACTACATACTGTAACACTTTATCTCTGGATCGTAGTTATAACACCAGTTCTCATCACCTGTGGAGACTAGGCTGCTCCATGATAACGCACATCACACGTCTCCAAGGTCACAAGCGCGGAATTGGTCAAGTACGTCCCGTGCATGTCGCCCTGCGATTTTCATGTGATATTCCCCTAAAATAATATCAGAAAGGACAGCGCTTCAACTCGAACGATGAACTCAAGGTCGCTGTGGATTTTAGGTAACAGAAAATCCTTCGTACAGTTAATTAAAGGAATCGCTGGTTTCAGACCTATAGTATATACTATATATATAAAATGATGGTGGTGACCGTTACTATGTAGTAGTTCATTTTTAAAGAGTAAATAAAAATACTTTCAACGTTCTTATTCCACTAAATAGTGGTATAGGTAATGTTAGGTTAGGTTACATAGGGACATTGTGAGGTGAGTTAATCTCTCGTAAACTGCAACCAGTCAGAACTATAATAGTTGTATAAAAACGTTGAATGTATTCTATATATACTTTGAATTTACACCCACACTGTCATTCCGTACTTAATCATTTGACCCCTCCTTGTATAACAATATATTCTCAGTACATGGCCATAATAAGATGTCCTTATCTCACTGTATAAGCGCACGTGTATCTTGGGATATATATAAGGTTCTTAAGCTACCCTAGCTATGGTTACAATTTAGTCTGTCACTTCCTAATTTGATTTATTTCTGAACATCAATATTTCCCTAGAAGTTAACTTCAGTTTGAATATGCAGCTTGTGAAATGTATTCTCAATAATAGTAGTGAGTTTCGTTAAGATATTTAAGATACAAATGTTGATATTTTGGAAATATTTTCAATCCCAGAGCAGAAAAACTTTCAGGCTTCTTGTTTTTGTGTTTTCATAAATACATTGTGACATTTTATGGTTAGTGATGTTGCAGAGGCATTTTTTACCCCAGAGTAGAAAACCTCCAGTTACTCTATTCGGAGTCATTTTCCAAATCTTTTCCTCTGATCCGCGTCCTCATTGTTTCAGCTTAAACACTTAAAACTTTTCTGCACCATCACTTCTTGATGATTCTTACGTCTTCTCTAGTTTCAAGACGGTGTGCTTCCCTAAATGCCATTCAAGAGATTTTTGGTTAAGGTACATATGTTATTGCCTATTTTCTTAGTTCTCTAATTTAAAAAATGTTTTTTATGTTTATTTTAAAAAACAGCGCATAACCTACGCTAAGAAATTTATGATGAAAAGATACGAGTATCGATCAATAACAATCTGTGTTAGTTCTCATTTAAAAGGAAGGATGTTGGATGGAATGGTTGGGGTGGTGAATGATATAGGGAAATTGACTTAAGCTACTAGTCTATTCAGCCACGACCGATTGTTTGTATTAATTTTTCAAATTATATTTGAAAATGCATAAACGCTCACAACATCCACGTTCGACCTCGGAATCGAACCGAGGACCCCTCCGACTACAGTCGGCACGCAAATCACTGTAACAACGGTACCAGCTTCTGTGTTAGTTTTTTTTAAATTCATTTTTTAACCTTTAAATACGGTACACTTTCCCCAAAGTTTCTGACTAAAAATACGATTTTATTAAAATCTTCAAAACATGTTTCTTTCTCGATGATAACTTCCACGTTTTAATGTTAGGGAAGTCGCAGGAAGCGAAGTATGGTGGATGCAGAATCAATTTCTAGTGTAGTTCATGCAATTTGGCGATGACGATTTTGAATGAATGGGCTGGTGCGTTATAGTGGTGAAACATCACTTTTTTCTTAACTAAATGGAGCCACTCCCCCTTAAATTTTATATCGAATAGCTCTAATATTTCAATGCCCTGTGATCATTCTTTCGTTCATAATTATACTATTGGAATCTCTAAAAAATGTGGTCATAACCTTTCCTGTCGTTGGGAACGTCTCTACCTTTCTCGGATCAGATTCACTTAAAAAATCCATGTTTTTGACTATCGCTTGGTCTCTGGAGCATAATAATGCATCCAGGTTTTATCAATGGAAACGACTCGATGCCTAAAATCCTACTAATTTTACTTAAGGAGATCTATGTGCTCCTTCGACATCGACAGTATCCGCTTGTCGTATGTCATATTGAATTAAAGAGAAAAAATTTACCTTTTGAATGAGGCCATAGCCAACTAAAACTTTGTTCTTTACAGTTTTTTTCTATCTTTCTATCTGTTATAATAACCGAGATATATTGATTTGAAAAAATTGACACTTTTTACTTTTTTCAAAATATCTACTTTCCCTTAACTTTTTTGAAAACTTTGAAAGTGGAATTTTATTCGTCTCGTAAATCTACACTTCTTCTCTAATTTAACCGTTTCTCTATCTCTTATAGTTTACGAGATCCCCATAGAGAACATCTAAAAAACTCACCCAGTATAAGAGATCTCTTATAATTTATTATACAAAAACTGAATCATCATATTTTGTCTGCCAAAATAATTGTATAAGGAGTATCAAAGGGTTGAAGACCACAAACAAAGAAGTAACTGTACGTGGTACACTAACAAATCAGCACATTACAATTACTGCCATAAGAATCTAAGAAACATTAAAAGCCAATATACTCGTATATCGAACTGACTTGTAGTAGATGCGGATTATCCAAAAAGAGTAGTCAAACATAGATTGTCAAAAAGATAAGAGACTTATCTGCAACTACTGTTGATACTGACATTTAGTAAAAACGTTTAACGTTTATAAATAAGGTTTAGATTAAATTAAATACTCTTAAGGAAATAAACTTTTATCTATTTAAAAAAGGGAAAAATTCTACGAGTTTAAGTACTCTGGAACTCCTATAGGTTGTAATGTTGCTTTTGTATTTGCAATGGAAATCTTATCAAAGTCTTCTTTTATATTTAGAATAGTCGCAAGGCTGAAAACTTGTTTTTCCAAAGATCAACCAACTCTGCACACCACAGTGGCTGTTTTTTAATCTTTATGCATGTAGAGGATGTTATTACCCTAACAAATATTTTTCAATATATTGGTCGCATAGCCTCTTTAATGTCTTTATTAGTTAATTATGGTAAAATACAAGTATTTAGGTTTTAGCATAAACATTATTTTAAATTCCGTTTATACTTGGCCTGCGTAACTTACAAGGAGTGTTCAAAAGCAAAGGTACAAGACGACACTGTGGGTATAAATAAAGTCTTTATTAAAGTATACATTGTAGGCCTGAGCACTATGACTCCATTGATTAACGAGCCGTATTCGTATTCTGTGTTCTCAGAACTGTCGCCGTGATGAGACCCAGTCCTTCACAAAGTCCACCCCCACTGGAGACGCGAAAACGCACCATACCATGGAGCAGAATCTGGAGTGTAAACTTTAGAGTTAATGGTTCTTGAGGAATTAAACAAGTAGTTGACCTTGAACGTCAAAATATACCATGAGCAACACCCATGAGCACACTTATGTAGGAGGTAACGACTCATGCTTTCACTGCATACTGTTCCACTTTATTATAGCATTTGGATCTATTTTACCCTGTTATATTTATTTGAAAAGGCTCTGATGGTGCTTATTTATTATGGGTGGAATACGCGCCCGAATTTTCCCTAGAATCAACGAATAGTTATTACTTCAGGTTCCCGACAGATGTTTTACAATAGCTAATTTTACTACCTACTCTGCTAATTGCATTACGCTATATATGATTTAAATATTTAGTGCATAATGTGAGCTTCCAGCTTTCCTTCCTTCCAAACATCTACCGGGATAAGTCGTTCACCTCGACCGGCGTACCCAGTACTTCTTTCAGTACCTCCATTTTGTGGCTTCCTTCACCTTCTTTATTCTAGTTACATAGATAGAGCTGGAAGCAGCCGTGCCCTGATAACAGCTTCGTCCGCCAGTGGCATGTCGAACCGTGCTCCTATAGCCACTGGTTGATGCAGCTGTTATCAGGACACGGCTGCTTCCAGCTCTACCTTAAATGTCAAAACAGACGGTGAGCAGCACCATGCTTGCTTAAGCCACTATTTTGAACTTAGGAGGTAACGACTCATGCTGCTCCACTTTGTTATACCACCAGCTCTTATCACCTGTGAAGTCTAATCTGCTCTATGATAATACACATCATCACACCTCTCCGGGGGCATACACGCAAAACTGGCCAAGTTGAAGTAGGATCCGCTTGACCATTCATCCTACAGCCCAGATATATCGCAGATTTTCATATGTTTGATCCTCTGAAAAATATGCTTCTACTGCACGTTGTAACACTTTATCTCGTAGTTATAACACCAGCTCCACAAGCGATGGAGACTAAGCTGCTCCATGGTAACGCACATCACACGTCTTCAGGGTACTGGTCAAGTTGAAGCCGCAGCAGCTTGACCTTCCACCCTTCAGCGCTTCAACTCGGACGTTAAACTCAAGGTCGCTGTGAAGTTCTGATAACACGGAATTCTTCATCTCATTGATCAATAGGTCTATAGTTTATACTTTAAATAAAAACGTTATTTACACCCTCAGTATCGATTTCATTTGAGTACTCCTTGTAAAACCAACATGTTCTTAGTACATGCCCATAAAGATGTTGATGATGAAGTCCTTATCTCAATGTAAAAGAGCCGGATATAGGACGTGTATATATGGTTCTTAACCTACCCTTATCTGATTCATTTCTACACGTCAGGTTTCTTTTAGAAGTTAGCTTCTGTTATGATATGAAATGGGTCGTCAATAGTACGTTTTCAGGTAAGTCTGTCTTCCTTTCGAATCTAATGAGATTTGGTAATAGATTTCGGAATAGCGCTTATTTAGCCGTAATATTTCGGAATTAGTTTCAACTCCAGGGTAGAAAAACCTCCAGGCTTTTCTTTTTGAGTCTTACCAGTTATATAACGAAACAGAAATAAGTAAGATAGGTGCGGATATAATTTGTAGTGCAATTTAGGCAATTTGGCGACAACAATTCTAGATGAACGTGCTTGTAAGTTACCATGTTAAAATAGTAGTTTTTTCTTAGCTAAATGGAGCCACGTTTTCTTCAATATTATATTGAATTTCACCAATAATTCACTGTAGTTCTGCTTCGTGATGGTTTTTTCCTCCCGAAAAAGTCCATTAGGATTATTTTTTTGGAATCCGATAAAAATCGTGGCCATAACCTTTCATATCGCTGCGATCGTCTTTCTCTTCTTCAGAGCTGAAAAAAAAACCGTTGTTTGACTGTTGTTTGGTCTCTGAAGTATAATAATTCATTCAGGTTTTATCAAAAAACGACTAGATGCAAAAAATCCTACGAATTTTGCTTGAGGTGATCTAAATACTGTTTCTACATTGGTAGGCGTATCCGCTTGTTGTCCACTGGAAGCAATCGTGTCACCCATTGAGCTTTTTCGTATGTTTAAATTATCATAAATTATCGTTTTGTACGACATGCCTATAACTTCGCACACTTTCGTTAGTGTGGTCAGCGATAATCATATCTCTGACTTTTGCAACAATTTCCTCGGTAATCATATCTGCCTGACTTCTTGGGCGCTCCTCATCAAAAACGGATATTCGACCACGATTAAATTCGTTGAACCAATATCTTACGACTGTCATATACAGTATCCAACATTGTTTTTATTTCTTCGCATGTTATTCGATCCAAAAATAATTAAACCAGAGATTGCTATTGTTCTTTTCCCATTAAATCGAAACACATCAAACACGTGTGATAATAACAACTTCCCTCAGCAACGATAACTGTTTTTACAACTTGTACTTTTTGATCGACCCTTGTACATATATGAGATATTTATGTTTTCATACTTTTTCAATTTATTAGTTATAATTATTCCTATTAACTAATAGTATAAATATATAAAGTGCCGTAACCCGTCTCAAATCCGGAAACATAAGTAAAACCATTCTTTAGGTTAGATCACCTTCACTGAAGTTTATTGGTAAATCGTAAGGTGCTTGTGATTCATCAGCAATGTGGTGGGAACTTCAGTGAAGCTGACCTAAATAATAAATAAATAAATAAAGTAGGATTATTTCAACATTCCAACCGATTCAATAAGTTTGTTCCTCATTTCCTCCCTTTTCTGATCAAAAATCGGATCGTAGTTGGGATAAAAGCGCGTAAATATCTAGGATAATCTATAGAATTATATAAATATAAGTGAATATAAATAATTACAATCTGCAAAGTTTGAACAAACTGCTTCAAAGTTTAACATGCAGATATCTACGACCAAGATACAGTCCCTCGCGATATCCCAGAACCTGTGCAGATGTAAACTCGCAATAAAAGCGTCTAACAGGTTATGCAATTTAAATACCTAGGGGCGAACATAAAAAGCAACAGACTTCTAAAAGAAGGAGTGTAAGAAGCAAGGCAAGAATCTACAAAACCTGTGTCAGGCCTATTATGACATACGCGTTCGAAAACAGGGCAGAAAACGCTACAACGAAACGACTCGTGAGAACAACGGAGATGAGAACCCTAACATGGTAGGTTGTAGTCCCCAGGACCACAAAAGAAGCGAAGACGTCAAAACGAAGAACAACTTTGAAGACGTGCTGTGATGGGCCCAAAACGGAAATAGAGAGAACATGTCGACAGAATGGATAAAACCAGACTGCCGAAAATTACTAGAACTGGGTTACCGAGATCAAAAAAACTTTCGGAAAACACCAACAAAAAGTTTGAGCTCACCTGGAGCTGAAGAAATAACAGTTTCTAATCCTAATTAAAGAGGATGTCTTCTCTTCCTCTTTAACTAGAATTGTGTAGATGCAAAAATAGTTAAAAGAAGTCATTTTCAATGATTTCGCATACGATCAAAGCCTTCTTCTAATTAATCTTACCCTCTAGTGTATTTTAGTAGTTTTTTTCTTGACCAACATTTATTTAAAATTATACTAAAAGAAAAGACCATTTTCTGATTGATTTAATGATTTTAACTCTACAATGTACAAATTTGCAAATTACTCTATAATACATATTTTCTAAACAGAACAAAGCACTTATCTATGGCTAAGAAAATTTTAATAAATAAACTACTGAAGTAATTGAAATCAGTAGCATAATCTATTAAAATTAGCAATGTATCAAACAATACCATTTTTTCCCATCAATCATCCTGCAATTCTTTGTTTTTTATCGAATCACCTGATCACATATGTAAAGTCTAAAGTTGTTTCGCGATCGATTTTTAGATAACTACAAGGAAGTCTTTGTTATGCACAATCTCTCGATAGCCACTTATGCTCTTGATCACCTTTTTATCGCAACCGATTATCAAATGTAAAGTAGTATAAATAATTGCCCATCGTGTAATTTGTTATAGAACTCGTTCAGTTGTAATAATGAAAAGTTTAATTGTATTAACGCTTATTGGTCTAGCTCAGGTAAGAAAATTAATAATTTTTTTGAAGATGTTTAATTAAAATTGTATTTGTTTAAATTATTACAATAAAATTAAGTAAATTAGCTATTATTATTATTAGCTCTTATGACAAACACAGCCGCAGCAAAGTATGTATACTTATGCACTCTCTGTATATTTTGTATATTGTGGCATACGTGGAAAATAAATGATTGATTGATATAATTATATATTTTTATAACTCATTTCACTTTGATATAATTATTCTTGGATAGTGTTTTTTGCTGCTCAATTTCAATCAATTAAAAATACTGTAAAAAATGAATCGTTTAATGAAAATCTTTACTATGGAATTTTTTGACCTACTTTTTTGTTAATTAATTAAGCATCTAAGATTGTGTATGTTTATAAAAAATTTGCATTCAGGATTTATTATTACCTTTAACTCTGTAACTTTAATATCGTTAATTACTCAATCATATAAATTTTTGTAGTTGATGAAATTGTAAAATTAGAAGCCTTAATTATAATTGCATAATAATAAGCTTCATATGTATTAAGTTATTTTATGTATAATTTAGGCTAGCATTGATTGGGATAATGTCATCCCAGTCCGTTCGACCGTCACCCCACCACCAAAAGCCAGACTCCCACCGCTTATACCGAGGATCGTCGGTGGGGAAGAAGCCAAACCGAACTCCATCCCTTACCAGGTTAAATATTTTATTCAAAACAAAACTCATTTTTAAAAATTTCTTCATATTCAACTAATAAATTACATTCAAGACTTTAATAAAAATATTTTTGTATCGACTTAGACCGAAAATTAAGAAAAAATCATCTAATTTCTTTATTGATATGAACAAATATAAATTTCTTAAATATATTAGAATGCTAACGCTTGAAAAATTTTAGGTTGCCCTCTTTATCAACGCTGCTGGAGGTCAGTACTTTTGTGGTGGTTCCTTAATTTCCAGAGATTACGTCCTAACTGCTGCACATTGTGTTGAGTAAGTTTGATAATCCATAATCTATCTATAACTAATCATCAAAAATAAAAAAATCCAGTTTTAAAATTTGCGCCAAAAATATTTCTCCAATAATTTTATTTATGACAGTTTAACTTCTTCAAAATTTTCTTTCACTACTATTACCAAACAAGTATATTTTTGGAGGAATAAATCATTAATGTTTCTACACCAACTGGTATTTAACTATCGCAGTTTCTTCCTCAAATAATAAACTATTGAAAAAATAATGTATCTTTTGATGTCTACAGTGAAAATTAATGAAATTGTTATTACAAAATTAGATTAAAACCTAACTTTATAACTTAAATTTTTGTATATGTGCATTAAGAAAACGTTTTTATATAATTTACGAGAATCTTGAACAATTAAAAAGTTGAAGTTACCATTAAAATATCTAAATTATAACATTTTCTTATCATACAGTGGCAACTCAATTCCTGGCATCACAAGCATCACAGTGGTTCTAGGTGCTCATGAGGTTAAAGCTAATGAAACGACCCAACAACGCATAACCTCAACCGAGTGTATGAAACATGAAAACTACGACTCTTCCAATGTCTTGGACGATATTGGTTTGGTCAAACTATCAACACCAGCAGTTTTGAATGGTAAGCACCATCATCAATATGTATTAACATTATAATAACGAGAAACTCATAAGTCTATTAACACACAGCTTTATTTACAAATTATTATTTTTGTATTTAAGCTATTAACTTTAATCACTTTTAGAATACGTACAATTAATACCGTTACCTGATGAAGACGATGCTTCAAATACATATGAAGGTGTAGTCGCTGAAGTTAGTGGCTGGGGAAAGACCACTAACAGTGGTGGTATTGCCGAAAAATTACAGGTGGTGCAATCCGATATTATCTCCAACCAAGAGTGTGACGATTGGTTCTTTGGCATCATCGAAGATGGTCATATCTGCTTAAATGGTGAGAGGTATCAATCGCCCTGCAATGGAGATTCTGGTGGACCTTTGGTGTATGAAGGGAAACATGTAAATTATTTAAATTACTCTAATTAATACAACAATTTAATGAATATTTCTACACAGATTGGCATCGTATCATTTGGAATCGCTTTTGGTTGCGATATCGGATTTCCCGGGGCGTTCACGAGAACAACGTATTATAGAGATTGGATCCTAAAGAATACCAATGTTGGAGATAATTAAGTATTTGAAATAAATATTTACATTGTAAATTAGAATTTAATAAATTAATTTAAAAAAATAAATCAATTTTAAAATATATCCTTTACAATTTGTGGGTAATAATAAACATCATATTTTGATAACTTCTAAAAGATAGGGAAGCGATAATTTAATACAACTAAAAATATAAAACGGCGGGATCTTTAAATTAACTGAAGCTTCTAAAATTTTAGAAAATCCACATCTGAAAGGTATCTTCAGTGTCTAGAAATTTTATAAACCTCTTTAAACTTTTGAGCATTGAAGAATCCCTAAAATTGTAGAAATCTGGAAAATTTCTATAAGATAAATCAAGAAGTAGTGGAAAATTTGCGAAAGATTAAAGAATACTCGCTGGAAATTTTTTATTTTTTTATTTATTTATTTACGGTAGGCCATGTGATGATTTTAAAATATTGTAGATAAATTCTGGAGTCTGGTAAATGCTAGAACTCTTGAAGAACATATTAAACATTTAGAGCAAGAAATGGAAAAGTTCTGAAGAGTTGAAAGAAAAATTGTTGATAATGGTGCAAGAAATGTTGAACAACTCTTACAGATTGAAACAACCGACTACAATATTTTATATTTTTATGTAACTCGCTTCACATAAACTCGCTTAATAAACTTTAGAGTTGTTAGAAAAATCCAGAAAATTTACTAATTCTGAAATATTTTAAGGAGGTTGATTTCAAAATTCTTGAAAACTGAAAGGACATGGTCTCAAAAATTTTACAAATCTGGAAGAAAATTGCTGTTGAATTCTAACATTTTAATATATTTAAAGAAATCTTGAAGAAAATTAACTGAAAAAATTTAGAAATCTGATAAAAATTCCGATAACATAAAGTAAGAAACAGTAAAATTTTAGAAATCTGCAAAACAAATTCTAAAAATTTATAGAAACAAAAGTTACAAAACTCTTACAAATTGAAACAAGAGATTGTTTTTTTTGTTGGTGTCGACTATTTGGTTCACTTCCACAACCGCTTGTTTATATTAATATATATTTACAAAGGGATTAAATAATTTTATAGATCTAGAAAATGAATTATAACTATATTCTGAAATGTTTTAAGAGTAAAAAATTTGTAAACATGAAAAGCTCATGTTTACAAATTTTACAAATTTAGACGAGGATTAATACAAATTCTTCGAAACTGAAATTTTAAAAATCAGAAATATAAATTGCTCGTGAATTCAAGAATCCTTCAAGAAATTAAAAATTTTAAAGACAACTTTCTGAGCAATTCTAGAAATCAAAATCAATTTTGATAAGATAAAAGAAGAAACGGTGCAAAATTCTAAAAAGCCGAAAGATCAAAGTGCAAAATTCTAGAAAAAATGAGAAAACAAAATCTGCAAAATTCTAGAAATCTGCTAGTTTCTTATAGTTTATGGACTTATTGAAAACATTTTTTTGATTAAATTTTGGAAGAGAATTAACAGGAAAATTATAGAAATATGAAAGAAAAATTGTTGATAAATTCCATAAGGAAAGTTGCAAAACTTTTACAAATTGAAATAACAATTTTCAAAATTTTGTAAATCTAAAAAATGAATTATTAGTAAATTCAACATTTTTTTTTTTGAAGAAAAATTATGAAATTTAGAAAAAAGTCTACAAAATTTAGATAGAAAAGAAGACAAATTTCTCATGAAATCAAGAACTCTTCAAGAAATGTATCCTAGAAAAATTCTAGAAATCCAGAAAAAATATAAGAAAATGTACAACAAAATTCTGGAAATCTAAAAAAACCTGCGTATATTTCGATAAGATTTATTTATTTATGTAATTCCTATTTATCATGCATTAAATAAAAATTAATTTGAACACTTGTTAAAATTATAAAATTGCAAATTTGAAAAGCCGTTTTCAATTTCAGTAAACTTTAAAATTGCTAAATTTATGAAAAAATAAGTCTACTTTAAGGTTATCAATAAATCAACAGTCAGTGCTCAATTGTTTTTGCAAAATATTACGTTTTAACGCACACTTGATAAAATTATAAAATTGTACATTTGGAAAGTACTTCAAATGTTGATAAATTTCATAAGGAAGGTTGCAAAACTTTTACAAATTGAAATAACAAATTACAAAATTTTGTAAATCTAAAAAATGAATTATTAGTAAATTCAAGTTTTTTTTTCTGAAGAAAAGTTTTGAAATTTAGAAAAAAAAGTCTACAAAATTTAGATAGAAAAGAAGACAAATTTCTCATGAAATCAAGAACTCTTCAAGAAATTTATCCTAGAAAAATTCTAGAAATCCAAAAAAAAATATAAGAAAATGTACAACAAAATTCTGGAAATCTAAAAAAACCTGCGTATATTTCGATAAGATTTATGTATTTATGTAATCCCTATTTATCATGCATTAAATAAAAATTAATTTGAACACTTTTATTTATTTATTTATTTATTTATACACTTGTTAAAATTCTAAAATTGCACATTTGAAAAGCCCTTTCAATTTGAGTAAACTTTAAAATTGCTAAATTTATGAAAAATTAAGTCTACTTTAAGGTTATCAATAAATCAACAATCAGTGCTCATTTGTTTTTGCAAAATATCACGTTTTAACGCACACTTGATAAAATTATAAAATTGTACATTTGGAAAGTGCTTCAAATATAATGAAAAAAACAATTACCATAATCTTTAAGTTTGCGGATTTTATTGCAAATGAAATCTATTTTGAGGATGTAAACAAATCAACAAGCATCAGTCATTTGTTTTTTCAAAATATCGCTTTAAAATGAACGCTGGTTTATATTTGAAAACTGCACATTTGAAATGGGAATAAAAAATAAGTAAAAAAATTGATTAATGGTTGAGCCGTTCACTTCGTGATACATCTTGAATATTTAAATAAAGTAAAACTCACTTTGTTCATATCACACACAATAGTGTGATATTAACAAAGTGAGTTTTACTTTATTTAAATATAAGTAAAACAATTTAATGAATGAAATTTAAATTTGCAAAATTTAAGTCTATTTTAAAGACTTGAATAAAACCATAAATAATGATTGATTTATGGTTTACTTTGTTTTCTTTGTTTTTCAAAATAATACGTTTTAATTCACATAAGTTAAGATTCCAATTACACTCTTCAAATATGCTTAAAAATATTTTAAAAAATCTATTGCCAAAAATTTTAAATTTGTAAAATTTATTGACAATTATTTCTATTTCAAGGATCTAAATAAATTCAGAAAGATCGCACATATATTTTTCTAAAAGATCACTCTTAAACGAACTGATATAAATTTGAAAATTGGACATTTGAAATGGGATTCAAAATAAGAAAAACAATTGCAAATTAATTAATTAATAAAACACTAAAAAACTTTCTTCATAAAAATTTGTGTAGAAAGGTTTTTAGTTTTTAGTTTGGCAATTGTTTTTCTTATTTTTAATCCGTTTTCAAATGTGTAATTTTCAAATTAATATCAGGTTTTGTGAAGAAAGGTTTTTAGTGCTTTATTAATTAATTCATTGGCAATTGTTTTTTTTTTATTTTGAATCCCATTTCAAATGTGCAATTTTTAAAATTATTACAGTTCGTTTATAAGTGATATTTTGGAAAAACAAATGAGCGACCTTTCTAAATTTATTTAGATCCTTAAAATAGAAATAATTGGCAACTTGATGCTAATAAACTTTCAGATTACGAAGTTTATTTGAAGTTAAGCCTATTTTGATGATCTGAATAAATCCACAAACATGAATCATTTGTTTCTTCCAAAATGACACGTTTTAAAGCATATTTGTTAAAATTCTAAAAAGCGCTTAGAAAATATGGAAAAAAAGTTAGCACAAACTTTAATATGGCAAAATTAATTTAAAAAAACAGTGTATTTTTGGATTTATATAAATCTATAAACATTATTTATATGTTTCTTTTGAATTATCACGTTTAAACCTGCGCTTGTAAAAATTTAAAAAATTAAACATTTAAAAAGGACTTAAAAATAGGGAAAAAAAAACAATTGCGACAAACTAATTCAAATGCATTGAAGAACATTCCACTAATATTAAGGGATGTTAAGGTGGTGAATAAAAAAAAAACACGGAAAAAACTAACTTTAAGAGTTAATCTTTAAAAAAATTCGTATTTGAAGTTTTGATCTAACGATTTACAAAACTTCTAAAACTGTAGAGATCACAAAACTAATTCCAATTCTGAAATCAACTCTAGAATAATATATTTTGTTTTAAATACAAACAATTCTAGAACCAGAAATTTGGAAGAATGCTAGATAACAAATAGAAGAAAATGTAGAAACTCTAGAATTTTATAATAGAGACTAATGAAATGAACAACCGTAGATTATAACATATTAATAACATTAGAAGCTTGAATGAATTTTTATATATATTTTTATAATAGTTTTTTAAAATTTACAAAATTTTAAAAAACAAATAATAGAATTCTAAAATTGAAAACTATCCTAGAATAAGGAAACCTTTGAAGGCAATATCTTTTTTATGTAAAATACGAGCAATTCTAGAATCATAAACGTTGGAAAAATTTTACATTTGTCTTTTGAAAATTTTAGATTTTCTAAAAATTTTTTTTTTCATGTCGGGTGAAGCACCATACATAGATATGTTAAAATCTATGCTAAAGTGCGTTTGCCTTTTTAATTTTAAACCAATCTCCTTCAGAATCTGAATATGAAGTTTCAGACCTGGTATTGGAGAATTCATTTTTTTCTCTTTTATTTTAATAATTAGTAGTGGTTAGGGATGATTTAATATAATGAAGATTATGTTATTAATTATTAATGTGTGTATTGTAAATTAAGGATTAAATATACTGAGATGATGGAAAAATGTATATGATATTTATTAATGTGATGATAACAAGTGTGTCTACAGTAAAATTATTGTGTTTTTAAGAAATATTTTTTGCAATCAATTTTAAATTTAACCAGTTCTTTTTCAGACTTTATTTCTTTTGGTAAATTATTGTACTCTTTTGTTCCGGATACAAGAATGCTATTTTTTAAGACGTCTGTTGTGTTGTGAACAATACTAATGTTACTTTTTCGTCTGGTGTTATAATTATAAGTATCCTTATTTTTATTGAGTTTTATAGTTGTTTTTTCGTGACCATTAATTATTTTGTATATAATTATACACCTTTCAGCTTTAATTTTAGTTTCTATTTTTAGTTCAGGTACCAATTTATATAGTTGTTCAGTAGGAGTTCGTCTATTTAGATTGTAAATAATCTTAATTATTTTATTTTGTTGTCTTTGTAGTAGATTTAAGTTGAATTTTGTAGTCCCTCCCCATATACTGCATAAATAGTTTATTTTAGAATTAAATAATGTATTATATAGGCTTTTTTGTGATATGGCAGATAGATATTTGCGGGAACGATATATTGCTCCAATTGCAGAGCTCGTCTTTCGCATTATATTTTTAATGTGTTTATTCCATTTAAAATCATCTGTTATTGTTAGTCCTAGATAAATTGTTTCCGTTGTTTTTTCCAATGATGAGTTATTTATTTTTATGTTTATGTCTTTCTTATTTTTATTTTTTTGTGTTAATAGCATGTATGTTGTTTTCTTTGTATTTAAGGTAAGTAAATTATTTGTGTACCAATTGTATAAGATTTTCATTTCTACATTTATTAGTTCTTGAAGTTTATTTAGATCTGTACCACTGTATAGAATACAAGTGTCGTCCGCATATGTAAAGAATGATCCTTTTAGGTCCAATTCTGTTATATCATTAATATATGTAATGTAGAGTGTTGGTGGTAAAACACCACCTTGTGGTAATCCATATTCTGGGGTAGCCTTATCGCTGTATACATTACCTATTTTTGTCTGCTGTATTCGATTTTGTAAATAGGAATCTATTAGTTGATATGGTGTACCTCGTATACCCATTTTTCAAGTTTTTGTAGCAGTAAGTGTTTTGGGATAGTATCAAAAGCCTTTTTTAAGTCAATAAATACAAGTACAACATATCTATGTTGATCTAATTCTTCCTGAACTCTGCAAACCATATCTAAACAGGCTGATGATGTTCCTGAACCCTTTTGATAGGCATATTGATGGTCTGATATGATATTGTTATTCCTTATATGTAGTTGAAGTCTTTTTAAAATTACCTTTTCTACTATTTTTTGCGAAAATTGATGATACTGCTATAGGGCGATAATTTTCTGGGTCCAGCTTGTTGCCTTTCTTGAATATGGGGGTAATAACAGTTTCCTTTAGAATCTCAGGGAATTGACCAGTAGTGATAATTTTATTTATAAGCACTTTAAGTAAAGGAATGATATCATTTCCTAGAATCATAAGTATTCTTTTGGTTATACAATCTCGGCCTGGTGCGGAATAGTTCTTCATACCTTGTATAATAGTTTGGAGTTCTTCTTCTGTTGTGTCATTAAAGCAAGCATTTTCCGAAATTACTTTTTGTATAGAGATTCCTTGTGCCTTTGTTTGCTGTACCTCAGCTAATTTCTTTCCTACTGAAGCAAAGTATTGGTTGAATTCATTTGATATATCAGTTTCGTTTGTAATTAATTCTCCCGCTGATGTTCTAATTTCTGAGATGTTATTGACTGATTTTTCCTTGCTTTTATTAAGAATTCTATTGATTTCAAACCATGTTTGCTTTTCCTTGCCTTCTGCTGATTTTAATTTATTTTCATAGTATGTGAGTTTCCTTTGGTGTATTAGTCGGTTGGTATGATTTTTTTGTTTGTAGTATGTTTCTTTTAGATATTCATTATGGGGATTATTTTTATATCTCTTGTAGCATTTGTTTCTTTCTTCAATGTTAAGTGTTATCTCCTTATTGACCCAAGCATTGTCTGTTTTCCTCTTGTATGTTGTGGTTTTGGTTTCGCTGTCTATTATTTTCGTCAGGGTACTTATCAAATCTTGAAAGGTTTGTAATTTTGACTTATCAATTTGTGAAAATTTTAGTTTTATATTATCATAGTTGATTTTATGTTTTTGTATTTTAACATATTTTGCTTCATTTTGTTTACTTGCTTTGTATGTTATAACTATAGCGTTATGATCTGATATATCGCATGGCTCAGTGTTTAATCTTAATTTGTCCATATGATTATTTGTCAAGACGTGGTCTAATATTGCAGTACCTCTCGTGTTATCATTTAGTTTATTGATTATGTGGTAACCTTGTTCTTTTATTAAATTTTTATACCTCTCTACGCATGTATTATCTTGTGTTATATCAATATTTAAGTCACCCATGAGAATATGATTCGATTTATCAATTAGTATTTTTTGTTCTAGGACACTAAATAAAATTGTACCTTCAATATTTGGTGGTCTATAGATTAGTGTCAGATGGCGATTATGTGAAATTAAGTGTAATTTAATTATCTCAATACCTGTGATTGTCGTATTTAGTATTACGTTAAATTTAATATCATTTCTAATATAAATCGCCAATCCTCCACCTCTAGATTTTCTACAGTTAAATACTGCCTTAAAATTATTTAGATGAAAATAGTCAGTTTCATCTATATGCAACCAAGATTCGGTTATGGCTATAACGCCTAAATTCTTATACAAGGATGGTAGGGATTGGATATGATCAAATTTATTTCTCAGACTTCTGATGTTTAAAAGATAATATGTTTGTTCCATGAATGTAAAATGAATAGTTTATTATTGTGGATTTATTTTCATTTGTTGTAAGTTTATAAGATCCTCATTACTTTTTATTTGTATTATTTTCGACTTTTCATTCTTCCTGATAAATATTTTTCCATGCTTTACCCATACAAATTTATATCCTTTCTATTTCTGTAATCTTGTTTCATAAAATAACTTATTGGTGTAGTTAGTTAGTTGTTCATTGAAATATATTACTTTATTTTCTCCTTTTAGATTACATTCCAAAACTTTTATTGACCCAATATCCTTTCTCATTTTTAAAACTTTATTTCGTATTTCCTGTGATTTGAATTTTATTACAATTGGTCCTGTGTCTTTTCCTTTTCTGTACGCTTCTATTATGTCATCATTGTTGATTTTAACATTAATTCCTTTCAGTACTTTTTTAGTAATTTCTTCTGCTTCTTCATCACTTCCTTGGTTAGGAATTCCACTTAAATTTAAGCAGTTGTTTAGGTTTTCTTGTTCTAATTCGTTGCATCTACCTTCCACCTCAACTATCTTCTTCTTAAGCAGTTCATTTTCTTGTTTAAATTCCTTTAGTAAGTTTTTTAACTCTTCGTTTTGTTTCAAATTGTTATCAAATTTTTCTGACATGTATTGCACACTTTCTTTTAATTTTTTAAATTCTTTTATTAATTCCTTGATGTTTCTGGGGTCCAAGTCATACTCGTCCTCGCTGTGTTTCTTTGGGGGCATTATATTTTTAACTAATGACTATAAGTATACAATTACTAAATAAATATTGATTTCTGCCTTTATTAATCACAAATTTCGGTAGTATTTGTAGTTTATATTGAAATAAATGTTAAATTTTTAGGTTAAGTACCATCACTTTTATTAAAATATTAATTTAACACTCACTCTATTGTTATTCACTTAGTATATATAGTTATCCACTTGACTTATACACAACTGAGTCGATATATTACGTTTTTAGTTATTTATTATTCGATTATAATTAAGAAAAAACGAATTTACAATGTATAAACTGTGACACGTTCACTTCACTATATAATATGGTCTTAAATTGTTTTCGGATTATTTGACTGTGTGAAAAAGTTTATAGATATGTAAACACTCCTTTTTTCATTTTTGTTTCATATATTTAACTATTTTAGAGAAATCGTTTGGGTAGTGTCAAAATTGAAACTTTGTTTTATCCATCATCCGCGTCAGTCGGCCAGTCAGTTCCCCTGTCAGTCAAACCTAGCTAATCCCCATTTAATCCCTTAAACGTCGCTTAAGCACGACAATGGCCCTCACTCCAGGACCCGACCACGGTGGTCCCTATCTTGTTATTCTAATGCTGTTTACTAATAGGATCTCCACGTTTTACACCTCCGCCTCGTCCTTTCTTTCTCCACTGAAAGCCCTCGAGTTCCATGATCGCAGTGGGCGGATACTAATTATAAAAAGCCAGATAATTTTCCTGGAAGTGGCCATTTGCATAATCGCGCCGAGCGCCCGCACTGGACGTTCTCCATTGAGAATTAAGGGCAGGTACGTTCGCAGCCCTTCTCTCCACGCCAGTTTCCCGTTTAATTAATAGGGCCCGAAAGAATACTAATTAAGTCGATTAGGGAATGCTGCGAGTAAAATAAAACTCGGAGGGTCCCCCGAGTTAATTAATAAAGTGGGAGGGCTCCTCCGGTTAAATTCGTCCTCCTTTGTGCCTCGACTTAATTAATAAGATAAGAAAACCCGTACCTTATTAGTCTATTGTCGGGCCTTCTTTTTGCGTCTGTTTTGCTTTAATTAATTCCCCCTTTTTATTATATTTTGCATTATCATCAACAAAAAAAAAGGGCTTTCAATACTTTCAACTAAGACCACCATTATAAAGCAGCGTATTCCCGACCTACCGCAATAAATCTTGTTTTTACATGAAATATTTTATCTCGCTTATGTTTATCAATATGACTTATCTGGGATACACCTGCGCAAAATCCAAAATATGATTGCACCGCCATAATCGCTCCCATCTCCGAAGTCGTGACGCGCTGCCTCGAAATCCTTATTGTCTTGCATACATAATATAAAACGCGCCATATTGAGACAATTTAACATCCGCTCGTGATGTCGTAAATCATGATCGGGCAAAAAGAAAACCGTACCTGTGGTAGATATCTCCATCAGTGAACGTTGTATCAATTTTAAAGGTATATGGTCGTGAGTAAACAACACGTCGTTACAGGATTAAAAAAAAAATCGAATCCAATTGACGTCTTCGGGTAGGATTTTCGGGGAACGCAAGGGATACCTAATCTCGTCCGGTAGAGATGTTTTCAAAATAAACCCAAAAGGCGTGACGCGCGTGCCTCATCCGATTAACGTTTTAATCTCTCAGGTGCCCGAAAATTGAAAACCGAAATTTTCTGTGGGTGAGTGGGCGTGGATCCATTTGCCGGTGCCACGCTCTCCCCATTGTCTGGATTTTGGAAAAAAATTTTGCATGATTTTTGCCGTGGGCGTGGGACTCGTCGGAGATTGTGTCCGATGTTAATTTTTGATCTTCTGCTTTGCATATTTTTTGAAAGCACACAAATATCCATTACAGTCACCCATAGAAATTTTATAACTAACTTGATTCTATGCAGACTTTTATAACTTTATATAAATGAAACAAATATTAATAATTCTGAAATAGTTTTTGAAGGTGAAGGAAACGAAAAATCATAAAAATATTATTTAGATCTAATATTCAATTGTTTTAATTAAGTGCACAACATAAACATATTGTAATGAATAGAAAAAGAAACATAATTGAACATTATCTCTTTGGAGTGAATGAGTAGACTTTCAAGAATGTTTGAAAACGTTTTAAAAAAAGTTTGATTTCTGATTGAAACTCTTAAACTGCTAACATTTTACTAGGATTCATCACCATTTTTTTAACATTTCTAAAATTTACAGATTTTTTGGATTGAGAACAGTCAAAATTTTAAATATCAATAGAATAATTGTAGTCAAATAGCAGTAGAGTACAGTAACAAATCTAAAATGTTGATTATTTATTTATTTATTTAATTATTTATTTAATTATTTAATACAATAATTGTCTTCAAATAGATAAAAAGATTTAGTTAATAGCTAAAATTTTTAAGGCTACGTTTTCCCAGTTTTCAAGAATTTAGTTGCAACATCTTCCTTCCAAATTTGTTGAATTGTTAAATTTCCTTTTAAATTTGTTAAATTTTAAGATTTAGAAAATTTTGTAGTCCGGTTTTTCAATTTTGAATTTCCTAGTAATTTAATTTTTTTATACGTATTTACCAGCAATCTGTCTTCCAGACATCTAGAATTTTCAAACTTTGTTTTTCAGTTATTAAAAGATTGCTACAAAATTCTTGGATGTCGGAAAGAAAAAAGTCTGCAAATGTAAATTCAAACTTTACTTTTTAGTTCTTAAAAGATTGCTACAAAATTCTTGGATGTCGGAAAGGAGAAAGTCTGCAAATGGTGAATTCTAAATCCCTTCAAAAAACTGATAGAAATCTCAAGGAATTATTCAGAAATCTGGAAAAATCTAAATAAAATCTTCATCAACATAATCACCAACTAACAACATCAAATTACAAAGATTGGCAGAAAGACCATGGATCGATAGCCGTAATAAAAATCAATTACGATTATATTGTACATAACGAATATATTCAGTAAAAAATAAAGATGTTTGTTTCTCTCTAAATAAAATCCAACGAGATAAAGCAAGAAACTGTGCTTTCTAGAACACTGCAAAAATAAAGTCTGCAAAATTTTAAAAATCTGCGTGACAAAATTTTGGTAAATTCTGGATTTTTTTAATCTAGAAGAAAATTGTAGGAATAGACTATAAAAGAATAATTATTGATAAAATCCATAAGAAAACTTTTCACAAATTGAAACAATGGATTACACAATTTTTATTTTGTAAATCTGAAAAACGACTTTAAAATTAAATTCCAAAAATTTAAACGAAAATTTAATTGCTACAAGATTCTCGGAAACGAAAAGAACACAATTTGTAAACTTTTAGAAATCTGGAAGATAAAAAAAGCTTTTCAAGAAAAATTAGAAAGAAAATTTTAAATCCAGAAAAATTTGGACAAATTGTATACAAAAAATATTTAAAAAACTGATAAATTTCGCAAAGAAGTTTAAAAATTCTCACAACTTGAAACAACAGATCGATTGCAAAATGTTGTAAATCTGAAAAACAAATTACTAGTAAATCCCAAAAATTTGGAATGAAATTACAAATTTGAAAAAAAAAATATTGAAAGCTGAATAAATATGGTCTACAAAACTTTAGAAATCTGCAGAACAAATTGCTGTGATTTCTGGATCTGAATATTTATTAAAAATTTCTAGAAATCTGGATAGAAATTTGAAATATTTTGGGTAAATTCCGAATCGATGCAAAATTCTTGAAAACTATATAAAAATGTATGCAAAATTTTAGAAACATGAAAGACAAATTTCTTATGAATTCTAGAACCTTTCAAGCCACTTTAGTAAAAAAAAATATAAATTTGGAAGAATCTGGACAAATTCCGATAAGAATAAAGAATATTTATAGAAAATTTCTAGAAATCTGGAAAATTTTGGGTAAATTCCGAAACGATAAAATAAAAAACGATGCAAAATTCTTGAAAACTGGAAAAAAGAGTCTGCAAAATTTTAGAAAATTTCTGATGAATTCTAAAACCCTTCAAAAGGCTATACTAAAAAATCTTTTGACATTTGGAAGAATCTGGGCAAATTCCAATAAGAATAAATAATATTTATTGAAAATTTCTAGAAATCTGGAAATTCCGAAACGATAAAGCAAGAAACGATACAAAATTCTTGAAAACTGCAAAATTTTAGAAATCTAGAAGACAAATTTCTGATGATTTAATAATAATAATAATAATAATAATAGAACATTTCAAGAGACTTTGCTAAACCAATTTAGAAATTTGGAAGAAGCAGAGCAAATTCCGATAAGAATAAAAAATATTTATGAGAAATCTGCAAAATTCTAAATAAATTCCGACTAGATAAAGCAGGAAACTATGCAAATTTCTAGAACACTGCAAAAATAAAACCTGCAGAATTTTATAAATCTACAAAATGCTGATGAATTCTGAGCCCAGTTATTTTTTTAATCTAGAAGAAAATTATAGGAATATAATAGAATAATTATTCATAAAATCCATAAGAAAACTTAGAAAATTCTCAAAAACTGAAACAACAGATCTTAAAGAAATTCCAGAAATTTTAACGAAAATTTTAAAATGTGGAAGAGAATTGCTACAAAATTCTCGAGAACGAAGAGGACAAACTTTACAAAGTTTAAAAGTTAGTAAAATCTACAGCTTTTCAAGAAACAAATATTAAATTCGGAAAAATCTGGGTAAATTCAAATATAAAATAAAAATTAATAAATTTCGCAAAGAAAAAAGTTAGTTATATCTACAGCTTTTCAAGAAAACATTTTAAAGAAAATTTGAAAACCGGAAAAATTTGGATAAATTATATAAAAAATATATTTAAAAAAAAACTGATAAATTTCGAAGTTTCAAAATTCTCACAAATTGAAACAACATACCGATTACAAAATGTTGTAAATCTAAAAAAACAATTCCTAGAAAATTCTACGGTTTCTGAAGGAAATTCCAAAAATTTGGAATCAATTTACAAATTTGAAAGAGACATTATTGAAAAAACTTTAGAAATCTGCAAAACAAATTGCTGGTAATTTCTGGTTTTCTTGAAAAAGTGAAAGAAATTTTAAAGAATATTTATTGAAAATTTTTAGAAATCTAGAAAACTTTTTGTAAATTCCGAAAAAACAAAGCAAGAAATGAAGAAAAATTATTAAAAACCGTAAAAAATATCTGCAAAATTTTGGAAATCTGGAAAACAAATTTCTGGTGAATTCTAGAACCTTTCAAGAGACTACTAAAAAATTGGATTTTCCAAAATTTGGAAGAATCCGATAAGAATAGAGAATATTTATTGAAAATTACTAAAAATCTAGAAAATTTTGGCTGAATTTCGAAAATATAAAGCAAGAAACGATGCAAAATTCTTGAAAACTGTAAAAAATCGTTTGCAAAATTTTAGAAATTTGAAAGACTAATTTTTGATGCATTCTAGAACCTTTCAAGAGACTACTAAAAAAATTTAGAAGTTTGGAAGAATCTAGACCAATTCCGATAAAAATAAAAATTATTTATTGAAAATTCGTAGAAATCTAGAAATATTTGTATAAATTCCGAAAAGATAAAGCAAGAAAAATTCTTAAAAACTGTAAAAAAAGTCTGCAAAATTTTAGAAACCTGGAAGACAAATATCTGATGAATTCTAGAACCTTTCAAGAGATTTGAATTTTAGAAATTTAAAGCAAGAAAAGCGCAAAATTCTTAAAAACCAAAGTCCGCAAAATTTTAGAAATTCTTAAAGGGTTATATTCGAAATTTATTAGAAATTTATATGCTCTTTATTATTAATTATTTATTTATTTATAATATATTTACAACCATTGGAAAAAAATTCCAATAACAGATTGTTACATTCATAAAGACATGCGCAAAATCAAACACAAATAAGAATAAGCACTTATAAAATACACTTAGTAGACTATGTTAATATTTTTAATACTACATTGAAACACATGTTAGAGCATGTATAATTAAATTTTCTATAGATTTGTATTATTTACATTAAATGACCCTACAATTTACTAGAAATTTATCGGCACTGTTTTTATTAAATCTACTTTTAGATTCCTATAAGTTTCTTGAAGGGTTTTAGGATTCACCAGCAATTTTCTTGTAGATTTCTAAAAAAATTTAGGCTCTGTTCTTTCAGTTTTCGAGGAATTTTCCACTATTTCTTACATTACGTTATCGGAATGTACACAGATTATTTTTATTTCAGTAAATTTTCTTTGAGAAGTCTATATGTCTCTTGAAAGGTACTAGAAATTTTGCAGTGGTTGATCTTACAACAGTTTTTTTAGAGTTTTACAACGCTACTTACTTTATTTTCAACTTTTTTTCAAATGTCTAGAATTTTCAGTAGATTTCTATGGAATTTCTTAATGGGTTCTAGAATTCACTAGCAATGTATCTTCCAGTTTTCTAAAAATATTACAGTTTTTTTTCTTTCAGTTTTATTACGTTATTACTATTAATTCAGATTTTTCAAGAATCTTTACAATTTCCTGAGTCTCTAGAAACTTAAGAATCTTTAGGATCTTTAGAATCTTTTGATCATTAAATTTTTATAATCTATAGATATCATATATTCTTTTAATTTTATAGTTTATTTATAAATATTTTCATTTAATAGTTTTAGAGTTTCATTTTGTTTGTTTAGCATTTTCAAAATTTTCAAACACTTTTCGTATAGTCATAATTTTTAGACTATGAATATTTAGAATATTAAGAATCTTTAAAATCTTTGGTATCCTAAAAACATTTCGAATATATTAAATATTTCAAATTTTTCGATATTTTTGATTCTTGAAAATACATAGAATCTTTAGTTTTAGAATTTTTATATTTACAATATTTAGAACCATTCTAATCTTTAGAATCTCTGGAATCTTTAGAATCTTTAGACAGTATAAACTCGTTAGAACCAATAGAATATTTAGAATCTTTGGAATCTTTTGAATTATTTGAATTTTTTTTTAATTTAATGACAATTCTTTATTGCTACAGTTTTCTACAATACATGTAAGTAGTTACATAATAATTATTTTTAACGCACAGCATGGGTCTGTAGTGGTATGGTGATTTTGAATCGTTAGAGTCGTAAAAACCATTAGAATCTTTCAAATCATTACATTATTAAAATCTATATATATATATATATATATATATTATAAATATTTTCATTTAATAGTTTTAGAGTTTCCTTTTGTTTTTTTAGCATTTTCATAATTTTTAGACACTTTTCGAATAGTCAGAATTTCTAGATTATGAATATTTAGAATCTTTAAAATCTTTATATCTTTTAATTCTGAAAAATCCAAAAAATCTTAAATTTTAGAGTTTCTTCTTTAGAACCATTCGAATCTTTAGGACCTTTACAATCTATAGAAACTTTATAATCATTAGAACCTTTAAACTCTGTAGAAACTTCAAAATCTTTAGAATCTCTGGAATTTTTAAAATCTTTAGAATCTTTAGAAACTTTAGAATCATTAGAATCAACAGAATCTTTTAAATACTTGGAATCTTTTGAATCATTATATTTTTAGAATCTATAGATATCATACTTTTTTAAATTTGATAGTCATTTATAAATATTTCGATTTAATACTTTAAAGTTTTATTTTGCTTGTTTAGAATTTTCAGAATTTTCGTACTATTTTCGAATGGTCAGAATGTTTAGACTATGAATATTTGCAATCTTCAAAATCTTTAGAAAATGTATAATCGTTAAAACCATTAGAATCTCTGGAATATTTAAAATTTTTAAATCTTTAGTTTTTAGAAACTTTAGAATCGTTAGAACCATTAGAATCTTTAGAACCATTAAATTTTGAGAATATCATGAAAATTTCAGAATCTTTATTTTTAGAATCGTGTGTATATTTATATTGATAAAATTATTATTTAGAATTTTTTAAGGATCTTAAAAAATGTATCTCTAGAATTATTACGTTCTTAGCGCTAAGGATTTTCGGAATTTGTATATAATTTTAAATATGTACAATAGGAATGTAACCTTTAACATATTCTTAAGATATTTTAGAATCTGAATTAACAAAACAAAACATTATAGAAATTCTTACTCAACATTTTTAAAAATTACAAGCTTTACTGCAATTATACTATTCTTTAAAATAATCGGAATTTTTAGAATATCTAAAGTCTTTAGTAGATTATTTAGAATATTTATACTTTAGAACCTTAAAATGTCTAATCTTTGTAAAATTTTTCGCTCAATTTTCTCTGAGATGTCTATGAAGTTTCTTAAAGAGTTTTAGATTTCACTAACAACTTGTCTTCCAGATTTCTAAAATTTTGCCTTGTTTTTAAAGTTTTCCAGAATTTTACATTTTACATGAAAACATAATATTTCACAAAAACAAATAAGCGATCTTTCTGAAATTGTTTGTATTCTTAAAATAGTAGTAATTAATTTATTACTATTATTATTTTTGTGTATAAATTTTGCAAACAGTTTGTAGCAATTGTTTTTTTTACTAGTTTAAACGCTTTTCAAAGGTGTAATTTTAAAATTTGTAATGTGTTATTTTGGAAAAACAAATCATTAATGTTTATGAATTTATGTAGATTCTTAAAACAGACTTACTTTCTAATAAATTTCGCAAACATAAAGTTTATTAGCAATGGTTTTGCTCATTTTATAAGCCCATTTTAAATTTGCAATTTTCGATGTTTAACATGCGTTCGTTTAAAAGTGATATTTTTTGCAAAAATAAATGATTGACGTTTGTTAATTTGTTTAAATCCTCAAAATAGATTTCATTTGCAATAAATTTCACAAACGGAAATATTCTTTTAATTGTTTTTTCGGTTTTTTTGAAGCGCTTTCCAAATCTATAATTTTACAATTTCAACACTTTTTTTAGAACGTAATATTTTGCAAAAACAAATGAGCGCCGATTGTTGATTTGTTTATAACCTTAAAGTAGATTTAATTTCTATTAAATTTAGTGATTTTAAAATTTCTTGTGATTGTTTTTTGTTCTATTTTTTTAACCGCTTTTCAAACGTGTTTTTATTTCCAAGTTTATGAACACTGAATAAAACACTTACTATGTTTTTAACCACTATAATTATAGTGGTTAAGAACATAGTAAGTGTTTTATTCAGTATTCATTATGAATTACCACATAGTAACGGTCGCAACCATCATTATGATTCCAAGTTTATGTTTTCAATTTACAAAACTCTAGGTTTTTTTGCAGTTTCAGAGCTTCAATATTTAATTTATTTTCATTATGGTTCTAGAATTTTATATTACTTTTAAAAAATATTATACTTTTTCAATGTGATTAGTCTATAATTTTTTTGGGTAAAATTTGAGAACTTTTCAATAAAAATCCATTGGCTTAAACATTTTTTAAAGATTTCAAATATTTTGAAAATGTCTAAAGCTCTAGATTTCTTCATTCCTTAATGAACTATTGCAAATGTCGAACACTAAAATTCTAGAATTGATTATTTTGTGTACTTTTTTTTAAATTCTAAATTTCTTGAATCCTCACAAATTAGTTTGTCGTTTCTGAAGTTCATAAATGTTTTGAATTTGAGTTAGGTTAGGTTAGGTTAGGTTAGGTTAGGTTAGGTTAGGTTAGGTTAGGTTAGGTTAAATAACTATGATTTTTTATAGAGCTTCAAAAACTCAATATTTAAAAAAAATTAAATGTTTTAATTCTAAAATATAATAAAAAAGAGTTTTAATGCCTAAAGATTTCACAATTGTTTTAGAATTTATTTCAACTTTTTCTGTCCTTCTCTGCACATATTCTACAATTCTTTAACATTGTAAACATTTACCCTTGAACAATCCTTTTGATTTTTAGAGTTTTAATTATATAATTGTTGCATATTTTTCTTGTTTTTAAATGCTCAAGAAGTTATTTTTTATTACCGCGGACTTTTAATTTATCTCAATATTTTTTTCCCATAACGGGGAAATAAATTTTGTAGCTGACACACATTTATATCTATGGAGTCTGTAAACATTTATCAAATTTTCCCTTTCATGTCGTTTCTAGTAAGTATAAATTGAATTTGTAATGGATCAATTCAAACCATTAACACGAGATCACAGATGAAACCTATTTAGCTAGATTAGTTGTTAAATGTTATACCCAATTATCATGGTAATAACAGTAATCCAAATAACTAACCCTCTGCAAGGGGGATGGAATTGGTCCGAAATTTACTTCCAATCACGGCCATCTGACAATGCGAGGTCGAGTGGGTAAGCAACCATGACGGCCGACAGTTGACATCAAAAGCGCAGCACTTTCAAATTATTCATCCCCCTTTTAGGAGCCCTTGAAGAGCAACTCGCTACGCCATTGGATCCGGCGTGCATTTAATCAAATGGCGTATGTGCTAATTTGATATTAAACGTCCCCGATTTTTTCGAAAACTGGCGTTCGGGCCCTCCGGACCGTGACGGCCATCTGCACACACACACGCACACAGAGGAAGACTAGCTCTTTCTCCCCTCATTTAATGAGGCCTAAACGACGCTAAATACACTCGAAAGTTAGTATATTATTTCGGAGAGCGTGAAATGCGTGATTTATGATGGTCCGGGCCCGAAACGGGCCGCATTGTTATCGCAATGATTAACTATACCTACACGTTCACGTGCAACAATAACACTCGAACCGAAAATGTGCCAGAAG
Organism: Ontholestes murinus; assembly: GCA_963969525.1. Lineage (NCBI taxonomy): Eukaryota > Metazoa > Arthropoda > Insecta > Coleoptera > Staphylinidae > Ontholestes > Ontholestes murinus. The sequence goes on from OZ018393.1 coordinate 11,864,122, forward strand.
ATGACGGCCGGCTCATTCATGGTTTAAGGAATGGCCCAATGAAAATTTGCTCCGACAACGGGAGAGCGGCGATATTAAAAATATATTACCTATCATCTGCGAACTGGAGGAGGATAAATCAACTGGAAGGATAACAGAGCGAGATTTTTGTGTATAAAGAGTCCAGGATTTTATGGTTAGGTTATAGGCTTTATCACCTGTATCATATTTCAAATTTCTAAAGGACAATGCATAATTTTCAAATTATTAAGTCAATACGGTTTTAAATTTTTTCATTAAAAATAGTTGTTGGGCAAGGTCGACCAAAGAAGATCGAGCACTCGATCCTTACAAAAGATCGATCTTCTCAAGTAGATTGAAAAGATTAAAAGAGATATTAGGTGTACGAAGGAATTGTCACTAACTCAATTTATAAGCATTCATCCCTTTAAATAAAAAGGCACGTTCCCATTAGAAAAAAAAATCCTCATCCAAATCAGAATAAATGTTTCTTCTAAACAAGAGGTTTATACCTCACATAACAATTTCTCCCCTTCTTTCGATTTTTCTTCACAACAAACAAATCTCTATTTTATCCAAGAATTTTACATTAAGTATCCTATTTTTTTAAATTTTTTAAATATATTTTCCGATTTTCAACCAACGCCAAAAAATTAAAGTTGGAGTTTTAGAATATTTTAATATTTAAGTTTGGAATAATAATTACTAAAAATTTTAGAACCTTGGAATAAAATATTTGGAGGATTCTTGAAAATTTTAAGATTAACTAGAAAAATATAAAAAATATAGTAGAGAAATTGCTTGAACTGTTCAAAATGATCAAAAAAAACAATTAATTTTATAAACCTGCAAAAGAAGTTTTAAAAAAGTTCTAAAATCCTATAAATTTGATCATATCAAATCAGATTACAAGATGGTGGAGTGTCCGAAGTGGTTCGGGCAAAAGCCTCTTTACTGATAGATTATAAAATGATAAAGAGAATTCTTGAAAAATGCTAAAACTCTAGTAGAAAAATTGTTGGAATATTTAAAAACTCTCAATACAAAAGTCAATTATAAAAAATTAATTAATTAACAGTATGAAGAGAAATTTTTAGTAAATTTTAAAAACTTGGAATAAAAATTGGTGGAATTCTAAAACTTGAAATTTATTCGAGAATTCTTAAAAAAAATTAGAATATCTAGATAAAAGCTGAAAAGCTAGAAGAGAAAATGCTGAAATTTCTAAAACTCTCACAAAAACATTTACTACAAAATTTTAGAATTTGAATTAAAAATTATTGAAGAATTTTGAAAAAAAAATACTAGAGAACCCTTAATAAAATATCAATTATAGAAAAAAAAGTATTTTCTAATTCACCAATAAAAAAAAATCAAAAAAATAGAAATTTTAGAATTTTGAGAAAAAAAAAGTTTGTAGAACTCTTGAAATATTTAGGAATGGCTACATAAATTATAGAAAATATAGAAGAGAAATTGCTGGAATTTCTAAAACTCTCAAAAACAAAACAATTACTACGAAATTTTAGAATTTGAATTAAAACTTGGTGAAAATGTTGGGACAAAAATTCACTAGACAATAAATAATAAAATAATCAATTATAGAAAAATTTCGATAATTTGCAGTATGAAATAGTAAAACAAATCTCAAAAATTGAAAGAAATTTTAGAAACATGGAATATAAATTGCTGAAATTCTAAAACTTGAATTTTGCAAAAAAAAATTAGAAATTGCTGGAACAAATTTTAGAATTAAAAATTGTTGAGGAATTTTGCAACAAAAATTACTAGAGAACCCTTAATAAAAAAGTAGGAGAAAAATATTCTAGAATCCTTAAGGGGGAATTACTCTTTAGAAAATTCCACAATTCAATTTTTTTTTTTGCATTTTATTATAGTCCGGGGTTCTGAGGGTGTGTTTCGAAAATATGAATTTGAAATTCGTAGAAATCCAATAGTTACACAAGCTTAGGCTGCGGCGCGTTGAGGCGCGGCACTTATACCATCGACTGTTATACCTCGACTGTTTTTCTGTTTTATGGTCGCCCCTTGTCTCAATGGTCCCCCCTTGTCTCTATCATCACGGTACAGCTGATTGAGGGTTAGTTACTCAAATCAGTTGTTATCCACCGTAAGTTCAACCGTATCAGTGCTAAATGTATTGCAAACTTTGAACGCGTTTTTCTCGGAACAACATTTTGCAAGACGGGCGCACTTTTTTCTCAAAAACTATTAAACCAATTGACTTGCCGTTTGGCACACATATTGAAGGAACCTTCACTTATGGTTGGATCTAGGATTATTTTGATAGCTTGTATATTTCACTTTCAATCTGATGTTTTAGTTGAAAATTTTTCGGAAAAATTGGACTTTGATCTTTAAACAGCTGCCGTTTCTATAAAAATATGTGTACTTATTTAGTTCTAGTTCGGACGATAGCTACACTCATATAGATTAAAAAAATAAATTGTTTTTTTATTTTAGACGATTAGCATCGCCACAATCCGTGCGCCCGATTGGACGAGCGTCTCGCGCCGCGACATACGTAACAGCGCATAACTTTTATACATTTTGATTAAGTAATTCAATAAAATGTATATTGTTAGTTTAAACATGTCTTAATATGAGTGAAAAATCCCGATACTGTGGGTTTGATAGTTTTCACAGAAATAATTCCTAAATATTACTCTCAAAACGCGCTTCAGAAGAGTAATACCCCCTTAATAAAAATAATTCATTGTATAAAAAAAATTAATAATCAGAGTAATTAATAAAAAAAAAAAATTATAAAAAAATTTCAGGAACTTTAAATGAAAATACACTTCGTTGATATCACACACAATGAATCCTGTGTGTGATATCAACGAAGTGTATTTTCATTTAAAGTTCCTGATTTAAGATGTATCACAAAGTGATAGCTTCAAGCATTAAACATATTAAAAAAATTTCGATAATCTACGGTATGAAATGGTAAAGAAATCTCAAAAAATTTTAGAAATTTGGAGAATTATAGAATTTTCTTTTATAAATCTAGTAGAGAAATTACTGGGATTTCTAAAACTCATTACAATTACTACAAAATTTAAGAATTTAAATTAAGAATTTCTAAAGAATTTTGGAGAAAATATTTCTTTAGGCTTCTCGAAAAAAATTCACACAGCAGACTACAAGAAGACAAAGAGAATTCCCCAAAAATGTAGGAAAAAATGAAAAGATCCAAAATAATTATAGAGAAAATTCTAGAAGCCTTCAAAAAACAATTATAGAAAAATTTAAGTATAAAATTCAGAAAAAAATATACTAAAAACTTTTATAATTTCGGAAAAAATACTAAAGAATTTAATAATTTTGGAAAATATTGCCATAATCGCTAGAATTCTCGAATAAAATTCTAACAATTTGAAATCGAAATTATGAAATAAAATTTCTAGACTTCAAGTAAAAATATTTCAAAATTTGAAATAGAAATTGCTGAAAAATTCAGACAAAAAAGAACAATTGCTAGAAAAATCTGATTGATAGAGAAAGAATGGTAGAAAATTCTAGTAAAGTGAAAATATGTTTGAAAATTCTTAAAAAATGTAAGAAAAGCTAAAAAGATCTAAAAGACTTGAAGAAATATTCTAGAATCCTTCAAAAATCAATTAAGGAAAAATTTCGATAATCTAAAGCATGAAATGGTGGAAAAATGTGAATTTTACAATTTTGGAAAAAATACAAAAGAATTTGATAATTTTGGAAAATATTGCTATAATCGTCAGAATTCTCGAATAAAATTCTAACATTTTGGAACCGAAATTATGAAATAAATTTTGAAAGAGAAATTGGAGAAAAATTCAGACCAAAAAAACTAGGAAAATCTGATTGATAAAGCAAGAAAATTCTAGTAAAGTAAAACAAAATGTTTTGAAATTGTATAAATTTAATCACATCAAAGGAGATTAAAAGAAGATTAAGAGAATTGTCCAAAAATTTAAGATAAACAAAAATATTCTAAAAATCCAGAAAATAAATTGCTGAAATTTCTAATATCCACGAAAAAAATTTATTTATAATGTGAAATAGAGACAAATTCAAAAAAATAAGGAAAGTAATTATTAGAAAATTTAGAATTTGAATTAAACATTTCTGAAGAATTTAAGAATTTTGGGGAAAACAATGCTGAAGAATTTTAGAAGAAAATTGCTAGGGAATTTTTAATTTTTGTAAAAAGAATACTGGAAAAGATTCTATAGAAGAAACAGTGAACTACAAGTAGACAAAGGGAATTCTGTAAAAATCTAAGATAAAGAATTCTAAGAATTCTAGGAAAGACATTGCTGGAATATTTTGTTAACCTCAAGAAAAAAAATGCTGAAATATTTTAAAAATATAGAAATTGACAAATTTCTGGAAAATTATAAGACATCGAAAGAAAATAAATTTAATGCTGAATTTTGGTTTCTTGTTAATAGCTGAAATACGTATTTTATATTTTCCATTTCAATAAAAATATATCAATTCTGAGTATATCCATCAAATTTTAGGCAAATTTTATGATTGGTGTAATTTATATTTATTACAATTGAGAGTTGCAATTTTCGATTTTTATCATCTTGAGTGTTGCCATTATATTTTCAGCGAGAATACGTTTTAATATTTCTATTTTATTAATACCAATTTATTTTTGAGTGCAATCAATAAATTTCCGAAGTCATTCCGACGATTCTTGTAATTTTTAGAATTTTGGAAATTCTGAATTGCAATTTTCTTTTCTCAAATTATTAAAACTTTTAAAAGGAAACGTGATATATTTAAAGATATTACAGTAGAATATAACCATATTCTGAGTTAATGCAACAATTTTGAATTGAATTGAATTTTTAGAATTTTTCAAACAATGAATTGCAATTTTCTTTTCTTGTAACTTTGAGTTTAATAAATAATTACTTGTTGTGGGCAAAAAATTTTTCAAAGGATCCCTTTGTAATTTATGCAATATAATATGAGAACATGTTCTCACCTTTATTTAATGCGGTATAAATAAGATCTTTCTCTGTATTTACATTACTTATAGTTTGATAATGATCATTGTTTGATCGAAACTGCAGTTACTATTCAATAAACATTGTGATATTAACTAAGTAAAAGTATTTTTTTTATTTTTCATCTTACTAACAGTTAAATTAATGCATAACCTCAAAAACTATTTTTGTAATTGCGAAATTAACATTTCTTGGAAAAGTGTCTTGATCCACCTAGGAGATACGTTGGTATTACGCACGGATTTATTTATTATCACTCGAACGAAACAGATCCGTAGATTTCTGCATTTCCGCAGCAACCGAAAGGGCAATTTACATATCGTTAACCGACGGCGGTACGAAAGGTACGAAATTCGAAAATGATGTTTCCGCCAGTTACGGATCGACAACAATGACCAGATAAACGCCGAACGAGGTGAGGAAGGTAGATAAGAGCGAGGATAGCGGTCTCTTCTCTCTGCTGATCTACCCAAAGATAGGAAGCAAGCAAAAAAATGTTGAACACAACTTTTAAGCATGAAGTACTAACACTGATCTAACTAATCAAACCTATTTACACCTTCAGCCATTCGAATTGATTGATCACATTTGTAATGAATTTTTTTCCAACGCGTACATCATCTTCATTAATTCGGTCGGTGAGGGAAACGCGTGAAAGAGGGAAGTGAAAATAGTCGACTTGCCTGCGAACAATTAATCTCCTCTCTCGCTTGGCACTCGGGACAGATCAAAAGCGCCACCGGCGTTTTTCAGTTGTCACACGAACGGATGAATATGAAATTACGGCGGCGCAGATGTCGACGAAATCTGTGAAATGTGCCCCGTGTAAAAATAAGCGAAGAAGTGCATTAGAGGAAAAATTCCTACGGACCGGCCCCCGGTAATTAATGACGTCGCGCTTTTGTATCGCTGATTTATGGGACATCTTCATTTCGAAACGGGGCGTGATTGATACGGACGGCGATGGATTTAAGTGGACGTTATATATTGTCGGACGAGATGTGCGTATGGGTTTCTTTAGACCACACCGAAAATTATTTTTCCGATGTTTGGATCATTTTGGAAGCGGTCAAAATTGTTTTGGGCAATTTTGATCACGCTTGATGTAATTTTGTTGAAACTATTTTAACAATTTTTACCAAAAATTATATTCATTCTATATCTACATCTTCTATGACTTCAGGGTGATATCTCATAGCACAAATACTATTACGCCTAATTCCTATCGTGTAGATGTTGTTTGTTTAAATCGTTGGTGTATTGATTTTGGAAGCGACGTGAGCCTTCGATTCTTGTCGTGATTACCGCGGTGTTTATTTGTTGATTTTGGTACGGGATTACCGGAAGGTAAGTGCCTTATATTGCGGCTACAGCTGTAACCTGTCAAAATATTTACACCTGCCTTGTGTTCATACCTTTGGAATATTTAAGTTATAAACTTGCCGAGAGCTGAAAATTCAATATATTAAAAATAAAGGCAACGTTTAGAAGTTCAAAAACTAATGCGTTAATACCAAAGGCAATAAGCAAAATTGATCTTCTTTATTCTGAATTCAAAATTTATCATCTAAAACTTTTAAGGTGAAATATTAAATCGTCCAAATTTGTTCAAATAAAGCTATACCAAATGTACTCGCTTGATTTTGGCGTTAAAATATATATGTTACTATTTAGTGGCTATTATCGGTTATGTGATACTCCATCATCAGATCTGTATTGCCCAACAAATTATGCATGTAATCAATAATAAAGTATTGATATCGAAATGAAGGTCAATATTCGTAAAATTTGAAACAAAAAACTATAACCTAGAAAATATTTTAGAATTATTTGTTGAATAAAAATTTTTAGATTTTGAAAAAGTTTTTTTGGAAATGACCAAATGAAAGATTTCTAGGTAGGTTTTGACCACGCGAAAAACTGCACATTTCTAGAACCATTGAAAATAATTCTAGTTTTCTCCGAAAAAAAAAACAAAAAGAATCGTTGGAAAAAGTTTCTAGAAATAACTGACAAAATGAGAAAGATAGGTATTTAAAAATTTCAAAAAGGAGTTTTTGGAAAACTTCAAAATAAAGGATAAACTTAAGTAAGTAAAAAAATAAAAATATACATTTTTCTGGAAGGATAAGAGAAGAAAACTACAGAAAACTTCTAAAAATCAAGAAAAGTAATTAATAAAAAAAATTCTATAAATATGTAAAACTGATACATTTTAGATAAAAATTTGAATTTTGCCCTAATTCAACTTATCCTCAAAATTTGATTCAACGAAACAAAATCTACACTTTTTCAATTTCTCAATTTCTTACTTGAAATACAAATTTTATCGATGATGATGATGATGATTATGATTATGGCTATTATTACCTTTTGGTTCATTATCAGACCTTGTTTCCCTCAACCATTTATTTATTCTAGAAGGAAGAATTACATTCAAGACGAATTTTGATATTTGAATTTCATTAGTGCTCATTTTATAGGCATTTTGCGTAATTTTGATTCTGAGGTTAATTAATTAAAGATTTGCCAAAAACCTTTATGAGTAATAATTAAAAATTGTTAAAAATAGTAAAAATAAATAAAAAAAAAGTTAAGATTTATAAAAAAAAAAACAGCACAAACGTTTTGTCAAAACTACTTTGAAAATAAAAATGAAATAAAAACAATTGTTGCCAGCAGAGATTATTAAAGAACTTTCGAAAATGTTGAACAAAACAATTAAAAATTGCCATACTTAAATAATATAATTTATAATTTTTAAAAATTATACAGTTTTGTCATAAGAAACCTTTGAAAGATTACTCAATTGTCAAAAATGTAGAAAAAAACAAATCCTTAAAAAAAAACCATTTACTATTACGAAAATAAGTTGTGAAAAAAATATTTAAGAAGAACGAAGATGCAAAAAAGCAATTATTACTCATTAACAAAAATTAAAAAATCCAATCTGAAAAAAATAGGATTAAACATTTCAGTATAAGAAAAACATTTGATAATTGATTAAATCAATAAAGATTTGTAAAAGAACATTAAACTTTTTTAATAAACATTAGATAATTATCAAAAGTAAAAAGAAGTATTAAATGTACTAAGTAATATTAAGAATAGTGAAAATAATAAAGATTTATGTAAGAAATATTTCCCAAAAACAAAACAAAATTGATAATTGTCAAAAAAATTTGCAATTATCATAATAACAGGTTATAATAACAATATTTTAAAAATTTTAAAAAAACATTATTGGTAATATAATAATAATGGGTTATAAAAAAATCAAGAATTGTTAAAAACGAGATTTTAGAAACAACACTTTAAAATTTAAAAAAAAAACATTTAACTGGAAAAATCAGTAGAAATTACTAAAAACAATTGTCAAAAATATAAAGATTTTCTAAAAAATACCTTGGAAAGTTCTTACAAAACATAATCGGCAATTGTCACAAATAGTTGAAATTAAAAAAAAAATACTCAAAAAGTAACAGTAACAGAATTCTCAGCACGAAAGTTTTGCTAAAACATTTTAAAAGACAGAAATAAAAACAGTTGCTTACAGCAGATATTATTGAACGATTAAGTATGTTAAAAAACAATCGACAAATGCGATTAAAACAGTAGAGATTAAGGAAAACAAAATTTAAAAATTCTAAAAAAAAGTCAAACGACAATTTTCAAAAACGTTAACTTGACCATAAGAGAGACATTTGTACAAAAAACAATCATCAAAATAACACTAGATTTGCATTAAAAAAATATTTAAAAAGACCTAAAAACCAATTATTGAAATTATCGTAACAATATCTTGAAAAAAAAATTATTGACAATTGTTAAGAGGCTTTTAAAGGACATGAAATTTTTATTTTGTTTATATTAAAATAAAAAACAAAAAAAACAATTAACAATTTCCAAAAATAATAAGGTTTAAAACATTTTAAAATAAAAAAAACATTATATGTTTAATTCTAAAAAAATCTAAAAAGCAGATAGTGAATTATCAAAAAGTTAAATTAATAATTTATAACCTTGAAATAAACACACACCAACATTTAAAAATGTTAAAAAATAGTAAAAATTTTAAAGAAGCCAAAAAATACAAGTTTTTGGAAACCAATTTAAAATTATCAAAATAATACAAGACTTTTGTAAATATTTAACAAGAACCAAACATAACAATTATTAAGGGCTGAAAATTTAAAAAAAAACATTAACAAACGTCAAAAATAAAAAAGATTTAAACACTTGAAAATAAAAAATTAATAACTTGATAATTCATTGAAACAGAAGACATTGTAATAAAAAAATCAAGTAAAACATTTATAAATAAATAAATTTATTTCCCAACAGAAAAACTAAAACAGGAAAATTCATAACTTACAATACTGTGTAATTAATTAAAATAGGAGAGATTTGCGAATGATTATTTAAGAAATAAATACGAAAACCAATACATAATTATCAAAAAGTGAACGTAGTAATTGAAACTAAGTTAAATCCTTAGAAAATCCAGATAAAAAAATTGTCAAATTAAATTTTAAGAATAATCTTGGACTGTTCTAAGATTTCATTTTCTAGATTTTACGTTTTCACTGTTCAAGATTTTTTTATTTCTTGCATTATTTGATTAAGACTATTCTAATGCATTAAGATCATTCTGAAACTTTCCAAATTCTTAAAATGTTCTTCAATAAATCTAGATTTTTTCCAGCAAGTTCTTCTTATTCTTTAGACTTTTAATAAAACGCTTTAACTTTGTTTGTATAACACTCTACTGGTGTTATACAAACAAAGTTCATTTTTTAATTCATTATTTAAACATGTATAACGAAGTATAAGCCTTTTACATTACAAAAACTTTAGACTTTTTCTTGCGTAGCTTATGAAGTTTTTATAACAATTTAAATGGATTGATTATTTAATTTTTGAGAGCTATAAAATTTTCTGGCACAGATATACTGAATTATCTCAGATTTTTGCAATTTTCAGTACTTTTTTGGGATTCTGAAGAGTTTTTGGTTTTTATCGAAATTATTTATGAATTCTAAAAAGAATAAAGAAAACACTTTTACTTTTTTATACCACTTTAAGTTTTATTTTCAGTGACTAGTTTCGACTACACGGTAATCATTATCAAACTAAGTATTATTCTTAATATTGAAATGTACCACCAAGTGAACGCCGTTAAAATCCAAGAATTAAAAATTTTTAGTAATTATTTTTACATATTTTTTACATTAAAATTAATTTCTAGCAATTTCTCCCCTAAATTCCAAGAATAATCTTCGATCGTTTTAAAATTTTCAAACAATACAGATTTCCGCAATTTTCCAGCATTTTGTTCTTTATATTTCTAGAAATTTCTCGAGTTTCTTTCTAGATTATTAAAAGTTTATTTGTGTGTTCCAAAATTTTCAGCAGCTTCCTAAATTCTAAAATTTTCAATTTAAGTTTTAACATATTTTACTACAATTATAGAGCCTTATTTATTTATTTTTATTTTTCAATAACTTTCCTTCATTTTAGTGTAATTTTTCGAGAATTCTGTGAATTTTTTCGAAGGTTAAAAATTTTATAGCAATTTATCTTGCAAGAATATTAATTTCTCCATTTATCATATTTCCATTATTTTATTTGTAGATTCTAGATTATCCAGTAGTTTTTTTGCAAGTTTACAGAATTGTATAGCAATTATAGGTTTTTTCCAGAGTTCTAGACGAATACAACAATTCTTCTTTCTGATGCATAAAATTGTTCAGCAAAGTTGGAAAAAGTTGCTAGTATGTTTTTTTTACGTATTTGGAACGGAGTTTGTTTGGACAAAAAGCGACAATGCTCATTAACTTTAAAATTTAAATAATTTCCCCCGCCACTCTAAAAAACCAATCGCGAAAAGTATCAGATAAATTATTTGAATTTATCTAACTGTAACTATAATTTTGATTTACTGTACATAGGTACGTAATTATTAGTAATTAGTTTGAAGCAACCCTCTTCCATCCCACCACCGCTCCCAATTATCCCCTTCTTTTCGGCGAAAAGCTCGTAATTAAAAAAAAAGCTCGCCGTCGCCCTCTCCGATAAGAGCTTGTAACAAAACGCCAAACAAACATACGCGGCTCACGCGCTAACAAGCGCAAACATGCCACCTAGACCTCTCTCTCCACACACACAAACCCCCTCCTCCCCACCCAAAACACGCCAAAACCGGCGCGTCCGTCTATCTCCCTCTCGCTCCGTCGGCATCAATCAGTGCTGATTCCATTTCATGAGTCAGTTGAGCGAGTGAACGATAGCATTAAATTGATTTTATTATCCCCACCACCGCGCCGAACCAATCCCATACCGGATAACAGCCGCCTGCTAGGCGTAAACAAGTGCAGGCCTGCCAATCGGGCCGCGGAAAATATTCGAACGGGCGAAAAACCGCCGCGCATACTTAATAACTCCTCGTGCCTCCTCGGCCGCCGTAATTGATTCGTTTTGTTACTTTTAATTTATTTCCTCGGCGGCGGCTTTAATTTGTTCCGCGGATTCCGAACCCGCTCGGCCGAATTGCGAAAAATAAAATTAAAAAGGAAACAATTCGAGATGAGAAGAGGCGAAATGCGAGAGATGAGAAATTGTTGTTAACAATTGAGGCTCGAGGGGTTCGGGTCTTTAGGGGAGATTGGGTAATTTGCGTTAGGTAGAAAATTTAATTAATTTTCGACAATCGGTCCCTCTGCTCTCCGTCCTAATCGTTAGAGTTTAGGGTTGCCAACCCCAATTGTTACATTAGATTTGATTCTGCAAATTGAATCATACATTTTCTTGCCATGTATAATATTTTAATATAATAATAATAGTATGTAATTGTTGATCAGAATCTAGTATCTTTTTACATATTTGAAGACTATTCAAGGTTTAAGTTGAATGAAAAATTAAATTTCATATTGTATTGTTTCACTACAACGTAAACAAAATTTAACATTAATTTTTCGAAATACCAAAATCATGTTTCTATGTAAGGTTGCATTATATTATAGATTAATTTCCTATTAAATTCTTCCTTCTCTTCGATTCTCAAAATTTACTCCTCCTGCCAAAAAATCAGACCAATAGATAAATTCTACATAATGAGTATAAAGTTGAACAAAAAGCGACAATACTCATTAATTTCAAAAAAAAAAATAATTGACATCATACTGATAGTATTTTTTCTAGTCGTACATGTTTTACGAAAATATTTCACTACTAATATTTTCCAAAATTGATAGGAAACATTTATTTCTATGCTAAAAATTATCAAACCGAAAGAGAAAACAATAATAGAAACGGAAATGACAGACGTCGGAAAACAAACATAAATTTGTATAAATATTGTCACCATAAATAATTTTTTGATTAAAATTCTATTACGCTGACAACAAACAGATGAAAAATTGTCACCGTTTCTAATTTTACTGTTTGGAATTTTAAGAGACAGCAGTTGATAGGTATGACTGATGAAGGTTTGTCAAATGATATATGACTAAAAACTGATGATGATAGGCATTTTAATTGGAATTTAGAAAAGAGAGGATCATTGTTAGATGACAGATGACAGAAAATCGGAATATCTATACGTCAACGTGTAAAATTTTTAAAGAGAGAATGCCTGAATATAATCTTTTAAAAATATAAGTTTCCAGCGAAAAAATTACATATGACAGTTTTATGACGGCATGTAAGAGATGATAGATTATAATAGATAGCAAATTTTCTACATATGTTTATTATTCTTAATTTTTATTGTAATTTCAAACAAACAATTGAAGAATACAACGGTTGATAGAAGACAAATAATAAATGGCTAACAACTGTTGACAGATGCGTTCTTCGCAATTCTTTTTAGTATTTCGAGTAAAACAAATAACATATGAATAACAAGTGAAATAGAACAGTTAACAGATAACAAATGCCAGATGGTATATGATATGATATAAATATAGATGATAAATCATTCATCAGGATTTTTAAAATTTTTGGCTGTAATTTAATAAATGTCAAATAGATAGATAAAATAATCAAAATGGTTATATGTTATTTTAGGTTTTGAAGAGAAAACAGTTGAGTGAGATTACATATCATCAGAAAGTTCATATATATTTTTTTTGTATTGTACAATCCGTTATTATCTGAATTAATTAAATTATACGAAAAACAGCTGATAATGTCTAAATGTCATTACTTTTAATGTGCTAATTGTAATTTAAAAAAACGTAGTTAATAATAGATAACTGAATATCAAAATGTCTAATGTCATTATTTGTAAAGTTATGATTGGTATTTCAAAAAAAAATAGATGACAATGGATAGATGACAAATTATTAGTGGCAGGTAATAGATAACAGATTACATATGACAAATGATAAATGATAAATGACAAATGACAAATGACAAATGACAAATGACAAATGACAAATGACAAATGACAAATGATAAATGACAAATGACAAATGACAAATGACAAATGACAAATGTCAAATGATAAATGATAACTGACAAATGTCAAATAGCAGATGGCAAATGAAAAATGACAAGTGACAAAAGACAAATAGCAAATGACAAGCGACAAATAACAAATGTCAAATGTCAAATGACAAATGACAAATGATGAATGGCGATTGACGAATGACAAATGATAATTGAGAAATAACAAATGATATGACCGATAACAGCTGACAAATAACAGATGACAAAAGATAAAAGACTTATCATCAATATACCTGTATGCCACAAATAATATGTTTTAATTAAAGTTAAACAAAGCCTGACAATAGACAAATACATGAAATAGGATTGACCGATTACTGGAGACAGGTAATATATAGCAGCTTATAGACGATAAATGACAAATGAAAAATGGCACATGACAAATGACAAATAATACATGATTAATGGCAAATGATAAATAATAAATGACAGATGACAAATGATGAAGATTAATGCCAAATAACAAATGGTAGATGACCAATAATAGCTGACATATAACAGATGACAAATCGTAGATACTGATCAAAATGTCTATATGACGTCACCCTTATGTTGTAATTAAAGTTATACCAAGCATGACAATAAGCATATAGCTGACATATGACTAATAACAGATAACTAAATAGCAAAATGTCTACACGCCATTAGTTGCAAAGTTTTAAATCAGGTAATAAATAACCCCTTATAGATGACAAATAACGAATAATAAATGAAAACTAAAAAATAACAATTGACATATAACAGTTGACAACTAACAAAAAATAATAATTATTGACAAATGACAAAAGACAGATACCAAATGACAAATAACATATGATGAATAACAATTGACAAATGACGAGTGACAGATATTAATCGAAAAAGAAATAATAATAAATGACAAATGGCAAGTGATAAATAATAAATGACAACTGACAAATTACAAACGACAAAGGCAATTGCTAAATAACAAATGACAAACGACAAATGCCAAATGAAAAATTATGAATGACGATTGATAAATGACGAATGTCAAATAATAATCGGCAAATGACAAATGACAAATATGACCAATAACAGATAACAAATGGTAAATAACATATCAAAATACCTATATGCCTATATCACTTCTAGATTTTAATTTTAAAGTTAAAGACAGCTTGACAGTAGACATAATTATATAGATATACATATAGATGACATATGACTGAGAGATTACTGGTGGCAGGTAATAGATAACAGCTTACGTATGACAAATAACAAATTTTAAATAAAAAATGACAAATAATAATTGACAAATGGCAAATTATTAATAATAAATGACACAAATGACAAAAGACAAATACCAAATGAAAAAAAAACATATATGGAATGACGATTGACAAATGATAATCGAGAAATGTCAAATAAGAAATGATAAGTAACAAAAAATATTTAAAAAATGATAATTGACAAATGACAAAAGGCAAAGGACAAATGACAAACAACAAATGTTAAATGACAAATAATGAATGACGATTGAGAAATGACGAATGGCAAATGAAATATGACCAATAACAGCTGACAGATAGAAGATGACAATATGCCATCACTTCAAGGTTTTAATTAAAGTGATTGGCAATTATCATTTGTCATTTGTTATTTGGAATTTGTCTTTGTCATTTGTCATTTTTTACTTGTCATTTACCATCTGTCATGTGTCATTTGTCATTCTTTATTTGTTATTTGTCAATTGTCATCTGTAGGCTATTATCTATTGCCTACAACCAGTAATCTGTCATATATCAATTGCCATCCATAAATGAAGAATGATAAATGACACATGACAGATGGTAAATGACAAGTAAAAAATGACAAATGACGAAGACAAATTCCAAATGACAAATGACAATTGCCAAATGATGAATGGCAAATGAAAAATGATAGGTGACCGACAACAGCTGATAGATAACAGATGAGAAATGATATTTTTTTATTTGATGGTATTTTAAAAAATAGATAAAAATTGATCAATGACAGATTACTAGTAGCAGGTAATAGATAACCCGTTACAGATGGCGCATTGCAAATAATAAATTATTGCAATAAATAAATAATTTATAAAGGACAAATGACAAATAATGAAGAATAAATGGCAAATGATAATTGACAAATGACAAACGGCAAATAACAAATGACATATGATAAACGAGGATTGACAATCAACGAATCTTAAATGATAATCGACAAATGACAAATGATCGATGAACGATAATAGATGACAAATGGTGAATTAATTATTATTATTATAAATGGCAAATGATAAATAATAAATGATAAATGACAAATGATAGTTGACAGATGACAAACGACAAATGATATATGATGAATGACAATTGACAAACAACGAATGGCAAATTGATAACAAATGACAAATGATAGATTACCGATAATTGTTGACAAATGGTAGATTAAGTTACCATCAAAATGTCTATATGCCATTACTTCTATATTTTAATTAATTTAGGTTAAAATGACAAATGACAAATAACAAATAATAAATTACAAAATATAATTGACAAATGCCAAATGACAAACGATAAATGACAAATGTTGAATGACGATTGACAAATGATAATCGGCAAATGATAAATGATGGATGACCGATAACAGTTGACAGTTAACAGATGACAAATGGTAAATTTTTTATTGCTATTTAAAAAAGGTAACAATTGATAAATTACAGATTACTGGTAGCAGGTAATAGATAACAGATTACAGATGACAAATAATAAATGGCAAAATAACTAATGACACATAATAGTTGACACTTAAAAACAAATGTCAAATAACAATTCAAAATTATAGGTGACAAATAATGAAGGATAAATGACAAGTGATAAATAACAAATAATAAATGACGAATGATAATTGAAAAATGGCAAATGACAAATACTAAATGACAAATAACATATGATGACTATTAACAAATGACGCACTACAAATGATAGATGATTAGATTTTAAAAAATGTGTTTGTGATATATGTATTATTTTAATTTTATTGTAACTACTCCAATTTTATTTTGTATATGTATATTACTGTATGAAATGGCATCCGTTAATAAATAAATAAATAAATAAATAAAAAAATAGATAGATGACAAATGGTAGATTCACTTTTCATCAAAACGTCTATATGTCATTACTCCAATACTTTAAATAATTGAAGTTCAAATGACAAATGATAGATAACAAATAATAAATGTCAAATGATAATTGACAAATGACAAACGACAAAGACAAATGCCAAATGACAAACGATAAATGACAAATGTTGAATGATGATTGATAAATGATAATCGGCAAATGACAAATGATAGATGACCGATAATAACTGAGAGCTTTAATTAAATTAAACAAGTATGACAATAGGCATATAGATGACAAGTGTCTAATAAAAGGTAGCAGATAACTATCAACAGATAAAAAGTATATGATTATTTGTAAAAGTTTCTGATTTGTGGCGGTAAGTGAGAGATTACAAATGACATATGACATATACCAGATATCAAAAATATCTGTATTTTATCTTTTTATTCCGATGTGACAATTGCCACGTAAGAGATTATTTTTATTGTTCTTTTATAATTGGAACTATACATGTCATTAATTTGTATTTTAAGAATAATGCAATTAATTAACGACAAATTATAGCCAACAGGTTATAGATGACAGATGTCAAATGACTAAAGACAAATGACTAATGACAAATGACAAATGACAAATGACAAATGATAAATGACAAATTATAAATAACAAATGACAACTGAAAAATGATGAATGTCGATTGATGAATGCCACATGGCAAATGAGAATTGACAAATAGGAGATAGCCAACAAATGACAAGTGATAGATGACAAATGCTAGATAATGTATAATTATGAATTATGAATTTTCCTGGTTTAGTTTTTCTGTTGGGAAATTAATTTATTTATTATTATTATTATTATTATTAATTATATACAATACATCGTCACATATAAGTTTTTATTAAAATATCAAAAAAATATCAAAATTTTGATGTGCGTTTCAAGAAAAGCAAATCACAGATTTTAGGTGACAGATTACACATGTCAGATGAAAAGTGACATATGATATATTATTAAAATATCGGTATGTTTCGATTTATTTCAATTTTTTAAATTATGTGAAAATTGACTTATGAAAAATGGATAGATAACAGATGACTACAACTGCTGATAAATGACATATATCAGATAACAGATGGTAAATAATCGGCAGATATATGATAGATGATCTATGAGAGTACACTAAATTTTTTAATTTAATTTAATCGCACAACAAAAACCAAAATAACGATGATATTTTTCAGATATATGACAGATGGAAGAATTTTTAAGAAAACAGATATTCATTGAGAAATGTCAAATGGTAAATGACAAATGACAAATAACAAATGACAAATGGCAAATGATAAATGATAAATGACAAATGACAAATGACAAATGACAAATGACAAATGACAAATGACAAATGACAAATGACAAATGACAAATGACAAATGACAAATGACAAATGACAAATGACAAATGACAAATGACAAATGACAAATGACAAATGACAAATGACAAATGACAAATGACAAATGACAAATGACAAATGACAAATGACAAATGGCAAATAGAAAATGGCAAATGGAAAACACAAATGATGAAAGACAAATGACACATGACAAGTGATAGATAATAGATGACAAATGCTAGATAATATATTATTATATCGTATATATCGTTACTTATACGTTTTTATTAACATATCAAAAATGAATCAAAATTTCTGTAGATTATTTTCCAAGTTTTTATGTGTGTATCAAGAAAAACAGATCACAGATTGTAGGTGACAGAATGCAAATGTCAGATAACTGATGACAGATGACACATCATCAAAATATCTTAGGTTTTCGTTTCATTTGAATTTTTAAAAATATGTGACAATTGGTTTATGCAAACTAGACAGCTAATAAGAAACAATAAATAATTATAATAAATATATATCGTTGTTTTTGAGTTTTTGATTGGTATTTAAAAAAACAGTTGCCAGTTGAAAGATTACAGATGACAGATATTAGGTGGCAAATAATAGACGAAAGATGATATATTACAATTAATAGATGACGCAAATGTTTATGTCACAGTACTTTCAATATTTTTCATATTGGAAATACAACAAAAGAGACATATAGATTACACATAGCTCATAATAGATGTCAAATTATTATTATGTCTATATGTCACATTTGCGAAAAATAAAAATTATTGGAGTTTTGTGGAAACAGATAATTTATGACAGATAGATAATCCATAATAGACAACAAGACAACAACTGTTAAATAAAAGATATCATATAACAGATGGTAGATATTCGGCAGATGTTACATAACAGTTAAATGATAGATGATTTATGATAGTATTCTAAATTTTTGAACTTAATTTAATCAGGAAAAAATAACGGTGACATTTCGCAGATATATGACAGATGGAGATTTTTAAGAAAGCAGATATCTATTGACAAATTACAAATGGAAAATGGCAAATGACAAACGATAAATGGCAAATGACAAAAGACAAATAGCAATGACTAATGACAAATGACAAACGACAAATCATAAACGACAAATGACAAATGACAAATGACAAATGACAAATGACAAATGACAAATGACAAATGACAAAAGACAAATAGTAAATGACAAATGACAAATGGCAAATAACAAATTGTAAGTAACTAATAATAATAATAATTTGTTAACAAATGTCAAGTGACAAATAAAAAATGACAAATGAGAAATGAAAAATGACAAAAACTAGATAATATATTATTAAATTTCTCTATTTCATCACTTGTAACTTTGTATTAACCTTAAAAAAAGCATAATAAACATATTGATGATAGATGACTAATATCAGATAGGCATCAAAATGACAATTGACAAATGACAACTGATATTGTATGGTATTTCTATAAAAAATATATGCCAATCGGCAGATTGAAAATCACAGATATTAGATGACAAATAATAAATGGAAGATGATTAATTACAATTGATAGATGATAAAAATGTTTCTGTGACTTTTAGTACTTTCAATTTTAATGAAAAGAAAAGTTACAAATCGATAACAGTTGACAAACTATTAAAACTGACTGTATATAATGATTTGTACAGTTTTTATTGTAATTAATAATTTATTTCAGTACTTTTTAACCAGATAACTTAAAAGGGTTCTTATTATAAAATCTGTGAAAAAGATGATAAATGACAAATAACAGATAATAGATAACAGATAACATATAGTAGATAATCTGCTGATGATGACAGATAATTGACACATGACACAAGGTAGTTCACTATTTTTTTAAATTGAATTGAATCACGAATAAACTACTGAAGACATTTTCTAAATATATGGTAGAAAAAACTTTTATAGAAATTTTAAAGAAACAGATAACTTTTGACAGATGATTTATGATAGATGATGGCAAAGAAATGACGGATGCCATCTTGGAAATCAATAAATATTAAAATAGGAATATTGAGAAAAACGCAGATGACACTCAACAGATCAACACATTTGTATGAGAAATTATCAGAATGTTTGTGTGTAAACGTTTCTGTTACATATGACATAACAGAGGAAAAATAACAGATATATAGTATATACAATGACGCATGTCTGTTTAATTACAGATCATTATATCAATCATCATCATTATACAAATATCATCTAACAAATTGACAAACGACAGTTTAAAACTAAAAAGATGATCAACGACAGATAGATCAAAATAGGTGACAGATCATCAAAATGTCTATAATAATTAGAATTATAAAGATAATTAAAAAGGAAATAGGATTAGAAGTTTACCCAGGTAATAAATAAATTTGGAATAAGAAGTGAATTTAGGTTGATGTATAACCTAAATTCACTTTTTATTCCAAATTTACCATTACCACTCATAAACTATTTACCGTCCATTAAATCATTTTTTTAGTTCATTTTACAGAAAGAAATACGTTCAAACTAGTGTTGCTTTGAGAGCCTTGCTATTTTGAAACACGCCTATTACTTTTGTATCATGCAATGTCTCTCGAAGTATATTTTCATGTTTTTTCTAATTATTAATCTATATATCTTGTTTGCTTTTTGAAAAGCAGATATTGACTGATGATATTTGACAAATGGTAAATTGCAAATAAAATAGATTATTGATTATTAGAATATCTACATGTCATAGTTTCTATTTTGTACTGCAATTTTAATTAAAATAGATGACAGAAAGAAAAAAAGAGATTAGATCATAACTTATGTGCGTTGTTGTTTTTTAATTGGAACTCTGACATGAATATTAGGTTAGTTTCGACTTGTCACCTCAGGGGTCCCTCAAGGATCCCATTGTGGAACAATACTTTTTATTTTACTTGCTAATTATATTTATGAGATTGTTCCTCAATATGAAATACTGATGTAAGATTTTTAAAGTTATTTTTCAATGAGAACTAATACCATTCACCCATCCAATTAAAGACCCGAACCGGAGATACTTCTCTTTTGCTAGTTCACTAGTTCTTCGGCCGCCTACGACATTTTAATCATCTTTTAATCATCAATTAAATTTAAAAAATTTATATTTAAGAACTTAATTGATGTCAATTAACATATTAGTTGAGAATAGTTATGAAGCTGTCATTATAATGCGTTTTGCAATAGAGCCAGAAAATACCATAATGTACTTGTCCTTGAATGTTTATATTAAAATTTGAATCCCCTACCTCAAATACTACTACTAAAACATCTTTATTCACAGAAGGAAATAAATTATAATACATGTAAATTATAAAATTAAATTAAATAAATTCTGATATAGTTGTCTTTCTGTTTCATATAAAATAATAATGTATAATCGCGAACAAATTAAAAGGTTCATAAAAATTGTTAAATCAACGAAATTGTTAATGTATTTGTTTGGATAGGAAAGTCTATAAAATAGAGACTTTTATTATATTTTTATCTACGAATTAATTAACTTCAATCTGATTTCATAATTATATATGTGTAGCATCTAATTTTCGGTGTTAATAAAATTTTAATAATCACGACGTCATTAGGTAATTTTACAACCACAGTCCCCGACGACGAATTGCCGCACTAGTAAATTCGCCCAGCCGCCTGACAGATAATAATCTTTATATTTATTTAGAATTAATTTTTGATACAAGAGGAGAGCGAGAGAAAAGAACCTCTCGATCCTGTCTCCGTCTACGGTTGGCAACCCTAGCCAGAAGAGTGTAGAGGGGCCGCATTACGGGCAATAAATCGTGGGCGTGGCCTGTCCGAAGCGACACTCCCACTAGCCGTGCTCCCTCGGAGGAATCATGCCAACATTCAGTCGACCAGAGACACTTCCAGCAAGTGCACGGCAAAAAAAGCAACACACACACTTATATACTGTATATATATATATAAACACACACCACCTAATCCGGTAGACGTGATCTGAAAGATTAATTAGTGACGTTTATGGTGTTGTTATAGTGATTGTTTCGAGTGGTCATGATGGAGGACACTAAAGCGGAGTTGAATTTGAAGACGAAGATTTCGTTCAGCGTGGAATCGCTGCTTTCGAATAAACCAGCGGGTAGTCCGCATGGATCGGTGAAGAACGAAGATCACTTGGATGAGGAGTTGAGCCAAAGGCTTCACGGTGAGGATGATGATGATGTTGATGAAGACATCACCGTCGATGATGACAGTGAGGATATGGAGAGCAGAGGTAGTTTAAGTCCTAATTCACACCCGGTGGTCATCCCGCAGCCGTTACACCCTTCGGTTCGGATGATGGGTCAGGCGGGCCCGCAGTGGCCCTTTCCATGGATGGGCCATAACGCGATGCTGAGGTCCACGTCACCACAAAGTAAGTTGGGCGAGTTTCCCAACAACCAGCAGAATCCTAACCCAAGATTTCTGCTTACAGCGAATCTACCGAACATGGGCCAAAACCACGGGCCGCCCATCGTCCGCTGCGCCCTGCGTAAGCACAAACCGAACCGAAAACCCCGCACGCCGTTCACCACCCAGCAACTCCTCGCGCTGGAGAAGAAATTCAGGGACAAACAGTACCTCAGCATAGCGGAACGCGCCGAATTCTCCTCGTCGCTGCGGCTCACCGAAACGCAGGTCAAGATCTGGTTCCAGAATCGCCGGGCGAAGGCAAAACGGCTCCAGGAGGCGGAATTGGAGAAGCTCCGGCTGTCCGCCAGGCCGCTGCTGCCGCCCACCTTCGGCCTCTTCCCAGGAGCGCCGGGACACGTGATATCGCCGTTCTTGGCCGCCATAGCCCACCGGCCGCCGCATTTCGCTTTCCCGCAGCACGAATCGCTGCTCAACATACCGCACTGATAATGAAATTCGCGGAGGAGATCATCGGTGTGAAGACGTCATCGGCGAAACAGTTTTTTTTCCCAACCTTGGAGATCAAGAACGAAGGGATTTTGGAGTTGGAGATGATTACGAGTTGAAGAGAAGATGAAGCGGAGAGTTGTTTATTTTTTTTGGACGTAAAATGTAAGTAAACACACGCATACCGTTTGTATGAATCAGTCATAATTATAAAGTGAAGGTAAAATATTGCAAACGAATGATTCAATAAAGTAATTGATCTTGCTTGAGTAGTAATATCTATAATCATGAAGTGGTTATTAAAAAATTAGATTCAATTTTTTGGAATTCTTCAAAAATTTATTTTGACTTATTTAGTCAATTCAAAAAGAGATGGGTTGTTTCCAAAATTAATGAAGTATTTGTTGCAAGAACAGATTGATTGTTTAAGACAATGATCAAGCATAAATATTAATCCTGAATTAAAACATAATTGACTTTAATAAAGAGAATGGTTGCAACCGTTATTACTTACACTGAATTGAAAAATTCACTATGTTTTAACCACAAATAATAAAGTATTTGTTGTTTCAAAAATAATTGCTTCGAAATTATATTTGTGGTTAAAACATAGTGAATTTTTCAATTCAATGTGATTGACTTTAACTTTCCAAAAATTCTTTTGAAGCAATTAAAGTTTAGATTTTCTATTTCTAAAAATAATCAACTATTTTTGTATCGAAAAATAATCATTTGTAAAAAAATAATCGACTTTATTAAACAATTGCAAACGTAGATTGGTTATTTAGGAAAATAATCAAGTTCTTCTTTTTGAAAAAAAAATCTCTTGTCCAAAAATTAATTGCAAAAATAGATGCAGTCAGTTCAAGTTCTTCTGTGTGAAAAAAAATTCTCTTGTTCAAAAAATAATTGCAAAACTGTATTCTGCAAGTAATCAGGTCTTTGTTGTTTTCAAAACAATTGCTATCTAAATATCTACAATCACGTTTTCATTGTTAAAGAAAAAATACAATTGCCTTCTACTATAAAAATGTAATTTCCCTCTTTAAAAAAATGTAGACATAAATTCTTTGTTTAAGAAAGAAAAAAAATGTTTAGATCAGTAATAACTTAACATTTACGTTATTTTATCTCTTGTTGATATTAAATTATTTAGTTTTATAGTTCTATACTTTACATAATTTAATGAACTTAGAAAATGTGTCAAGATGAATTACAATTTCAAATTTCTTGTTTGAAAAAAAAAACTGCTATAAAAATATTTGATTGATTTCTTGTTTCGGAAAATAAAAGTTACCTTTAAATATCAACAATGGTGATTTCATCATAAAAGTAAAAAAAACAATTGCCACTTAATAAAAAAAAATAATTTCCTTCTTGAAATAATTTCGACTGAAAATTTCATTTTCGTTGTTTGAAACAAAAAAAAATATTTCCTTGATTTCTTGTTTCGGAAAAGAAAAGTTAGCTCTAAATACCAACAATGGTGATTTCATCATAAAAGAAAAACAATTGCCACTTATAAAAAAAAATAATGTGTTTCTTGAAATAATTTGGACTGAAAATTTCATTTTCGTTGTTTACAACAAAATAAAAATTCAATAAAAACACTTGATATGATTTCTTGTTTCTGTAAAGATAAGCTACCTCTAAATATCCACAATCATGATTTCGTCATAAAAGAAAAACAATTGCTACTTATAAAAAAATTAATAATGTTCTTCTTGAAATAATTTAGACTGAAAATTTCATTTTCGTTTGTTTGAAACAAAAAAAAACTTCTATAAAAATATTTGCTTTATTTCTTGTTTCGGAAAAGAAAAGTTAGCTCTAAATACCAACAATGGTGATTTCATCATAAAAGAAAAACAATTGCCACTTATAAAAAAAAATTAATGTTTTTCTTGAAATAATTTAGACTGAAAATTTCATTTTCATTGTTTGAAACAAAAAAACTTCTTTATTTGCTTGATTTCTTGTTTCGTAAAAAATAAGTTAGCTCTAAATATCTACAAACATGATTTTATCATAAAAGAAAAACAATTGCCACATATAAAAAAATTAATGTTTTTTTTGAAATAATTTAGACTGAAAATTTCATTTTCGTTGTTTACAACAAAACAAAAATTCAATAATAAACACTTGATATGATTTCTGGTTTCTGTAAAGAAAAGTTACCTCTAAATATTCACAATCATGATTTCATCGTAAAAGAAAAACAATTGCCACTTATAAAAAAAATAATTTTCTTCTTGAAATAATTTAGACTGAAAATTTCATTTTCGTTGTTTGAAACAAAAAAACTTCTATAAAAAATATTTGCTTGATTTCTTGTTTCGGAAAAGAAAAGTTAGCTCTAAATACCAACAATGGTGATTTCATCATAAAAGAAAAACAATTGCCACTTATAAAAAAATTAATGTTTTCTTGAAATAATTTAGAATGAAAATTTCATTTTCGTTGTTTACAACAAAACAAAAATTCAATAAAAAACACTTGATATGATTTCTTGTTTCTGTAAAGAAAAGTTACCTCTAAATATTCACAATCATGATTTCATCATAAAAGAAAAACAATTGCTACTTATAAAAATTCTTGAAATAATTTAGACTTGTTGTTTCTGAAGACAAAAGAGAACTGAAGATTTTGATCAATAATAATTTTAATCTTTGTTAATTTACTTACACTTCCTTTAAATATTTACAATTATGTTTTAAGATTTAAAAAAAAACAATTGCCACCTATAAAAAGTATTTTTGCTTCTTCTTGGGAATAATTAAGTGTTTAAACAAAGTAGCAGAAGAAGTATTGAATAAATTAAGTATTTGTTGGAGGCTTGAAGCCATAATGATTTGTGATACATCTTGAATAAGGAACTTTATCAGACGATAAATAAAATCCTTGTTTGATATTAACAAAGTATAGTTTTATTTATCGTGTCATAAAGTTCCAAGTATTTGTTGTTTCAAAAACAATTGCTTCGAAATATCTATAATCATATATTCGTTGTTTAAATATATGTATATATATATTTCCTTTGAAGAATTATAAATCTAAATTCGTTGTTTAAAAAAGAAACATACTGTTTTGATCAGTAATAACTTTAACATTTATTTTAGATGATCTTAGTTGTTGTGAAATTACTTATAATTCCTTATTTGTTTGTGTGAAACTAAAAATTAATTGTTGCAAACTTGTCTGCTTCGAAAAAAAAATTAACTCTAATTATTTATAATCATGTTTAATTTAAAAAAAAAACAATTGCCACCCACAAGAACTAATTTCATCCTTTATGTCATCTTAGTTGGTGTGAAAAATGAAAATAGTTTTAATTGAACATTTTTAATAATTACAAAACAATTATAATTTCAAAATAAAACGAAAAAAGGCTTTTGGAATACGATCTGTGTAAAGTTGGAAAATCAAAATTTTGAAAACTCTTGGATCAGAAATGATTTGGTTGTTTCATTGAAGACAATTTTTTCTCAAATTCTAATTTCTTTTATTTTCAAAACGTGGTCAAAATAATTTTTCGAAATTACAACTTGATTGCCTTAAAAAAAAATCTCTCAATATCTATAATCATGTTTAATTAAAAAAAAAAACAATTGCCACCCACAAAAACTAATTTCCTTCTTTGTGTCATATTAGTTGGTGTAAAAGATGAAAATAGTTTTAATTGAACATTTTTAATAATGATAAAATAATTATAATTTCAAGATTAAAAGAAAAAAGGCTTTTGGAATTCGATCTGCGCAAAGTTAGAAAATCAAAATTTTAAAATTCTTGATCAGAAATGATTTAATTGTCTCCTTAAAGTCATTTTTTTTCTTAAATTCTAATTTGGATTTTAGTTTGTATTATTTTCCAAACGTGGTCAAAATATAATTTCAAAATGTAAAGAAAACCTGCTTTTGAAATACAACCTGGGCAAAGTTAGAAAATCAAAATTTTAAAGCTCTTGATCAGAAATGATTTGATTGTTTCATAGAAGACAATTTTTTTCTCAAATTCTAATTTGGATTTTAGTTTATACTATTTTTCAAACGAGGTCAAAATGATTTCGAAATTACAAAGCAGCTTTCAAATCTGATTGAAAATGAAGCAAAGGATGAAAAACAATTTATATAAACAAAATCAAAAATTCAAAATAATTTGGGAATTACACAGTAGCTTTTAAAACTGATTGTAAATGAAGGAAAGGATGAAGAAACAATTTATATAAACAAAATCAAAAATTTTGATAAGTTTTTGACATTTTCTAATGTTTTGAGTATTTTTCTTTGTTATATCAAACTGTATTTGGTTTAGTGTTGCTGCTGTTTTCTAATAGTATAGATTTTCTGCCAAAAACTATTTTTGCTCTGTTTATGCTCTTAATAACAGCAATTTTCTAAAACATAATAATTGTTTCTATATAAAATCTTTGTCCTAAAGTTGTTTATTTATTAAGATTTTTTAGCACAAATATTTTTTTATCTGAAAACTGTTTTATCAAAAGATTTTAACAAAGCTTTTTCGAGAAATGGTTTAATGTTTCCGAATAAAATAAAAATTTAAAAAAAATAAGCGATTTTTCTTATTTATTTCATCTTAAAAACCATAATAAGAAATTTTATTTTCAATAACAATTATTTGGTTTTTTTGAAAGCAATATTTGATTTTTTTCATCATTAAACCTTTTATGCCCAACAGTTGTTTTAAGTAACTTTAAGGTTGTTTAACTTTAGTTGATATTCTAAATTTATTTTTAAAAAGAACATTGTTCTATCTATTGAAAATAACATTAAAATAATTGTAAGAAAACTTTTTACAATAAATAAAAATTTTATAACTTTTTTCTGTAAAAAGACAATAATTGCATAATTTTGGATTGATGAGTCAGTTACTTGTTGAAGTTCCATATTATCACTTAATAAAACACTAACGTAATGTAATTGCATAATTATTTCTGTAAAAAAGAAAATAATTGCATTGTTTTAATTAAAAGTTAAAATAATTGTTCCTTTTCCATTCTGAGTAGACTTATTATTAATATCGATGGCAATTGTTTTTTTAAATAATTTTTATGCATAAACCCACTATGTTTTTTCCCTGTCTTTAACTGTGCTGATGAGATTCAGAATAGATCGAAACCGGTCCGTAACTGTTGTTGACAGGGAAACAATAATTCAACGTTTTTAAAAATTTTAATTCATTTCATAATTTAACTAGGCAAAAACAAAGCATTTAACATTTTTGCTTTGTTTATATTCAATTTATTTGCACGTGATTATCGAAGTATTAACATTTTTATAACTTTGAAAACACAAGTAGATTTTTTCCATATAATTTAAGCAAAGCCTACTTCTGTACTATTTTATATATACATTCTGCATACATTTAAAAAGATGTTTTCTATAACATAAATTACTTTTTGTAGACAAGATAAGAAATAAATTTTAAGTTCCTTCTAAAATGAAAGAAAAAACTCTTTCTAAAAATTGTAAAATGTTAAAAATGACAACTTATGTTTTGATAATAGCAAGTGTGTTGTTAAAAATAATTATTATTGTATTTGATAATTGCAATGTTCTATTAATTTTTTAAATATATATCTATACGAAACATTTTTTTCTTTCTTAAATAAGGCAACAAAATAAATTCTTAATTTGGAGATAGAATAAAATATTTTTCTTTAATGATTGAGTCCCACTATTTATTATGTATGATAAATAGTAGTAATTGACTGACACAAAGTAACGGTCGCAACCATCTTTAATTTTTTCATTTTTATTTTGAATTATTATAAAAAAAAATAATTGAAAGACAATTGTTATATTTCTTACCACAAATTTTTATACAAGTCTTTTTCATTCATAACTTAATACAAATTACCACTTAGTAACGGTCGCAACTTATCTCATAATTGGAATGTATAAATTTAAAAAAAATAAGCCTGAAACATAAAGGCAACGTTTTTACTGATAAATTAATTATTAAAATTATTGTAAAATAGTATATTTCTTGTAACAAATTTTTATTTTAAGTGTTTTTCATTTATAACTTCAAACAAATTACCACTTAGTAACGGTCGCAACCTATCTCATAATTGAATTGATTAAATTTAAAAAAAAAAATGAGTCTGAAACATAGAGGCAACGTTTTTATTGATAAAATATGAATTAGAATATTTGTAAGTATTCAAAGAAACAATTTTTTCTTATGATCTTAGCCATCAATCAGAAGAAAAAGGAAAGAAAGAAAACAAAAACAATCAAATCATTTTTTCTTTCTTTTTTTCAAACATAAATGTTCTGTATCACTTTTGCGATCTACTTTGAACAACTTCAAGAATTTAAAATATTCAATTTCAATTCAATTCAATTCAATTTTTTTATTTAACATTGCCACTTTGATACATACAAATCTTCATCAAATTTTTACAATATAAAATATATGTTTACAATATAAGTCTTTCAATCTAGTTGTTTGAAATATTTTACCTTTATTTTAACTTATGATGTGATGATTATAAACAAACAAAAAAATGCGATGTGTTTACAACTAATAATTATATATATATTTTTTTAAATTAATTTCATCATCATTAAAAATTGTTAACTAAGTAAACATTCACTTAACTTAAGACAGAAAAAACTGTATGCGATGACGTTTTTCATTACTGACGATGACGATTTCGCAGAGAGTTGATGACGGTTTTCGATCTCTGCGGATTTTATTTGGTTGTGCAACACGAACGTATACTTGATCGTTAACATTAAGTACACAATTTCTTTTTTAGTGCAAAAGAATTCCTCTGTTGGATGTTTTCCTTTCATCTTTTTATTAATTCATTAATTATTATTATTGATTGTAAATAACAAATTTTTATAAGACTGATGTACATTTTGTTTATTGCGACTCGTGTATAAATGTGTGAAT
Source organism: Ontholestes murinus (assembly GCA_963969525.1). Classification (NCBI taxonomy): domain Eukaryota; kingdom Metazoa; phylum Arthropoda; class Insecta; order Coleoptera; family Staphylinidae; genus Ontholestes; species Ontholestes murinus. The sequence goes on from OZ018393.1 coordinate 11,894,018, forward strand.
TTCTAATTGTTTTTATTTTTTAAATGTATATAAAGATTTATTTATATGTATATTATCTTGTAAATATGAAAGAATATAAATTAATATTATATAAAAAAAAACGTTTTTGTGTTTTATTTACAGTTCCCGAAATTGTGTGTGGTGATGATTGATGTATTTCAAAACTAATACAATTTTACGATAAATTAAATTCTTATATAAACCGTGGTGAATCATTTTTAGATGAAGAATTATTTAATATTAAGTGTTTTAAAACAAATATGCAAAAATAGTTCTTAAAATTTACAAATTTCCCAATGATAAAAATAATAACAAAATTTTGTTGAATATCTAAATGCTTTGAAAGTTTTTTTTTTCATTTAGATGTGAAATTGACCTTAAACAATTAACAGTCAATACAATTAATATTAAAATGTACTACCGTGTAGTCGCTGTCGCCACCATAATCTTTATGACAATTGTTTTTGATGTACTCAAAATTTTATTCAATAACTTTTGTTATTCGTTTTTCTTTAATTATATTAAACATAAATTGATCAATAGGTAATTAATTAAAACACTTGGTTTGTTTCACTAAATTTTATATTCACTCGACTAGTTTCGCTTTTTACAGCATTTTCAAGAATTATTATTCCACAATGTTTCACCACGAGGTAAATGAGAAAATCATTCATGAAATATAAATTGATCATTTAAATAATATGCGAAAGTGCAGCATAGACGTTCCGGGTCTGCAATCGGATGGGTTCCCTTTACCTTTGGGATATAATTAATGTCCTTTTACAATATGCCCCATCACAATATTTCTGAATATCTTAACCATTATGAGATTAGAGATAACATTGTTAGAGTTGTAAGATCATATTGATTCAAACGTCGCCAATTTGTGTTCAAAAATCAATGCCATATGTTGCTAAAAGTGTGGTTCCTCAAGTTTCTGATTTAGGGTCCCTGTTGATTTTATTATTTATTAATTCTGTGACTACCTAATTAAAATAAAACTATTTCATGCATGGGGAAATTACCAAAAAACTTTTATTCAAATTGTAATTACTTGGAGTTACAAAATAGCAATAAATTAACGGTAGTTTTAAATTAGAGCAATTGTTCCATATTGTTGTATTTATTTCCCTGGCATATGTTTCGATCAGTGAATCATTTTCACTGATTAAACATCAAGAGTGCAGCGAACAAAGTATCTACCGTATTAATACATTATATACTTGGTGTTTCTAAGTGTAATATAATAAAATATATAAGTCCTTTACGTTGTAGAAAATTAACTAATTATTAGAAAAAACACGAAAATATTTCGTAAAATCTACAACAAATGAGTCTTATTAAGACTACAAGAACAAACCACATAGAAGTAGTTGTTTCAAAAGTGGTTTGTTCTTGTAGTCTTAATAAGACTCATTTGTTGTAGATTTTACGAAATATTTTCGTGTTTTTTCTAATTATAAATGTAATATATTTTCCTATCATCAAAAAACCTCGCCAATTACTTACAATTACTCTAGTACCAATAGAAAAACTCAAGTGACTGGTTTTGGAATAAAGTTCCTTTACAACTTAATATCCTTTCTGTATATAAATTTAATCAGATTTACGCCTCCTTGAATTTATCATTAGAAATATTAAATATTTAAAGACTTTAAACAGTGTTGTCACTGTGTACAATACATTTATTTCGATCAGCACAATATTTCAACTTGCTGAGAGTTTTATTGTGCATTGATCTGAACCTAGAATTATATTACTTACATGAAACTTCTAGAAAAGGTACAAAGAAAATCTTTGAAATAAGGGTATTACTCTTAAAATAAAATGTATCCCTCAATATTATGCCATTCCAGGAATTTATAATGTTATCAATTCAACGATTGCACGAATTTAGATTGATAAATACAATATACAAACAGGTGCATTATTTTTTAGACCAATCATATATTAAAGATAACCTAAATTTTGATATTCCTAGAGTGAACATTAGGAATTCCCTTACATTTTACACTAATACATGCATGCATGTGAATTTCAAAACTTAAAATAACCGAGAGTTTTTTATGAGGGTTAATTAAAGCTTTGTTGATATATTTAGAAAATTTCATTTTCCAAGAGTTTTGCAAAAGTAGAAGTGGATCAGTATTTCTTGACATTAGTTATTAATAATTATTATTGTTAAAAAGGTTTCAAATAATTTAAATTTTAAGTTTTTTAGTTTTTATACAACGTAAAGGGCTTAATATACTTTATTTTTAAATTAGTTTCGATTAAAGTTTTCTCTTCAGTGTGAAGATAAATATATAAATGAATAACATTTGTGTAGATTCTCATAGTTACATAGAAAAATGAATTTAAAGTGTTTTGTAATATTTTTTAAAAGAGATTTGGGCTACAAATAGAAAACAGTTTTCAAAATTTAAAAGTCTTAGGAATTGTTCGAAACATTTTAGAAGAGTATTGAAAACAGTGCAGCAATTTAAAATAATGCAATAATTTTCAAACCATTGCAGAGATTTTGATTTTCCTCGTAATTTTAAATTCCCCAGATATAGTTTAGATAATCAGAAACTTGAGAATTTACTTAAAATTTGGAATTTCTCATAGTTTTATAGTTTTGGATTTATAGAGTTCAGCTCAGGTGAGGCGTATCCTTTTCTATTTTGTTTAAATGTATATGTAGGATGGATGGGTGGCCTCTATCCCACTTTTTACCTTGTAGATTATACACGATTGTTCTAATGAATAGGAATTTGATTACTAGCAATTTTATACTAGATGTATTACGTAATAACTCCTCTTTTATAATATTTTCTTTATAGAGAAACCGTCGCTTATAATTCAAAGTTGAAGGATAGGATAGTGGCCACCCACCCACCCTACTTATAAAATGAGACATAAGGCACATAAAATCATTAATAACAACTAAACCATTTTTAATTTTGTGTAAAGGAACTAAAAGCGTGATATTAATGAATGTCGCAGTATATATGTAGGGTGGGTGGGTGACCAATATCCCACCTTCCAATCTATAAATCATACGCTAGTGTTTTACTGAAAAACAGTTTTATTACAGGCAGTTTTACACTAGATTCAGCACATAATAACTTCTTCTTTTTAATATTTTTATTTTATAAGAAAACCGTCAATTATAATTTAAAACTGGAGGGTGGTATAGTGACCACCCACTCACACAACATATTTAATGAAACTTGAGCCACAAGAGTGCATATAAAATCATTAACATCTAGATAATTTTTACTTTCCCTATATAGTATATATAGGGGAGTATTGTTTTCGTGATTTTTTTTTCAAAATTTTTTTTTGCGGAAATATCCGTTTTTGGGTCCCCTGAACCCAAAACACTAATTTCTGGAAAAAAAAAATTTGTGTCTGTGTGTGTGTGTGTGTGTGTGTCTGTCTGTCTGTCTGTCTGTCTGTCTGTCTGTCTGTCGGTGGGTGCTGTATCTCAAAAACGAATGATCCGAATGGCATGAAACTTTAAACTTAAGGTTTTATTGTTAAAAACTCGATCTGAAAAGCTTTTGGTAAACATTCATAAACCGGAAGTGGTTGTTTACTCGAGGCGTTTTTTTGTTTTTTTGTGATATTTTTCTAAATATGAAAATTTTAAAAAAATGGTTCAAACAAAAGTTAAAGGGAATGAAAAACTAAACATGTTTTATTTGAACAAGTTTTTCATAAAATTTTAAACTTTCGAGAAAAAAAATAAAAATTGAAAATTTTGACATTTTTTGCCAATTGCTAATAAACTATTGGAGATAGATAAAATTCATATAATAAATAATTGTAGCAAATTCAAAAGTACACAAATTATTAAGAACAACATTTTTGCGTAAACCTCATAGTTTTCGAGAAAAATATAGGGAAAGTACTATGATGGCCACATCACCATTTTTTACTTTCCCTATACACGTAGTATATAGGGGGAGTATTGTTTTCGTGATTTTTTTTTCAAAATTTTTTTTTGCGGAAATATCCGTTTTGGGGTCCCCTGAACCCAAAACACTAATTTCTGGAAAAAAAATTTCTGTGTCTGTGTGTGTGTGTGTGTGTCTGTCTGTCTGTCTGTCTGTCGGTGGGTGCTGTATCTCAAAAACGAAGGATCCGAATGGCATGAAACTTCAAACTTAAGGTTTTATTGTTAAAAACTCGATCTGAAAAGCTTTTGGTAAACATTCATAAACCGGAAGTGGTTGTTTACTCGAGGCGTTTTTTTGTTTTTTCGTGATATTTTTCTAAATATGAAAATTTTTAAAAAACGGTTCAAACAAAAGTTAAAGGAAATGAAAAACTGAACAAGTTTTATTCGAACATGTTTTTCATAAAATTTTAAACTTTCGAGAAAAAAAATAAAAATTCAAAATTTTGACATTTTTTGCCAATTGCTAATAAACTATCGGAGACAGATAAAATTCACATAACAAATAATTGTAGCGAATTCAAAAGTGCACAAATTATTAAGAACAACATTTTTGCGTAAACCTCATATTTTTCGAGAAAAATATAGGGAAAGTACTATGATGGCCACATCACCATTTTTACTTTCCCTATATAGTATATATAGGGGAAGTATTGTTTTCGTGCGAGAAAATGTCTGTGGGCGCTGTATCTCAAAAATGAATGATCCGATTGAGATGAAACTTTAAACTTAAGGTTTTATCGATAAAAACTGGAACTGAAAAGCTTTTGGTGAATATTCAAAAACCGGAAGTGGATGTTTACTCGAGGCCGTTTTTGGTTTTTACGTGATATTTTTCTAAATATGAAAAATTTTAAAAAACGTTTCAAACAAAAGTTAAAGAGAATGAAAAACTGAATAAATTTTATTCGAATATATTTTTCATAAAATCCTTAACTTTCGAGAAAAAAAATAAAAATTGAAAATTTTGAGATTTTTTGCCAATTGCTATTAAACTATTGAAGCTAAATGAAATTTATATAACAAATAATTGTAGATAATTCAAAATTAAATAAATTACTAAGAATCGCCTTTTTGCGTAAACCTCATAGTTTTCGAGAAAAATATAGGGAAAGTACTATGATGACCACATCACCATTTTTACTTTCCCTATATAGTATATATAGGGGGAGTATTGTTTTCGTGATTTTTTTTTCAAAAATTTTTTTTGCGGAAATATCCGTTTTGGGGTCCCCTGAACCCAAAACACTAATTTCTGGAAAAAAATTTTTTGTGTCTGTGTGTGTGTGTGTCTGTCTGTCTGTCTGTCTGTCTGTCTGTCTGTCTGTCTGTCTGTCTGTCTGTCGGTGGGTGCTGTATCTCAAAAACGAATGATCCGAATGGCATGAAACTTTAAACTTAAGGTTTTATTGTTAAAAACTCGATCTGAAAAGCTTTTGGTAAACATTCATAAACCGGAAGTGGTTGTTTACTCGAGGCGTTTTTTTGTTTTTTCGTGATATTTTTCTAAATATGAAAATTTTTAAAAAACGGTTTAAACAAAAGTTAAAGGGAATGAAAAACTTAACAAGTTTTATTTGAACATGTTTTTCATAAAATTTTTAACTTTCGAGAAAAAAAAATAAAAATTGAAAATTTTGACATTTTTTTGCCAATTGCTAATAAACTATTGGAGATAGATAAAATTTATATAACAAATAATTGTAGCGAATTCAAAAGTGCACAAATTATTAAGAACAACATTTTTGCGTAAACCTCATAGTTTTCGAGAAAAATATAGGGAAAGTACTATGATGGCCACATCACCATTATTACTTTCCCTATACACGTAGTATATAGGGGGAGTATTGTTTTCGTGATTTTTTTTTCAAAAATTTTTTTTGCGGAAATATCCGTTTTGGGGTCCCCGGAACCCAAAACACTAATTTCTGGAAAAAAAAATTCTGTGTCTGTGTGTGTGTGTGTGTGTGTCTGTCTGTCGGTGGGTGCTGTATCTCAAAATCGAATGATCAGATTGAGATGAAACTTTAAACTTAAGGTTTTGTCGTTAAAAACTGGAACTGAAAAGCTTTTGGTAAACATTCATAAACCGGAAGTGGATGTTTACTGGAGGCGTTTTTTGTTATTTCGTGATATTTTTCTAAATATGAAAAATTTAAAAAAATGGTTCAAACAAAAGTTAAAGGGAATAAAAAACTGAACACGTTTTATTCGAACATGTTTTTCATAAAATTCTTAAATTTCGAGAATAAAATTAAAAACTGAAATTTTTGACATTTTTTGCCAATTACTAATAAAGTATAGGAGTTACATGAAATTTATATAACAAATAATTGTAGGGACTTTAAAAGGGAACAAATGATTAAGAACAACATTTTGGCGTAAACCTCATAGTTTTCGAGAAGAACATGTTTTTCATAAAATTCTTAAATTTCGAGAATAAAATTAAAAACTGAAATTTTTGACATTTTTTGCCAATTACTAATAAAGTATAGGAGTTACATGAAATTTATATAACAAATAATTGTAGGGACTTTAAAAGGGAACAAATGATTAAGAACAACATTTTGGCGTAAACCTCATAGTTTTCGAGAAGAACATGTTTTTCATAAAATTCTTAAATTTCGAGAATAAAATTAAAAACTGAAATTTTTGACATTTTTTGCCAATTACTAATAAAGTATAGGAGTTACATGAAATTTATATAACAAATAATTGTAGGGACTTTAAAAGGGAACAAATGATTAAGAACAACATTTTGGCGTAAACCTCATAGTTTTCGAGAAAAATATAGGGAAAGTACTATGATGGCCACATCACCATTTGGAGTATTGTTTTCGTGTTTTTTTTTTTAATTTTTTTTTGCGGAAATATCCGTTTTGGGGTCCCCTGATCCCAAAAACCGAATTTCTAGAAAAAAAAAAATTGTGTCTGGGTGTGTGTGTGTGTGCCTGTCTGACTGTCGGTGGGTGCTGTATCTCAAAAACGAATTATCTGTTCGAGATGAAACTTCAAACTTAAGGTTTTGTCGTTAAAAACTGGAACTGAAAAGCTTTTGGTGAATATTCATAAACCAGAAGTGGTTGTTTACTCGAGGCGTATTTCGGTTTTTCTACATATGGGAAATTTTAAAATACGGTTCAAACAAAAGTTAAAAGAAATAAAAAAACTGAACAAGTTTTATTAGAATATTTTTTTCATAAAATTCTTAACTTTCGAGAAAAAAAAAATCAAAATTTTGACATTTTTTGCCAATTTCTACTAAACTATTGTAGTTACATGAAATTTATATAACAAATAATTGTAGAGAATTAAAAAGTAAACAAATTATTAAGTATAACATTTTTGTATAAATCTCATAGTTTTCGAGAAAAATATAGGGAAAGTACCATGATGGCCACATCACCATTTGGGTAGTAATGTTTTCGTGAATGTTTGTCGTTGGACGCTGTATCTCAAAAACTAATGATCCGATTGAGATGAAACTTCAAACTTAAGGTTTTATCGTTAGACACTAGAGCTGAAAAGCTTTTGGTAAAGATTCATAAACCGGAAGTGGATGTTTACTCGAGGCGTTTTTTTGTTTTTTCGTGATATTTTTCTTAATATGAAAAATTTAAAAAAACTGTTCAAACAAAACTTAAAGGGAATGAAAAACTGAACAAGTTTTATTCGAATATGTTTTTCATAAAAATCTTAACTTTTGAAAAAATAATAAAACTTGAAAATTTTGACATTTTTTGCCAATTTCTAATAAACTATTGGAGTTACGTATAATTTATATAACAAATAATTGTAGAGAATTAAAAAGTGAATAAATTATTAAGAATAACATTTTCTCGTAAACCTCATAGTTTTCGCGTAATATATAGGGAAAGTACTATGATGGCCACATCACCATTTTTACTTTCCCTATACACGTAGTATATAGGGGGAGTATTGTTTTCGTGATTTTTTTTTCAAAAATTTTTTTTGCGGAAATATCCGTTTTGGGGTCCCCTGAGTCTATTGCACTAATTTCTGGAAAAAAAATTTGTGTGTCTGTGTGTCTGTGTGTCTGTCGGTGGGCGCTGTATCTCAAAAACTACTAATCTGTTTGAGATGAAACTTCAAACTTAAGGTTTTATCGTTAAAAACTGGAACTGAAAAGCTTTTGGTAAACATTCATAGACCGGAAGTGGATGTTTACTCGAGGCGTTTTTTGTTTTTTTCGTTTTATTTTTCTAAATATGAAAAATTTAAAAAAACGGTTCAAACAAAAGTTAAAGGTAATAATAAACTGAACAAGTTTTATTCGAACATATTTTTCAAAAAATTCTTAACTTTCGAGAAAAAAAAATAAAAATTGAAAATTTTAATATTTTTTGCCAATTGCTTATAAACTATTGGAGTTACATGAAACTTATATAACAAATAATTGTAGAGAATTGAAAAGTGCACATATTATTAAGAACAACATTTTTACGTAAACCTCATAGTTTTCGAGAAAAATATAGGGAAAGTACTATGATGGCCACATCACCATTTTTACTTTCCCTATATAGTATATATAGGGGAAGTATTGTTTTCGTGCGAGAAAATGTCTGTGGGCGCTGTATCTCAAAAACGAACCATACGATTGAGATGAAACTTTAAACTTAAGGTTTTATCGTTAAAAACTCGATCTGAAAAGCTTTTGGTAAATATTCATAAACCGGAAGTGGTTGTTTACTCAAGGCGTTTTTTTGTTTTTTCGTGATATTTTTCTAAATATGAAAAATTTTAAAAAACGCTTTCAACAAAAGTTAAAGGGAATGAAAAACTGAATAGGTTTTATTCGAACATGTTTTTCATAAAATTCTTAACTTTCGAGAAAAAAAATAAAAATTGAAAATTTTGAGATTTTTTGCCAATTGCTATTAAACTATTGGAGCTACATAAAATTTATATAACAAATAATTGTAGATATTTCAAAATCAAACAAATTACTAAGAATAGCCTTTTTGCGTAAACCTCATAGTTTTCGAGAAAAATATAGGGAAAGTACTATGATGGCCACATCACCATTTTTCTATTTGTTTTAATGAACTAAAACAATTACACATTGCATATGTAGGGTGGGTGGGTGGCCTATATTCGACTCTCTAAACTATAGATCATGCACGTGTGGATTACCGAATAACAAATTGATTGCTAACAGTTTTATGCTATATTTAACATAAATAACTCTCAATTTTAAGAAATTTTATAAGAAAATCCTCATTTTGAGGGTTGGATAATGGACACCCACCCACCCTACATATAAAATCAAACTCAAGCTACAACAGAGTTTATAGAATCATTAACATCGTGTACATATTTATTACTTTCCCTATATAGTATATATAGGGGAAGTATTGTTTTCGTGCGTGAAAATGTCTGTGGGCGCTGAATCTCAAAAACGAATGATCCGATTGAGATGAAACATTAAACTTAAGGTTTTATCGTTAAAAACTGGAACTGAAAAGCTTTTGGTGAATATTCAAAAACCGGAAGTGGATGTTTACTCGAGGCCGTTTTTTATTTTTACGTGACATTTTTCTAAATATGAAAAATTTTAAAAAACGGTTCAAACAAAAGTTAAAGGGAATGAAAAACTAAATAAATTTCATTCGAATATATTTTTCATAAAATTCTTAACTTTCGAGAAAAAAAATTAAAATTGAAAATTTTGAGATTTTTTGCCAATTGCTGTTAAACTATGGGAGCTTTATGAAATTTATATATCAAATAATTGTAGATAATTCGAAATTAAACAAATTTCTCTTCTTCAGAAGAGAACAGCAGAAAACAGTACAAAATAGCAGAGAACATCAGAAAACAGCAGAAAACGACAGAGATCAGAAGCTGTTTTTTGATGTACTCTGCTATTCTATGATATTCCCTGTTATTTTCTGCTATTCTCTAATGTTCTCCGATGTTCTCTACTATTCTGTTCTGCTATCTTCTAATCTGTGCTGAAAGAAAAGAAAAACAAGAGAACAGCAGAAAACAGCAGTGTACAGTACAGAACAGAATTGTGGGAAGTAGCAAAGAACATTACAGTTCTCTTACGTTATCTAATGTTCTCTTCTTCAGAACAGAACAACAGAAAACAGTAAAGTATAGCAGAGAACATCAGAAAATAGCAGAAAACAACAGAGATCAGAAGACTCTGCTATTTTTTTTATATACTCTGCTATTCTATGCTATTCCCCGCTTGTTTCTACTATTCTCAAATGTTCTCTAATGTTCTCTGCTATTCTGTTCTGCTATCGTATGGTAATCTGTAATGAAAGAAAAGAACAGCAGTTAATAGTACAGAAGAGCAAATAACAGCAGAGAATATCAGAGAACAGAAGATAACACCAGAAAAAAAGGAGAACATCGGAGAATAGCAGAGAATATCAGAGAACAGAAAAGAACAGAAGAGAAACCCATGGAACAACAGAGAATATCAGAAGAACAGCAGAGAAGAGCACAGAACAGAAGAGAACAAAAGATAATTGCGAGAAATTATACAGAACATCAGAGTTCTCTTCTGAAAATAATAATAATAATAATGTTTATTGGTGCTAATGCCAAGTGGCTTACACAGGTCCTTAGAAATAATAAAGTAATACAATAAATATACAAATTAAAATATTTAAAATAACATCACAATAATAATTTAGATGAAATTAAAATCCACAAAACAAATACACTTGAATTTTTAATTATACTTACTTTGCCACAATATACAATTAAAATTAAAAGCAAATTAAAATGAGAGTTACAAACACAAATTAAAATTAAATCAAATCAATTCATTAGAATGTATGGTCTAGAAATGTCTCAAAAGAGTAATATGCATATTCAATCAAAAATGCTCTAATACTTTTTTTTAAGGTTTTAATATCTAGATTTGTAAAACTAGTGGGAAATTTATTATAAAATTTTAATCCATAATAGTTTATACAATCTCTGAAGTCTTAGTGAAGGTAAGCATAAGTTATCTTTCATTCTTGTATCATAGATGTGATTCTGAGAGTGTAATTTGTTATTATCGTAGTATGTCTTGGTTAAGATTAGACAATGCAGAATATACAATCATGGAAATGTTAAAACTTTCAAGTTTAGAAATGCTACCTTGCAGTCATCACGGTAACCCAGATTGTATAGAATATGAATAGCTTTGCGTTGAATTCTAAAAATTCGGTGTCTTATTGCAGCATAGCCCCAGGCAACTATACTATATGAGAGGTGGGACTGAAATAGTGCAAAGTAAGCACTAAGAAGGATTTTAGGGTTAACATTGTTTTGTAATTCTCTTAGAACAAAAATATTTTTATTTAGCTTAGCAGCTAATTCATCACCATGACTGTCCCATAATAGAGAATTGTCAATGTAGACACCTAGAAATATTACACTATCGGTATTGTTGATCACATTAAGATTATTTAGAGTATATATTCTTGTTTCAGTTTTCTTCACATTGGCAGTAAACCATATTTTAGCTTTCTCTACCATTCTCTCATTATCTTGAATAGCAGTATCCACATTGATAGAAGAGTTAAGCAATGTTGTATCATCGGCGAATAATACAACCTTGCCTCCCCCTAGATATCCCGGAAAATCATTTATGTATAAGAGACACAGGAGAGGGCCTAGAGTTGATCCCTGCGGTACACCATATCTTGTTTCAAGTAACTATGAACTTAAATGGTTAAAGGTGACTGCCTGCCGTCTCTTGGTTAAGAATGATATCACAAGGTCACAACTTTGCGGATTAAAATTATAAGCAAACAATTTTTTTTAAAGTAAAAAGTGTGGGACACAATCAAAGGCCTTTGAAAGGTCTACATATGTAGCAACTGCAAAATGTCCATTTTCGAAGGTGTCAATTATAAATTCAGTAAGGTCCATTATTGCGGCGCTAGTAGACTTTCCTTCCCTAAATCCGAAATGTTGCAAAAATTTAGAGAACAGAGAATAGAGAACAGCGGAAAACAGCAGTGAACAGTATAGAACAGCAAATAACAGCAGAGAACATCAGATAAAAGGAGAACATCGGAGAATAGCAGAGTATAAAAATTATCATTATTATTATTATTATTATTATTAAAGAACAATAGAGAATATCAGAGAACAGAAGAGAACATCAGAGATTATCAGAAAACAAAGGAGAACAATACAGAACAGCAAAGAACAGTAGAGAATATCAGAGATCATCAGAAAACAAAGGAGAACATCAGAGAACAGAGCAGAGCATATCATTGAACAGAAAAGGACTGAAGAGATCCGCGGGGAATAGCAGAGAATATCTATTTATTTTTTATTTATTTATACATCCTTCGACTTCTTTCTTAAAAAATTATATATACTACAAATCAATTAAAAAAACATACTTTAAATTTTGGGCGAAAGAGGCACGGGCGGAGTTCACAATAACAAAGTTATCAGAAGAATAGCAGAGAACAAATGAGAATTGGGGGAATAGCAGAGAACTTCAGAGCTCTATTTTGTTATCTGATGTTTAAAAATAGCAACGAACGTGTAGGGTGGGTTGGTGTCTTCTATCCCACCTTCAATCTATATATCATATGCGAGTATTTTGCTCAAAACCAATTTGATTACAAGCAGATTTAGCACATGATATTTCATTTTTAATATTTTGTTTACAGCGAAACCGACGCTTATAATTCAAAGTTTGAGGATAGGATAGTGGCCACCCACCCACCCTACTTATTCAATGAGACTACAAAAGCTATAAAAGTGCATATAAAATCATTAATAACAACTAAACAATTTTTGGTTTTGTTTAAAGGAACTAAAAGTGTTACAATGATGAAAGTCCCAATATCTATGTAGGGTGGGTGGGTGGCCTCTATCCTACCTTCCAATTTATAAATCATACACGAGTGTTTTGCTGAAAATCAATTTAATTACAACCAGTTTTATACTAGATTTAGCGTATAATAATTAATTTTTCCGCCTGCCGAAGCTTCGAGAGAAACAACACAATATGCACTTCAAAACAAAGATCAGAACTTAAAGAAATGAAACTCATCGGTTTGATTTACACTTCGAAGAAAAATTGTGATGATATGATTAAAACTCATCAGAGGATTTAAACAAATGTCATAGAAAAAAGACCCAGCAGTCGTTGCCTCGCCTATAAAACAACAAGCTGATGTCAAACAAGAAAAATCTGAAGAGTTTATATATATATATATAAGAAAACTTAAGTACGTTGAGTCATCAGAGACGGTTTACAGTAAGAAACCCTATATATGGAATAAAACTTAAGTCACAAGAGTGCTTATAAAATCAATAACAATATCTATATATATATTTTTGGTTTTAATGAAATAAAAAAATTACAGTAGTGAAAATAAGAATGTACTAAATTACACGAGAGTGTTTTGCTGAAACCCAATTTGGTTACAAGAAATTTTTTACTAGATTTGGCATACAATAACTCCTTTTTTAAATAGTTAAATAAAAACACCTTTACCTTTCAACATATTCAATGAGGTTAATTAAAAAAGCACTAAAAACCTTTCTTCACAATTTTATTTAAATTCACAGATATATATTTCGGACACAAAATGACCATTATTAATGTTTTAATACTAAACTCACGTAACTCACAAAAATCAAAATATTCATTAAGACTTAAATTAAAAAAGTGCTTATAAAATCATTAATAACATTTAAAAAAAATTGTTTTTGTTTTAAGGAAATAAAACAGTTACAATGCTGAAAGTATCAATATGTATGTAGGGTGGGTGGGCGGCATCTATCCTATCCTCCCAACTATAGACCACACACGAGTTTTTCTGAATAAGCTGCTGAAATTTATACTAAACTCTGTTTTAGATATGGTAGTGACCTCTGTTATCCACATTAGGAAACTAACGTTTAAAAAATAATGGCGTTTACGTCGTGATACATTTAGAATGAGTTGTTGTAATTAAAAGACGATAACTTTGTATTACCACTATATTTTTTAAAAATTACACAGTAGCAGTTTCGACTATAGGCAACCCATTATCAAACTAGAAGTGTATTTTTTAAATATATTGGTACAACAAATTTATCGTGTTTAAATTACAACTCGATTATAAAAATGTTTTCAAGAATAATAAAATTATCTGTACAAGAAAAGTCATCATAATACTACATGGCCATTTTTAATAGTGTTTTCAGCGGAAAAAAACAATTATTTTTAAATTTTCATCAAATTGTATGTAAACATACATCAGCATATGTTAATTTTCCTATTAAAAACTAGGCAATTTTTAAGCAAATAAGAATAAAGATTTCAAATGTCATCAATAATGAAACAAAAAGACTCTCTTTTATTTCACTTTTGTTAACTAAGTACCAATGTAAAGCATATTACATTTATTGATCTGTAAGTGGATATTTATCTGTTGAGAAATAATTTTTTTTATTATTATTATGAAAAAGCCAAAATAATTATACAAATTTTGTAGCATATTGAACGAATAACAGGATTGTCATTTTATGATTTTGTTGCTCCATTGAGATAATTAACTACCACATACTGTTCTTAGTCAGTGGATATCTGCATCGGATACATACTTTCTGCATTATTTATTCAGGTAATATTAAATGCAAATCAGTATATTAGCTTGCTTCAATCAGTATTTCTGCCATATCTACAAGAAAAAATTCTAATTCTAATATTCAAAATACTGCACATTATCTTGCTTTTGAGTTTGTAAGTACTGCTGACGTTGAATTATCATCGATGAATTAGTCTTACGTGATCGTTGCTTGACAAAATTCATCCTCGCGTTCAGAGAGAATATTAAATCACATCATCGTGGTTGCAATAACTCAACAAGTGTATGATGAGTATATGAAGATATACTACAGAAATTATCCTGTGAAGAATGATCTTCGCGCTAACGTTGATTTGTTTCAACGACTTATGAATCGAGTATATATAAATAAGGTAAAACGGAGAATTAAAATTCTATACTGCTTATATCAATCCCAAAATTAAAGAAAAACTCTAAGAATTTTTGTGGTTTCTAATAATTTTATATTCCAGATATTTCAAATATGCAAAAATACTATAATTGTAGCTTATAAGAAGATACAGATATTCATTTCTCTTAACATCTTTTTAAATTACCGATTATTTTCCGTAAAAACAGTCTAATGTTTGATTAAAATAAATAAAAATAGTAATAGTAAAAGTTTAATGTTATACTTTTAATACTACTTACTCTAATCTTGTAATTATCCTCTCCTCCTGCGTGGAAATAAATAAATGATTATTTTTATTAATTACAATCCTTAGAGAAAAAGGTAAAAATATGACATTATAATTCGTTTTCGTATTTCAATCATAAAACAGTAAAATAATTCTTAATATTATTCACGTAACTCTTTACTCGTAAAATATTATATACATTGCAAATTACAATATAATCTGCATGCATTGTGCTGAGTAAACTTGATGAGTCATTCTTTTACAATTTTTCATAATGGTAAAGTCTAGAAGGTAATTATACAAGTCCTCAATAGCTATTTGTATGTTAATTTTTAGAAAATACAATATAATCGACAATAGATTACTTGTCCTATTTTTTTATGGGATTCAATATATAAATATTATTTTGTTATTACGTTATAATATAAATTTTAACTTTTATCTTTAAAAATATATATATACAAACATCTTTATTGCAGACAATTTTACATAGTAAAGCAAAATTATAACGAAACTATTGAAAAAAGGAAAATTTCTGCTAAAAGGCCATCGACGGTTAAAAACATCCCATTGCATATTAAGACGAAATGTACGAATTATTACAATTAAAAAAATGAGAAATTTAAATAAGGGTCTAACTTACTTTTCTAAACCAAATAAAAATACGATGAATTAAACCAAACCAAGTCTTTATTTAACCTTCTAATTAAAATAAAAAGCCTACTGGTGAACATATAATACATTTTTTATCCAAATTCGGAAAAAAATAAATAAATTTAAAATATACTAGAACCTCACCTTTATTTAATTTTTTAACAAGCTTGCTAGAATTGTAGTTATTAAAATTAATCATCTTTTCAAAAAATTAACAAAACATTCCGTCATAAATTCCATTTTCCAGATCTTGAGATTTGATATTTACAAGTCGGCAAAGGACTTTAATGGACTGTTTTTATCAGTAAACGACTTTAAACATAACAAAATTTAAAAACTTAATTTTCTTTTTGTTTGAAACATTCTTTTTAAAGTGGTTAAAGTTTTTCTTATATCTTTTATTAACACCTGTGAAATTTAATCTAATAATACGAAAGAATTGAAGAAGAAGAAAGAGGAACCCCTATAATGCATTACATAAAACAAATGGAAATGTATTAAAGATCGCAAGTCTATATCCTGATGAGTTTCTAATAATACAAATCCCTGAACTCGTTACTATAACTATACACAATCTGATTATAATTGTAACGAAACTCACTATAATTGCCAATAGATTTTTTTTTCTCAAACATAAAAATTCTAATGCGAGAGAAGGTACTGTTGAAACAATTACCAACCTCGCTCGTTTCGATTAAAAGTCATCCAGATAGGAGGAGTGAGCGAGTGTCGGTGCGGCAGCAGCGAACGGAATCGTGAAAAGTTGAAATGCTAATGTTTCAATTAATCGAGCCGCTCCGTGTCAATTAGTCGGGAAATGTTGTGGTCCGCACGTCAAATAATTATTATTGTAACAGTTTTGCGTCCCACGATCGCATAAACATCTCGACGGTGGAAACGCCCCATTCCCTGCATACTTTTCTTCTTCGTGTACAAATGGCGAGTGAACACTGCCCGGAATGCACACGCCGATGATTTCACGTGGCGACACTTGCTTCATTCCGTTTTCTTTTGTGTTTTTCAGTTACTTCATTGCTAAGGTGAATCGGAATGTTTAAGTTAAACGTAACCAATTTCACGAATTCCGTTTTCTGACTATGATTTATTTTAAATTAAGCATTTTTGGATATTTTAATTTGATATTAAGGATATTAGAACTTTTGTAGTAAAATTGGTCACATAATAAAATAACTAACAAAATTATATGGTATCGATCCATATGTAAATTTTTCTTCTAAACTCTTAGGTTGTGTCATTAGCCTATGGAAGGAAGATTGTGGGTTTAGTACCGTAAATTTTTAAAATCCGTTGTCATGATATGGTGGAGGACCCTTAAGATCGCACCTGAACAGAGAGGGACTACACTCTAGTCCTTCCTACACAGGATGTAAAGAGGAAGAGGAAACCGCCGAGCATGTACTTCTGGACTCCCCAGTTCTATCCAACATACGTAAATCCACAATGGTAAAAGGATGTCTACAGTCATCAGATATCCTAAGAGTCTCTCTTGTAACTGTATTGAAAGCTTTCAAAAAGTTTTAGCTTAAACCTGTATTATTTTAGATTTATATTTGGATGTGTTTGATTCTAGGGCAGATAGGTTCGATGCAACAATTCTAGCGTTTGCCAATGCCTTAAATTGGCTTGATTGTAACAAGAAATGAGGACTCCAAAGGGAAGACATACACTGGGGCTCGAATCAGACAAATCCAAATATAAATCGAAAATAATATCAGGTTTAAGTAAAAACTTTTTGGAAGCTTTCAAAACAGTTAATAAAGCAATCTGCTCTATACCAAGTTAAAGTTAACAATGATTTAATTCTTTTGATCAAAGCGATGATTTAAAATGGCGATTTAAATACAGTCGTAGTCTATAACCAAAGATAAAGAAAGGTCCCTGTAGAAGCAGAACTAAGAAATGTATAATGAATTGGTGAAAGAATGTAAAATGAAATCATTGAATTATATATTTATGCTCTGATCTTTGAAATAACTTTATAACTAAAAATTTTTAGAATTTCACTTTACAAAACTGCAAATAACTTGGAAATAGGAATTTCAGAATATAAAAAAACTCGATAATTATAAAGCAATCACCATAGAAAAACACTTTGATATTAGCCATAGGCCGAAAAGCGATAATTATCATATAACTATTCCTATTTATCTTAAAAGCCTTTAAAGAGCAAATAACTTTCAAGGAATTTCAGAATATAAAAAAAACTCTATAAATTATTCATATTTATCTTCAAATGTATGTAAATGATTTAAAAAATGAACAATAGTAAATAACTTTGGAACCAAAAATTTAAAACTGTAATTATAAAATTTTGAAATTGTCAAGAAACAATCAGAACTATAAATAGAAAATTCTGTATGGCAAATTACAAATCTACAAATAACATTAGAAATAAAAAGTTTGGAATTACAAATTAGACAACCGTAAATAGTAGCTTTAGAAATAATCCTATTTCAGAATATACGGAAGCTTTATAATTATAAACCAATCATCAAAGAACTGTTCATATAGATCTTAATAGCCTGAAAAACTACAAATAGCTTTATAATGAATTTCAACCAAAAAGGCTGAAAATATAAATATCAGATTTTTACAATATGTAAAATTCTTGAATTGAATATCATTATAGAATTATTTATGTTACTATTAAAGTCCTTATCTGTTGAAAAGATTGCAAAAATCGATTAAATAGGAATTTTAGAATTTTTAGAATACAGGGTCTATTATGAAAGTAAAACAGGTAAGGAAATGTGGTGTAGGGTCTGCCATTGTAATGCAGCCGATCGCCAGTTTGCTATGAACAGTATGATTAGAAAGACGTGCCTGCGCGTTAAGTGTGTTTTTCGACTATGTAACACATGCACAATGGAGCTTGAACAGCAATACGCAATGAAGTTTTGTGTGCGGCTTAGGAATAATGTAACTGAAGCATTCCAGATACTTGAAGGGGCCTTCAAGGATGACTGTATTTCAAGGTTACAGTCCGGGAGATGGCACAAGGTTTTCAAAGAAAGCCGGGAGCAGAGTACCGACGAACCCTGTTCTGACGGACGTGGACAAATGGGATAGTGATGGGCTTGTGACCAAGCATCTGCAATTGCGCAAGGTATGTGTGAAGAAAGTGTTAACGGGAGACTAGAAAAAACGAGTTTCGCACTTTCAAGAATTGTTGGATTTGATTCAAAATAAGCCGGACTTTCTTAACTCTGACGTAACCGGAGACGAATCCTGGATTTTGAGTCGACCCAGAATCCAAAGGGTAGAGAAGCGAGTGCCACACAAAATCATCGCCCGCCCCAAGAAAGTGCGAATGAGAAAGCCTTGGAAATGTCTTTTTTGACGTCCGAGAAATCGTTGAGTTCCTACCGCAAGACCGTCAATTTAGTCTTTAACCTGCAGGTGCCATCATCGTTACCAATTTCCTAGTACGGAGCAATACACCGGTGGTTTTCCAGCCCCCTTACAGTCCCGACTTGGCTCCGTACGACATTTTTGTTTCCTTGACTAAAGAGAGAGCTGAAAGAAACGCATTGGGAGTTCATCCCAAATATCCAAAAGCATGTTACAACTTTCCTAAGACACATTCGAGGAGTTTCAGGGTGCCTTCCAACGACACGTTACTGCAAGTGTATTAATGCTAGGGGAGAGTATTTTTAAGTATTTTAAGTATTTTGTAACGGTTTAATAATAAATATATTTTTCCCATAAATGCGCATTATGTTTATAATGGACCATATATGCAACATTTTAAAATTATAAAATAATTATATGAATTCCGAAATTGGCAAGAAATTTAGAACGTCTGAGAACTCTAGAATTAAAGGAAATCATCAAATTATTTTAGAAAAAAGAATTTCAGAATAGCAAATTGCAAAACAACAAATAATTTTAAACCTAGCGATTATAGAGTTATTTTAGAATATAAAAAAATCTATAATCAAAAAACGCAAGCATCGTAGAACTATCCATATTAATCTTAAAAGCTTTGACTGAAAACAACTTTAGAAGTAGAAATGTGAACAGCTATAAATAACTTTAAAAATAAACATTTAAGAGTTAAAACTGCAAAACTACAAATGAAACAAAACAAATTGAAACAGAATGAAACAGAAGTTCCAGAAATCCAAATTAAAAAAAAAATAAAAAAGATTTTGAGAAAAGGCATTTCGAAATATCTACTGTTTGAGAACTCACTCTAAGATTAAAAGAAACGTGTCTAGAAATCTAAAACGCTTGCGAACTCTAGGATTTAAGGGAATTATCAAAAATCTAAATCACTTTAGAAATAGGAATTTCAGAATGCCAAATTGCACAACTGCAAATAATTTAGGAACTACAAATTTCAGAATTACAGGTGGCTTTGGAAATAAACAGAATATGAAGAAACTTCAGAAATATAAAGCAATCATTAAACATTTTTTTGTTTCGATCTTAATTTGTATGAAAAAACATTGCACAAAAACTGAAAATAACTTTTGAAGTAAAGTTTCAAAAGTACAAAACCACAAATAACCTTTGAAATAGAAGATCTGTAATTGCAAATTATAAAACTGTAAATCACTTTAAAAATAGTAATTTCAGATTAGCAAATTTCAAAACTACGAATTACTGAAAATAGCTTTGGAAATAAGAATTTCAAAATATGAAGAATTGTAAATCACTTTTAAACTTTGTGAATAACAAAAGGGCATTGAAGAAAAACTGCAAACGAATCTTTAGTTTTTGAATTTATTTAGAAATAACCATTTTTAAATTGGAACCTCTAAATTTGCAAATAACTTTAGAAATAGACTTTGCAATTACAAAACTGTAAAAACGTTTTAAATTTCAGAATTTTTATAATACATAAAATTGTAGAATTACAAAATAAATAAAAACTGAAATTGTCAAACAATCTTAGAACGTCTGAGAACTCCAGGATTAAAATAAATTATCATATTTGTCTGTAACTATATTTATAAATATACAAATTAAGTATTGAAATTTCTAGTGCAGTAATGAATAATCATTATATTTATAAACTTTTACACTATATTCAATTGAACTTCCGTTAAATAAATCCATAAATAAATAATAAATAAAGTAATAAATATATAAATGAGTAAATAAATAAATAAATAACATTAAATAACTTTAGAATATAATATAAATAGAAATATAATTCTATAATAATTGCAGAATTCAGAATTTTAGAATTCCTCAATCATTATAGAATTATTCATGTTGATCCTAAACTCCTTAACTCTTAAAAAATAACAAACGAAAACTGCAAAAACAGAAATTTCAAATTTGCTAAGCTACAAATAAATAGAAATAAGCATTTTAGATACAACGCTGCTGACAAATTTAGAAATAGAAAGTTCTATTTAAATTGGAAACTATAAAATTGCAAAAACCGATTAAAGAGGAATACATGGTCGATAGCCCAAACAGTGACGGACTAATATTCATCAATCATACTGAATATGTGTATTATTGTAAATATTTGTAAGTTACTGAAATAAAGATGTATATATAGGAATTTTAGGATTTTTAGAATACAGGGTCTATTATGAAAGTCATGCGCGTCCATCGCAGCGGGGTAAAGCAAGTCGGGAAAATGGTGTAGAGTCTGCCCGTCCAATGCAGCAACTCAAGAAGGAGAAATTTCATATTTGAACCCTACATACAACTTTAGATTTACGCAATTTAACATTAGAAACTTATAAAACTGCAAAAAAAACGTCAAATATTAAAACCTTATAAATCTGAAATTGTCAAAAGTCCGGAACGTCTAAAAACTCCAGGATTAAAAGACACTATTATATCTGTGAATCATTTTAGAAATAAAATTTTAGAATAACAAATTAAAAACCAACAAATAATTTGAAAACTAAACATTTCAAAATTGAACATTAAAAAACTGCAAATTAAAAAGTAGAAATTTCAAATTTGGTAAGCTACAAATTACTTTAGAAATAGGCATTTTAGAATTGGAAACTGCAAAAGTCAAATAACTTCATAATTAGAAATTTCAGATTTGCAAATTAGAAAACTACAAATAACTTTAGAAGTAGACGTTTCAGAATTGCTAAAAACAAAATTACTAGTTTTATAAAGAAACTTTATAATGATAAAATAATCTTCGTAGAACTATCATTATTGATTGATTTGGCTTCAAATCTAATTATATGATAGAAAAAATATTATACAAAAACTGGAAATAACTTTAGAAGTTACAAATTACAAATTTGCCAAGCAATCACTTTAGAAAGAAGCATTTTGTAGAAAGGCGTTTGCCGTTAATAAATGTATTAAATGTATTATTATTTCAGAATTGGAATGAGCAAAACTGCAACAAACTTTAAAAATAGAAATTTCAGAATTGAAAATTAGAAAACTAAAAACCGATGTTGTTTTTCATATTTTTATACTATGCAAATCTCCAGAATTATAAAATTATTTTTAAAATATTCAAAAGTATCAAGAAATCTACGTTTGAGAATACACTCTAGGATTAAGGTATTATAAACTGCAAATAAGTTTAGAAACAGGAATTATAGAATAGCAAAGAACCAAACTACAAAAAATCTTAGAACTAAACATTTCAGAATTGCTAAGCTACAAATAACTTGAGAAATAAGCATTTCATAATTAGAAACTGCAAAACTGCATATAACTTTAGAAATAGAAATTTCAAAATTGCAAATTACAAAACTAAAAAATGATGTCGAGAATAGAAATTTTCATATATTTAGATTATAGAAATCTTTAAATTTATAAAATTATTTTAAAAATATCAAGAAATCTACGTTTAAGAACTCACTCTAGGATTAGAGTACTAAACACTGCAAATTACTTTAGAAACAGGAATTTTAGAATAGTTGTATTTATTAAATTACAAATAATCTTAGAACTAGACATTTCAGAATTGCTGAGGTACAAATAACTTTAGAAATAAGCATTTCTGAACTAAAACGCACAAAACTGCAAAAACAAAAATTTCAGAATTTTTAAAATATGTAAAATTTTAGAATTGTACAGTCATTATAAAATGATTCATGTTGAACTTAAAATTCGCATTGAATCAAAACTGTAAACAACTTTAGAAGTAGAGAATTCAAATTTGGTATGCTACAGATAACTTTAGAAATAAACATTTCAAAATTGGAAACTGCAAAACTAAAAACTGTGTTTTTTTTCGAAATTTATACAGTATGCAAATATCTAGAATTATAAAACAATTTTAAAAATATCTAAAAATATCAAGAAATCCACAACGTTTGAGAATTCACTCTAGGATTAAAGGAAACTGTAAAAACTGCAGATGACTAAAAATAAGAATTAAAGAAATTCCAAATAACTTTAGAATTGCAAGTTACAAAATTGCAAATTACTTTGGAAATAGGAATTTAAAAAAAAACATAGGAACTCTATAATTATAAAGCAATCATCAAAGTACTATTTATATTGATCTTAAAAGACTTTAAATCTACTAAATGATAAAAAACATTGAACAAAAACTGCAAACGACTTTAGATATAGAAATTTACAAAACTACGGAAAACATTAAAAAAGCATTTTAGACGCAAGCCTGTGGATAAATTTGGAAGTAGAATTTAAGAATTTTGGAATTTTAGACAATATAGAAATTCTATAATTATATAACAATCAATTTATATTGATTTTAGAAGCTTTGACTTCAAATCTGCCTGAATGAATTATTAAAAGAAAACTGCAAACAACTTTAGAAGTGGAAACTTTAGAATTTGCAAAGCTATAAATAACCTTAGAAATAAGCATTTTAGATGCCAAACTGCACAATTGCTAATCAATTTGGAAATAGAAGTTTCAAAATTGGTAATTGAAAAATTGCAAAAATGTTGAAATTAGGAATATTATAACTTTTAGAATTTGCAAAATTTTAGAACTATAAAATAAGTAGAAATCTAAAAAGTCATACAACTCTAGGAATAAAGATTAAATAATTTTTGAAATTAAAAATTCAGAATAGCAAATTGTGTAACTACAACTAACTTTAGAATTATTTATTTATAGAAATTCAAATTTAAAACAAAAAGTGGAAAAATTTTAGAAAATAAGAGTACTAAAATATAAAGAAATTCTACAATGATAAAGTTTATTTCAGTTTAGTTTATTGACTTTACAAGTTCTACAAAAAATATGCAAAATAACAAACATTTATAATAACTTTGAAAGACTTGAAGGCGGAGTTCACATGGCAGTGTTCTTCCAATCAAACCATTATTTCTCAAGCCGGATGATAATCAGCAGGTTGTTATTACCATTGATGCAATATTTTTACCATTTCTAGTAGCTATTTTTATCTAATTTGCGTGAAGTTATTTTAAAGAAATAATTGTAGAACTATTCATATTGATCTTAAAAGTTTCGACTTCAAATCTTTCTAAATGATTATTACATTTAACAGAAACTGAAAACAACTTTTGAAGTAGAAATGACTACATTTTAGAATTTAAATTACAAAATTGCAAATACAACAGAATAAAACAGAAGTTTCAAAATTGCAAATCAAAAAAAAAATCTGGATAATAATAATAATTTCGAAATCTCTAAAGTATGCTAAAATCTACAACCTTTCAAAACTTACTCTAAGAGTGAAAAAAACTTTAAAAAATCTAAATCACTTTATAGATAGGAATTTCGGAATGCCAAATTGTAAAACTACAAATAATTTAAGAACTACAAACTTCAGAATTGCAAGTAACAGAATATGAAGAAAGCTCAGAAATATCTTTTTTATGTTGATCTTGACTTAAATAATAAACAAAAGCATTGTACAAAAACTGCAAATAACTTTTGAAGTAGAAGTTTTAAAATTCCAACACTGCAAACAACTTTTGAAATAAACATTCTAGAATTGGAAATTATAAAACTGTAAATCACTTTAGAAATAGGAGCTTCAGAATAGCAAATTTCAAAAGTACGAAAAACAATAAATAGCTTTAGAAATAAGAATTTCAAAATCTGAAGAATTTTAAAGCAGTCATTATGAAATTTTTCGTATTAATCTTAGAAGCCCTATCTTAAAAGATAAACAAAGATTAAAATCTTTGTGAATGACAAAAAAAAGCAATGAACAAAAACTGCAAAAAAACTTTTGAAGTTTTTGAATTTCAGAATTATAAATAACCTTAGAAATAACAGTTTTTGAATTGGAAACTCTAAATTTGCAAATAACATTAGAAGTAGACATTTTAGAATTGCAAATTACGAAATTAGAAAAAGATACGAATTTCGGAATTTTCATAGTATGCTAAACTTATAAAATAATTTTAAAAATATCTAAAATTACCAAATTATCAGAGTTTAAGGATTCACTCTAGGATTAAAAGGAACTATCAAGACTGTAAATCATAGGTTAGGTGCAAACGTTTTAATACCAGAAAATATCTTTCGAAATGTTAGGGTTACACTAAAAATTAACATTGCCCTTTATTTAATTTATAAACAACCAATAATAATAGGTTAGATTAGGTTACATAGGGTTATAGTTATATGAGTTAACCTCTCGTGAACTACGACTTATCAGATCTATTGTTCTACCCTTATCTAATCACTTCCTAAGCAGTCCCACGTCCTCTATTCCTCTATGAACCTGGCAACTTTCTTTGGTGGTGATGCTGCTCACTTCTTCGTGTGATAAATCATATAAATCATACAGAAATAGGAATATCAGTACGCCAATTTGTAAAACCATAAACAATTCTATAACTACAAATTTCAGAATTGCAAATACTTTACGAAGAAATTTTAGAATTATAACCAATCATCATACAACTTTTTTTTTATGTTGATCTCAAAAGCCTTGGACAAAAACTTTGTTAGTAGAAATTTCATTTTTGCAAAGCTACAAATATCTTTAGAAATAGAAACTTCAGAATTGCAAATTAAAAAACTGGGAAAGAACTCTAGGAATAAAGAATAAATCATTATACAACTTATTTATGTTGATCTCAAACGCCTTGGACGTTGGACGGAAACTTTGTTAGTAGATATTTCATTTTTGCAAAGCTACAAATAACTTTAGAAATAGAAACTTCAGAATTGCAAATTACAAAACTGGAAAAGAACTCTAGGAATAAAGGATGAATCATCATACAATTGTTTATGTTGATCTCAAAAGCCTTGGACGGAAACTTTGTTAGTAGAAATTTCGTTTTTGCAAAGCTACAAATAACTTTAGAAATGGAAACTTCAGAATTGCAAATTACAAAACTGGAAAAGAACTCTAGGAATAAAGGATAAATCATCATACAATTGTTTATGTTGATCTCAAAAGCCTTGGACAGAAACTTTGGTAGTAGAAATTTTATTTTTGCAAAGCTACAAATAACTTTAGAAATAGAAACTTCAGAATTGCAAATTACAAAACTGGAAAAGAACTCTAGGAATAAAGAATAAATCATCATACAACTTTTTTATGTTGATCTCAAAAGCCTTGGACAGAAACTTTGGTAGTAGAAATTTCAATTTTGCAAAGCTACAAATAACTTTAGAAATAGAAACTTCAGAATTGTACAAAACATTTTTAGAATATTATAAAGAAATCTACAATGTTAGAGAACTCAACCTAGGTGTAAAAAAACTATTAAACTATAAATCATTGTAGAAATTTCAGAATGTCTTATTGCAAAATTTTAGAAATGCAAATATCTTTGGAAATAGACAGGATAGAAAAAAAACTCTTAATTATCTAGCTATATAAGAAGTAGAGGTTACAAAACTGCAAAACTAGAATTAATAAAAAAATATAAGTATTTTAGGGAATTGCAAAACTGAAATTTACTTTTTAAATAGTAATTATAAAACAATCTATAGAATAGAATAGAAGAATTCTAAAATTATCATAAAATCTATAAGATTTTAAAACTTTAGGATTAAAAGAAAGCTGTAAACATTTATTTTCATGAAATTAGAATTCATTGTATCATTTCGTTTTACTAATTATTTCCATCTAATTCCTTCTACGATTGGAATAATTCGCTAGTGTGATAAAGCTAATTAATTAAATTCCGAGAAAACGTTTTGTGCCTCCTTCGTATCTGTCGATTTTTTTTTTGCTTTCCTTTTCAAATCTTTATTCCTGCAAGGGAACTAAGAGAGATCGTTCGATCGGAACAATGGCTACCTATAGCTCCGGACGCGTCGCATCTATTACCTCCTCCATCTCTTACTTCTGCATTCCTGGGATGGAGCAGCGGAGCGAGATGGGCGCAGGTACCTCGGAGAGAATTTTAATTGATATCAACGTAATTCCAAGAAGTAATTTCACAAATTGCCGGTCTACTCTTTAATTTAACTAAAGCAACCGGTTCTCCACCAACCTGCGCCAGTTCTTCCGTCTCCTTCCGAGCGAAGGTGCCCAAAGGTGACGGAAGGCGGCGAGCGACCGCACGCTAAGCGTGAGGACAGGGTAGGGCAGTAGCAACTTGTAATTATTATTCAATAGACATTGCGTCTTTTAATTGGTTGTTATCGGATAATTGTCTGTCCTCCTCTGTTCCTCTCTTCTTCTCGGAGTGGCCGGTCCTCGTCGTCGTCTCTTTTTCTTCCCATGTTTAATGGCACATTTTAGAGTTGACCAATGTAGATTAATTAATTTTATTGTTGGTATTAATTGCGGGGAATTATTTTTAAAGACCTGATACTTTTTACAGTTCTCGGTGCTGCGTTCGGTCTTCACTCCCCTTCACGGGGATAATTAACACAAAACTGTAATTAGCGCGGACCGACAGGGCCGTAATGACAAGTGTTTAATTTAAACACATACCACGCCATAAACGTACCGGGGCAAATGGGTTTCGGGATTTCACCAAACAGTTTATTACCGTCGCCGTGGACGAGGAGGAATCGAACGCACGAATCGCCGATCCAGTCCTATTTTGGGCAAACGAGTGAACGTGTGCGGATCGATAAGGTTTTGCTGTGACACAATTTGTTTATTTATTACGTCCAGACACGTTCGAAGAATATTTTCACTGAAGAAATTGCCCATTTTTGAAATTATACCTATAAGAAATAGGTTATGTAATAATACAGCGTGTTTGCATAGCAAACAGAAAGATGCGTACCACTTCTGATAACAATTTATCTAAGATCTTGATTACAGTAAAGCGTTGTTCTTCATCAGATTTTGGGTACGCTCTAATTAGTTGGCTAAGAGATTTGGGTTGTCTGGTTACCTTAGCTACCAGACATCCCAAATCTTTTTGGTGCTAAAGTAACCAGACATCCCTAATCTCTCGTTCGGCATGGTAGTACCTTCTCCAACTTTCTCTCTTCTTCTAGTTCTGCTAGATTATTCTACCGTCTGTTCCATGAAAATTAACACCTAATTCGGCAGATGGGTAAGTCAATTCAACTACCTACAACTACTACCTACCCTCTCTACTGAGTCACCTAGGTCTTACAGAGCAGAAAATGTGGTCATATCTTTTACTCATAGAAGACCAAAAATTTCATCGAGTATATTATTACTAATCAACTCGAACTAATTTTAAATCAAGAACTTCATCTATGTCAAAACTTAAAATTGATCCTCTCGAGAAATTTCTTATTAAAGATTTTAATGAATTAAAGCATTAGATCAATTAATGACCACTCTACATGATATTGACTATACAGGGTGTCCCATTTTAATCCGCCAGTAGCGATAATTCTGAAACTTTGCATTGAATCAAAAAGTGTTCCAAATGAAAAGTTAATGGTTCTGAGGGGGACATCTGATGCCGTAGACTTTGCCCCCCCAACCCCCCAAGGGGGGCGGGAACAGGGGGCAACTTTAAAATTTTAAATGGAAACCCCTATTTTTTATTGCAGATTCTAATAGACGGTTAAAAAGTATGTAAGTTTTATCCGAAACATTTTTTTATTGGTCGAGAGATGGCGCTGCAAATGTAAAAGTTTTTTGTCAATTAAATTGCGAAAATCGTCACGTAATTAACTGTTATTATTACTTAAGACTTACTCACAACCTTACAAGATGTAAAGTACTCAAAAATAGCGATTAAGTACTTCTTTTTCAAATTAAATAATGGTAAAATAATTTAAAAAAGAATGTCATTTCAACAGTGTTTGACCTGGCCCCCCTCATAGCTCCATTTTTTGAAAAAAAACGACATTATTTTTTGAATTACTTTACCATTATTTAATTTGAAAAAGAAGTACTCAATCGCTATTTTTGAGTACTTTACATCTTGTAAGGTTGTGAGTAAGTCTTAAGTAATAATAACAGTTAATTACGTGACGATTTTCGCAATTTAATTGACAAAAAACTTTTACATTTGCAGCGCCATCTCTCGACCAATAAAAAAATGTTTCGGATAAAACTTACATACTTTTTAACCGTCTATTAGAATCTGCAATAAAAAATAGGGGTTTCCATTTAAAATTTTAAAGTTGCCCCCTGTTCCCGCCCCCCTTGCGGGGTTGGGGGGGCAAAGTCTACGGCATCAGATGTCCCCCTCAGAACCATTAACTTTTCATTTGGAACACTTTTTGATTCAATGCAAAGTTTCAGAATTATCGCTACTGGCGGATTAAAATGGGACACCCTGTATGGTTGTGATAGTTACTGCATTTTCTTAAACAGCAATCACTGACCAGTTTTTTTCCCTTAATTTTAAGTGTCTATTAAACAAGTAGAGAATCGAATTCGTCCATTCTTTCATTCAATTTCGAACGAACACCGACGTACGTACACGTCTCCCAGAGAGACGAAATCTTAATTACGCCCTTCCCACACTTTGCCTCCTCGCATTTTAATTAGCCGATAGCATTAATCAATTAATTAACAATTTATTTTCCATTTCGTTTAATTAAAGTCGCGAGGAGGCGAGGCGAGGCGAACAAATCAAAGAGGCGCCTTTATTGCCTTCAATTAGAATTATTTATCGGCGATTTCGCAGTTATTAAATGTCAATTTATCCTTATTTGTACATCGGCCGTCGGTTAATTGTATTCGTTTATTGCGGGACACGATAATTACCACAATTTAATTATAATAAATTATGTCTTTCGCTTCGACGGACGAAAAAAAAAATGTAATTATGTAACGAGATTTTTTTATGATTGTTTCTACGTTGCTTAGGATTTATATAAGATGTGAATAGCTGTGTAGTTTGATGTTCAAATTGCTTAAACAATCAATAAGTTAAACTATACTTTAAGGTGTGAAATATATCCACCTGTAAACTAATGTTACTTCTTTGGTAAGTTTGAAGACCCACTTTTTTGGATTTTATCATTTGATATTCTATTTTAACAAGCCTTCCTTTATTTGTTGTTTCTTCCTTATCTCTCTCTTAAGTGCTTTTAAATCTTTCGTTCCAATCATAAGCAATTTTACTGCCTTCAAGTATTCTTCCACTTAAACTTGTATTTTATACGCGGTCCGAAACTTTTTTGAAGTCTTCTGATGACTTTTTTATTCAAGGAATAGTTTCTTTTAATGTTATCGTTAATATACCGAATGTAAAATGGAAGGCATTTGTAAGGATTTGCATAAATATCATATTTATGCAATTTCCTGCTTCCACTTCTTTGTTGTTTGTTGTTCCTCTACGTCAGTAGCCATTCCAACTATTTCTCTTCTCCTCAACTAATAACATTTATCTTTACCGGGAAATTATTGCATTCCTCTAGTAAAAACAGCGAAACTAAACCTAGATATTTAAGTTGATCAGAGATATATTCCTTTGCTTCAAGTAATTTATAACCTTGCAATTGAATTTCTCGTTCTTAATAGACCTTTTCGCCTATCCTACATGAATTTATGTTTACTTTGTATAAAATTCCTTTTGGTCCGTTTAAAAACATATGATTAATTTATTTTATTCAATTCTAAAATTTGATCCATCAGTTTTAACATAGTAGTCTTCTTCTATTTGATTATTTTCCCTTTAATCAGTTAGCTGTCCTGATTCTTCTTCATTTTTCCTTCAACCCTTCATTACGTAATTTAGGTTCTTAGACTGTTAAAAGTGGAGGCTTCTACTTCATTATACATTATTCTTCACAAATAAAAAACTTTTTAACTTTGTTTGTATTACACTGACTTTATTTAGTGACTATAGTTCTTACAGTCTGCCAACCCAGAAATTTTACTTCTCAATTTTCTATTGTAACGCGTCCTTGGCACACTGCCCCATTTTTATTTAATCTTGGAATCTTGCCCAACCTCGTGCCAATAATTTTTGAGACTCTTGGTGCTCAGTGTTATTATTATGCCGAAACTTCATCTCCCAGTTTCTTCTCAATCTCCCCTTTCCTGTAATTCCCGGAGTTACTGGTTTACTCCAGTGATCACTTGTCGTGGTAAGCGAAATGTCCAAAACTGTTTAATCGATTTACTAGATGATAATCGATTAAATAGTTCTAATATGTGCACTATTTGCCTCCAACCCACTCAGTGGTCCAGAAAGTCCAACATGCGCTCCTCATCTGCTAACGAGGTCACGACGAGGATCATCCCTTTATAAACACAGTTACTAATGTTTTGTTTGTTCTTAGGAACCCATCTTGATTTTTCCTACGCTCTCTAAGCTTGCCGATAACATTGGCGCCCAACGTGGGGGCCTGAGAAAATGGCTAGAGGCCCCCGAAGTCGCGTCTACGCAGTGCAAGTCTCCATTTATTCATCCTTATAAAATTACGCACCTAGAGCGGGTCAATTTAATATTAATGGGAAGTTACTCAACATTGTCCTATGCCTCCGATTCCTATATGCTGCCGTTTCCACCACAAGCGAATTCGTGGTTATTCGCTTATTCGAGTGAGCCCATTATAACGACGTTGTCGCCCAGCTCGGTACTTACCTGATTGATACCCCGCATCACTCCAACGCCATTGGATTCAGAAGATATTACAAAAAGAAAGTTGATTGCGGTACCACTTCGGAGGGAAACAGCAAATTAGAGTTTGGAGTCGTTTTTAATGTTACTGTATAAAATAGGCGTTCTGGCTCAAAGCTCCACACGAATCAATCTTGATGAGCTTCCAGAAAAAGATAAGTTAAGCTTTGCCATTTCGCGACTCTTCATCACAAAAGAGAAGGCTGTGCTAATGCGTCCTTTGGCACTGTAATTTAAATTTCGTTGTAGGCCTGAGGCTCTGCGGACGTGGATTGAGCTTCTTGTGATGACTGATGTGGTTGTTGTTGAAGGTCCTGGTTTTGAGAGCGTAGTGCGGATGTGCTGATGTTGCTGGTTGGATGATGTCAAGATTACGGAAGAGGGTAGTGGTGAGTATTAGGGTGGGGTATCGGTTTTTTTTTCGCGCCTAATTGTAGAAATTATATTTGATTAGTGAAGCGCAAGTTTTTATTCTTTTCTTATTTTGTGTCTTTTATGTTTTTTTTTATTTTTCTGTGTTATTTATAGATATATTTAGGGATTAAGGATGGGGGTGAAATGGTAGTTGGGGGTAGACACATTTCCGAGCTTCAGGGACTGGACTTCATAGAAAACACAGGAGTACACAGGAAGTAAAACATCCAGAGGCGCACAAAAGAACCACGGAGACTGCAGTGCAGGGACGCCATCTCATGAGGAAAAAAATTGTCTGCGTAGGTTTGTATTATAGAGGATTTAGGAAGTGGGATGAGAGGGGAGAACCTTTAGGACCGACACAAGAGAGGGTGAAAGGAGAAGAGATTGCGGAACAGTAGAAAACTGAGTAAGAACGGTTTTGTAGGAATGAAGATGGAGAGGGTTTCAGCAACTAAGGAAGAGGTGGAGGACTTCAAGGAGTACGAGAAGGATTATCTTTTGTTCTCGGCTGTTTTCTGTTATTCTCTGTTGTTTCTGTTGTTCTCTGCTGTTCTCAACTATTCTCCGCTATTCTTTGCTCATCTTTTCTGTTATTTGCTGTTTTATAATGGTTTCTAGAATAGTATATTATTCTCTGCTCTTCTCTTCTGTTCTCTGCCGTTCTCTGCAATTATCTGCGATCCTATACTGTTCTCAAATGTCCTCTGCTATTCACTACCGTTCACTGATGTCCTCTGATGTTCTCCGTGGTTCTCTTTTGTTCTATGTGGTTTTCTGCTATTTTCTGTTCATCTCTTTTGTTATCTGTTATTCTCTGCTGATCAAATGCATAAAACAGGATCAAACGCCTAAGAACAATAGACAACCGCAGAAGAGAAAGAAGCAGAGAATGTTTTTTACTGTTCTCAGCAGTCCTCTGCCGTTCTCTGTCGTCCTTTTCTGTTTTTCTGGGTTTAATCCTGTTTTCTGTTCTCTAAAAGCAGAGGAAATCAGAGAACACAATAGAAAGCCACATTAGAGAACAGCTGAAAACAACAAAGAACAGTTGAGAACAAATCTGTTGTTTTCTGTTGTTGTCTGTTATTTGCTGCTATTCTCTACTGTTCTGGGCTGACCTGTTTTCTGTTCTTTGTTCTCTGCTGTTCTTTGTTATTCTGCTGTTCTTTGTTCTCTGCTGTTCTTTGTTATTTTCTGCTATTTTCTGGTATTCTCTGTTGTTCTCTATCATTCTCTCTTATTCTATACTGTTTTCTACTTCTTTACCATTCTCTGCTGTTCTTTCAATTTGATACTGTTTTTTTTTTCGTCTGTCTGTCTGCGGTTCTCACCTGTTCTCTTTTGCTCTCTGTGGTTCCCTGCTATTTTCTTTTGTAAAATTTTGTTATTCTCTGTTGTCCTCTAGTGTTCTCTGCTGTTCAAATGACATAAAACAGGATCAATCGCAGAAAAACAACAGAGGACCGCAGAAGAGAAAGAAACAGAGAACAGATTTGTTGTTTTCTGTTGTGCTCTGTTATTCTTCGATTTTCATTACTGTTCTCCTCTGCCGTTCTCTATCATCCTTTTCTGTTTTTCTGCATTTGATCCTGTTTTCTGTTCTTTGAAACCAGAGAACATCAGAGAACATAAGAGAACGCCACATTAGAGAACAGTCAAGAACAACAAATAACAGTAGAAAAAAAATATGTTTTCTTTTTTGTTGCTGTCTGTTATTCTCTACTGATGTTCTTCTGGGTTTGGTCATGCTTTCTGTTCTTTGTTCTCTGCTGTTCTCTATTGTTTGCTGATATTCTCTGTTGTTCTCTGCTGTTATCTACTATTCTCTGATGTTTTCTGATTTTCTCTGCCGTTTTTTGCAGTTCTCTGTTGGTCTTCTACGTTTGCCTCTGTTTTCTGTGTTTGTTCTTTGCTATTCTCTGATGTTCTCTACTGTTCTCTGCTATTCTCTGCTGTTCCCCATTGTCCGCGACTATTCTCTACTGCTCCCTGTTTTAGTGATTCTCTTCTGTTTTCTGGTATTTTCTGGATTTCTCTGCTGTTCTCTGTTGTTTTCTGTTGTTCTCTGTTGTTATCCGCTATTCTCTACTTCTTTGCCGTTCTCTTCTGTTTTTTCCATTTGATCTTGCTTTCTGTCCTTTGTCTGTAGGCGGTTCTCAGCAGTTCTCTTTTGTTCTCTGCGGATATCTGCTATTTTCTGTTGTCCTTTTTTGTTATCTGCTATTCTCTACCGTTCTCTAGTATTGTTTGCTGTTCAAATCACAGAAAACATGTTCAAACACAGAAGAACATCAGAGAACCGCAGAAGAGAAAGTAACAGAGAACAGATCTGCTGTTTTCTGTTAATCTCTGTTATTCTCCGACGATCTTTACTGTTCTCGGCTGCCCTCTGCTGTTCTCTGTCATTCATTTCCGTTCTTCGGTATGTGATATTGTTTACTCTTCTCTAAAAGCAGAGAACATCAGAGAATCAAAGAGAACACCACATTAGAGAATAGCCGAGAGCAACAGATTTGTTGTTTTATGTTTATTTTCTGTTGTTCTCTGATATTCTCTACTGCTGTTCTTCTGCTTTTGATATGTTCTTTATTTTCTGCTGTTCTTTGCTGTTTTCTGATGTTTTCTGGTATTCTCTGTTGTTCTCTAATATCCTCTCTTATTCTTAGCTGTTTTCTAATTTTCTCTGCTAGTCTTTGTTATTATATGCTGTTGTCTTCTGTTATCTGCAGTTCTCGGTTGGTCTTCTACGTTTGACCTTGTTTTCTGTATTTGTTCTTTGTTATTCTCTGATGTTCTCTGCTGTTCTCTGCTATTCTCTATTGCTCTCTGTTTTTTACGATTCTATTCTGTTCTCTGATATTTTTTAGGATTCTTTGCTGTTCTCTGTTGATTTCTGTCGTCACTGCCGTTTATTTGCTTTTCAAATGAGATAAAACAGGATCAAACACAGAAGAACTGCAGAGAACCACAGAAAAGAAAAAAACAGAGAACAGATCTGTTGTTTTCCGTTGTTCTCTATTTTTCTTCGATTTTGGTTATAGTTTTTGGCTGTCCTCTGCCGTTCTCTGTCGTCCTTTTCTGTTCTTCTGCGTTTCATCCTATTTTCTGTTTTCAGAAAGCAGAGAACATCAGAGAATGAAAGAGAACGCCACATTAAAAATGAACCGAGAGCAACAGAGAACAGTAGAGAACTGGTCTTCTGTTTTCTGCTGTTCTCTGATATTCTTTCAGTTCTCTGCTGTTTTCTGATTTTCTCTGCTATTCTCTGTTATTCTCTACTGTTCTCTTCTGTTCTCTGTCGTTCACTTTGCAGTTTTCTTCTGGTCTCCTACGTTTGATCATATTTTCTGTGTTTGTTCTCTGTTTTTCTCTAATGTTACTTGCTGTTCCCTGCTATTCTCTTATGTTTTCTGCTGTTCTCTGCTATTCTCTGCTGTTCCCCAATATTCTCTCCTGTTCCCCAATATTTTCTGCTGATCTATACTGTGGTTCTCTGTGGTTTGGCGTTTCTCTTCTGTTCTCTGGTATTTTCTGGTTTTCTCTGCTGTTCTCTGGTGTTCTCTGTTGTTATCCGCTATTCTCTACTTCTTTGCCGTTATCTGCTGTTATTTTTCATTTGATCCTGCTTTCTGTCCTCTGCCTGTCTGCAATTCTCAGCTGTTCTCTGTGGTTCTCTGCTATTTTCTGTTGTTCTCTTTTGTTATCTTCTACTCTTTGCCGTCTCTAGTATTTCCTGCTATTCAAATGACAGAAACCAGGATCAAACGCAGAAGAACAATAGAAAGAAACAGTGAACAGATCTATTGTTTTTTGTTGTTCTCTGTTGTTCTCCGATCTTCTTCACTGTTCTCGGCTCTCCTCTGCTGTTCTCTGTCGTCCTTTTCTGTTCTTCTGTGTTTGATCTTGTTTTCTGTTCTCGGAAAGCAGAGAACATCGGAGAATAGAAGAAAACGCCACATTAAAGAACAGCCGAGAGCAACAGAGAACAGTAGAGAACAAATCTATTGTTTTATGTTGTTCTTTGATATTCTCTACTCTTTTCGGCTGTCCTCTGCCATTCTTTGCTGTTCTTCATAATTTGATAATGTTTTCTGTTCTTTGTTTTCTGCTGTCTCTGCTGTTTTCTGGTATTCTCTGCTGTTCTTTGCTATTCTCTCTTATTCTCTGATGTTTTTTAATTTTCTCTGCTATTATCTGTTCTCTGTCGTTCTCTGCAACTCTCTGCTGGTCTCCTACATTTGACCCTGTTTTCTGTGTTTGATCTTTGCTATTCTCTGCTGTTCTCTACTATTCCCCGCTATTCTCTTCTGTTCTCTACTACTCTCTGTTATTCTCTGCTGCTCCCCTCTGTTCTCTGTGTATTTTTGCGATTATCTACTTCTTTAACGTTCTCTGCTGTTTTTTCTATTTGATCCTGCTTTCTGTCCTCTGTCTCTCTTCTGGTTCTCTGCTAGTTTCTGTCGATCTCTTTTGTTATGATACCGTGGGGGCAACTTGGAAAGTGACGCGTCCTTAGCCCACTGCTTCATCTTTATTTAATTCTGTAATCTTGCCCAACCTCGTGCCAATAATTTCTCCGATCAGTGTCTAGTGCCACGTATAATGTACAAAAAAATTGCTGTCATTTGAAACATTAATATTGTAAAATTCCACAATTCTAAAAACTGCTAGAAAATTAAGTCAATTTGGAAGAGAATTTTTTTAAAATTCTCGAAATAATTGACGACCATTTAAAAAAGAAATTAATGGCAATTTTTAGAAATCTAAAAGTCAAAGAACGGTAAAATTAAAATTCTGGAAATCTGAAATCAAAAAAATGTAAATTCTTGGAAATATTCCAAAATTCATAAGATTTTAGGAGAATCTTTCTCAATAAAAAATATCGTGTTTAAAACCATCTAGGAAAATTCTAGCTTTGGAAGATTATAAAACTCTGGAAAGAAACTTATCTAAATTTGGACAAGAAATTGTTATAATTTCAAGAACCCTCAGTAAGATATTCTCGCTATTTATGAATGAAAGAAAATTTTTTTGAAACCCTCGACGAAAATTTTACCATTTAAAAAATAAAAGAATTTTTTTTTAAACTATCGACAAAAATTTTACCATTTAAAAAATAATTAATTCGTGGAAAATTCAAAAAATCTGAAGAGCAAATTACTGGAAAATCTGGAAAAAGGATGGTAAAAAATTCTAGAGACTTTCAGGAGAAATTGCGCTATAATTCTTTTAATATAAAATCTAAATTAAAAGTCATTTGAATAAGAAAATTCTAGAAATCCTAAAGATAAATTTTTGTAATAAAGTATAATCCACAAGAAAATTCTTGTTGTTTAAAAGAGAAATTATGGATAATTCCAGAATTGAAAAAAAAAATGCTAGAAAATTATAAAATCCTCAGAAAAAATAAATAAATATAAATCAGAAGAGAAAATTTTTTAAATTCTAAAATCCCCGAAATTTCATTTACAGATGGTCGCGTTTTATTTCGGGAATTTTAGAAATCCATGATAAAATTCTGTAAAACATAGAAATTTGAAACTTTAATTTAGTAAAAAGAATTAGAAACTTACAACTCGTTTAGTTGTTGAAGTAAAACACTTAAATTTTCAAAACACTTTATTATTGCTTTTTTGAAAACGCAACAATTGTTTGGCGTAACAATTGTTGCGTTTTCAAAAAAGCAATAATAAAGTGTTTTGAAAATTTAAGTGTTTTACTTCAACAACTAAACAAGTGAATATGAATTTTCAACATATAACAGCCTCATCAGTTAATATATAGAAACTTACAAGCAAACAAGTAGAGAACTTGCTGTATAATTCCTCGAAAGAAACCTTACGTTTTTGAAAAGAAATATTAATGGAGAATTCTAGAAGTCTGTAAGAACCCGAAAATATATTTTCGCTATTTTGAAGAAGATTTTTCTTCAGAATAGCGAATGGGAAATCTTTCTAGCTCTTATCTTGTTAATAAACATAGTACAGAATTCTAAAAAAATTATAGCGAATAATTATAGAAACTGGTAGAAATTAACTGATGTTGGGGGTAGAGCTTAACGACGTCCAAGATTTTCTGAAGTGTTTCCAAAAATATTTCATTCTGCTTCTTAAAAATATTATTACTATTATACCGAAAGAAAGAAGAACTAAAGAAAAAAAATGAAAGACAACTTATGTATTTTCTTGCGAAACTTCAAACACATCATCTTGATGAAGAATCACTTGACAACTAGAGCAGGAGGGGCACGGCAATATGATTGAAGAGATCTGTTCCCCCGGCGTTATTTACAAACACGTCTCATCTGAGTGTATATTTAAATGCGTGTCGTACAAGCCGCAACACGGAATCCACTTTACGGCCGGCACCGCCGGCGCAAAAACCCATCTGACGGATATCCCTCCGAAAATACCGACATCGTCCTATAACTCCTAATATTTCATAGCCGCCGCCGCTCGTTCGCCTTCTCGTCCTTTTATTTCCGCGGGGACGTAATTGATGCGAGCCCCTCGCCAGCGAACTATGCCAAACATTCGTCAACACGCGACACGTGTTCCCCCTCCTCCACCCCCAAAACCAAACAACAAGTCTGCCCGTCTTAAGCGTACTTAATTAATGGTGCGTGGGGGGAGAGGGAATCGGAAACCCAAAACGCCACATCCGCAATTCCATCTACATAACGTTTCTAGGATTAGGTAATTGTGATTTAAATAAATGGGATTATCTATAATTGGCAAGATGTTGACCTTAAGATCAAAAACAAACTCAAATAGAAGACGTTCAAAATTGTGTTGAATGTATTATTAGAGCTATTTAGAACCTTAAGCACATTCTTAACCAAGAAATTTATTTGGTTTAGAGAACAATCATAAGAAGTTTACAGCCTTTGCTGCAGAGAGAGAGAGAGAGAGCTGTTTTTCATTGTCCAAAAAGTGAAGTGTTATATTTAGGTACTAATAATGAGTCAATGTTTTAAGACTAAGAAGTATTCCATCACTTTCTATTAGCCAATTAATGCCAAACAATTATGAGTACGAACGTACTAGAAAATTACTAGCTAAAACTAAGGATAATATACCAATACCAGGAGTACTAATGAAAAGTGCAAAGCTGGAATACTCTCTGAGTAATTTAGAGGTTGTACTGTAGCTTCTAGAGGCAGCTCTGAAGGTCATTAGAATTTTCAGAAGTTTTGAAGTTTTTAAAGTTTATAGTTCAGAATCTTTAGAATAGTTAAAATCTTTATAATAAAATGTATTAAAGTCCTTTAGTTCGTTGTAGAAAATTAACTAATAATTTAAAAATGTGAAAACATTTGTAGAGAGTAGATTTACGTATTTTTAAATTATTAGAATCTGTATGTTATACAATTAGAAGGTTTAAAATTTTTAAATTCTTTACACTTTTTAGAGTTCTGAAAAATATTGAAAAATATATGTTTAGAATTATTGGGTTCTTAGAAAACTTTAAAATTTTGAAATTTTAGAACTATTTTAATATTCCATATAATCGACAGAAATTTTTAAAATATATTTTTTTTATGTTAATTTAAACTTTCTTTGTTTGTTTTTTTTGATACTTTTTAAAAACTCTATTAAATTTATATGGACTTTCTTAATTCTATTTCATCTTATACTTTAAAAAATTATTAATAATAATCTTTAGAATCTGTAGTATACTATTTTTTAAATAATTTTTAGCATCTGACTCCAACTTTAAAATCCTTAAAATTTTATCAAAAATACTTTAGAATTTTCGGAATCTATTCAACATTAGAAATCTGCCGAATCGTTCAAGTTAATGGAATCTTTAGAATTCTAACAATTATAATTATGACAATTTAAAAACGAGTCTTTAGAATCTATAAAATTTCTGGTCTTATGAGTTTCTTAGAATCCTTCGAAGTTTTGAAGCTCTAGAACAATTTATGTCATCACTTTCTTCGAAATTTTAAGACTTCTAGTTTGGAAACCTATTTTTGAAATTCTTATAACCTATATATATTTAATTTTAAAGTCCTTTTATAAATATTTCGATTTAATTCTATTAAAGTTTCATCTTGTTTGTTACCTTTAGAATAGTCGAAATTTTTAGACTATGAATGTTTAGAATTTTTAGTATCTTTAAAATCTTTAAAAACTTTTTGAATCTATTGAATCTTCAATCTTTAGAATTTGTATAATATTTAGAATCTTTAGAGCCATTGGAATCTTTATAATTGCTAGAATCTCTAGGATCTTTACTGTATTATTCTTATGCGCATTTTAGTTATTAAAGTTATTTTAAATTCAAAATAATAAAACAATTAACTTTGTTGGTATCACTTTTTATAATAAAAAGTGATACCAACAAAGTTAATTGTTTTATTATTTTGAATTTATCAAAATGTATCACGAAGTGAAAGCCTCCACAATTACTTATTTAAAGTTATTTTAGTTTTTAGTTATTTAATTATTATTTTTAATCTCCAAGTTATCAAAATGTTATATTTTAATTAAAATTTATAAATTATAAAGGGTAAATCAAGTTAATATATGTATTAGAAATATATTTTTTAAGCTACGTGAAAATTATTATTATTGCAAATTGTATTCACTTTGTGTTCGAAATGAACATTTAGTTAATAAAAACAAATTTGTGAAGAAAGTGATAATATTTTGAATGCAATTTGCAATAATATATGTATTATTATAATTATTAATCTTTTGAATCTTTAGAATTTCTAAAATCTTTGGAATCTTTAAAATCGTTAGAATCAATTGAATCTAGATAATCTCAAGGTACTTCAGTATCTGTATATTTAGAATCGTGTATATCTTTAAAATGTTAAAAATTATTGTTTATCTTACGCTATAGATTCTTTATATTATTATATTATATCTCTTTAATTTTAAAGTCCAATTATAAATATGTATTTGGATTTTTGAATTTTCAGAAACTTTTCGAATAGTCAGAATTTTTAGACTATAATTAGAATATTGAGAATCTTTAAAATCTTTAAAAACTTTGTGAATCTATTTCGAAATTTTTAATTCTTAAAAATCCATAAAATTCTTAGCTTTAGAATTTTTATAATATTTCGAATCTTTAGAACCATTCGAATCTTTAGGATCTTTAGAATCTTTTAAAACTTTAGAATCGTTAGAATCATTAAAATCTTTAGAATCTCCGGAACCTTTAAAATCTTTAGAATATTTAGAAACATTAGAATCATTAAAACCAATAGAATCTTTAGAAACTTTAGAATTTTTAGAATATTTAGAATCATTAGCACAATTTCGATATTTATAAACTTTATAGTCGTTAGAACCATTAGAATATAATATTTAGAATCTTTTTTAGAATCTATAGATATCATATATTTTTTAAATTTTCAAATATTTCGATTTAGTACTTTTAGAGTTTCAATTTGTTTTGCATTTTCAGAATTTTTGGACACTTTTCGAATAGTCAGAATTTTGAAACTATGAATATTTAGAATATTAAGGATCGTTAATATTTTTGGAATCTGTAGAAAGTTTTTGAATCTATCAAAATTTTCGAAATTTTTATTTCTTGAAAATCCATAGAACCTTAAGCTTTAGAATTTTTAGAATATTTAGAATCATTAGAACAATTTCGATATTTATAAACTTTATAGTCGTTAGAACCATTAGAATAGAATATTTAGAATCTTTGGAATCTTCAAAATCTTTAGAATCTTTAGAAACTTTAGAATAGTTAGAACCATTAGAATCTTTGGAGTTTTTAGAATCTTTAGAGTATTTAGAAATTTTAGAATCGTTAAAACCAATAGAATTTATAGAAACTTTTGAATTATTGATTTTTTAGAATTTGAAGATATTATATTTTTTAAATTTTATAAATATTTTGATTTAAATAAAGCTTTCCATTTTGTTTGTTTAGCATTTTCGGACCCTTTACGAGTAGTCAGCATTTTTATTAAATTTTATAGTCCATTTATAAATATTTCGATATAATACCTTCAGAATTTCATTTTGTTTGTTTAGCATTTTCAGAATTTTTGGACAATTTTCGAGTAGTCAGAATTTTTAAAATCTTTAGAATCTTTAGAGACTTTTTAAATCTATCGAAATTTTCAAATATTACGAAATTTTTAATTCTTAAAAATCCATAGAAACTTGATTTACAATTTTTATATTGTTTATAATCTTTATAACTGTTAGAACCATAAAAATTTAGAATATTTGGAATCTT
The DNA here is from genome assembly GCA_963969525.1 of Ontholestes murinus. Lineage (NCBI taxonomy): Eukaryota > Metazoa > Arthropoda > Insecta > Coleoptera > Staphylinidae > Ontholestes > Ontholestes murinus. Next base: position 11,936,373 of record OZ018393.1, read on the forward strand.
TAAAATCTTTAGAGTCTTTAGAAAATTTAGAATCGTTAGAACCAATAAAATCTTTATGATCTCTGGAATCTTTTAAATCATTTAATTTTTAGAATTTATAGATATCATATATTTTTAAATTTTATAGTTTATTTATAAATAAAAAAGGTTAAATGAAAACAATTTTAAAGTTTTTATACCACTATTTATTGTATAATATACACAAACAAAGTTTACAATATATTATCAATTTTGACACAACTATAGTTTCCACCTTTGCAGGTCATTATCAAGTGTTGAAACTATAGTTGTGTCAAAATTGATAATATATTGTAAACTTTGTTTGTGTATATTATACAATAAATAGTGGTATAAAAACTTAAAAATTATTTTCATTTAACCTTTTTTAAAATGAACTACCACATAGTAACGGTCGCTACCATCATTTTCATTTATAAATATTTCGATTTAATACTTTTAGGTTTTCATTATGTTTGTTCAGCATTTTCAGAATTTTCGGACACTACATATTTAGAATATTAAGAAACTTTTTGAATCTATTAATATTTCTGAATTTTGAATTCTTGAAAATCCATAGAATTTAAAATTTTATAATTATTATAATCTTCAAAACCATGTGAATCTTTAGGATCTTTTGAATCTTTACAAACTTTAGAATCGGTAAAACCATTAGAATCTTTGGAATATTTAAAACCTTTCAAATCTTTAGAATCATTAGAACCATTCGAGTCTTCAAAATCTTTGGATTCTTCTGAATCATAAATTTTTTAGAATCTATAGATTCTTTTAGAGTTTTATTTTGTTTATTTAGCATTTTCAGAATATTCTTTTTGAATAGTCGGAATTAGTGGACTATCAATAGTTACAATATTAAAATTTGTTTAAATCTTTAGAATCTTTGGAAATATTTTGAATCTATCGAAATTTTCAAATATTTCTAAATTTTTAATTTTTTAAAATCAGTAGAATCTTTAGCTTTAGAATGTTTATAATATTTAGAATGTTTAGAACCATTTGAATTTTTAGAATCTTTAAAATCTTTAGAGTTCTTAGAAACTTTAGAATTGTTAGAACAATTAGAACCTTTAAAATTTTTGGAATCTTTCAAATCATCTAATTTTTAGAATCTCGAGAAACTTAAGAACTTTATCTTTAGAATCGTGCACAACTTTATAATGTTTAAAATAATTATTTAGAATATTTATAATCTTTAGAGTTTTTAGAATCTTAAAAAATATATCTGTAGAATTATTATATTCTTAACGCTATTTGGAATGTTTATATAATTTTAAATATGTACAATAGGAATGTAATCTTTTATATCCTTAAGATATTTTAGAATCTGAATTAAGAGAAAATAAGAGAAATTTGCTCAATCTCCAACATTTTTTAAAATTACAAGTTTTAATGCAATACTATTCTTTACTATTCTATAAAATAGTTGCAATTTTATAGAATATCTAAAATCTTTGGTATATTATTTAGAAGATTTATACTTCAGAAGCTCAAAATTTTTAGTATGTATTATAACAATTATTATGTAGAAACTTTAAAGTTTTTAAACATTGAAATACATAGAATCGTTAAAACCTTAAGAATAGACAGATTTTTTAAGACTGTTTGGAATATTTAGTATCTTTAGAATCTTGTGAAATATGGTGAATATTTTTAATTTATTTTTAAATTCGTTAAAATCTTTAAAATCATTAGATTCTTTAGAAGACTAAAAATTAATTTGTAGAATTTTTAGGCCATGAATTATTGGGGACCCTCGATTATTTTCATTTTTTGAAATTTTGGCCTACTTTTAATTTTATAGTTCAGGAACTTTCATATATTTTAAAACTACATTATATTTAGATTTTTAAAGATTAGAATCTTCAGAATATAGCATTACCCTTGCATGCAAAATCGACGTAATATGTATGAAAATAATGTTTAACATTAAAGCTATTGATATCACAATTCTTCACACACAATTCTTTAATAAATTTAGTAGGTGTCTTATTTATGCTTTTTTTTAAATATTTACACAATGGGAATGCTTTTTTTTCGGTACCGGTTGCACATTCTGTACAAATGAGGATCAATGAAACAAATGTTAAAGCTTTAAATAAAGATGGGGACTGATTCAAATACCGTCGTGGAAAATTTACCGCTATCTCAGATTGAAAATTAAAGGAATGAATTTTTGTCGGTCCCCAAATAAGGAGATTAGCGAAAGATCAAGAATTTGTTAATACCATGACCGCAACTGAGAAAGATGCATGGATTTAATTTTCTAATGTTATTAAAGGATTTTTTGGGAAACAACAAGGATCCTAACTACAGGGAAATTGTGAAAAACATGCTACAGAAATGTATGGAGTTGGTATGTAATATGAGCATATTACTTCCCCAAAAATCTTCTTGATATGACATGAAAGAAATGGATCAAGATCGTTGGAATGTTTCAATGATGACTGATTACTACTGGTCAATAAAAAGGGACAATCCGCCCCTGGAATACAGAAGAAAATCGACTAAACGAAGTTTTTCATCCAAGAGAGAAAGATCTTCTGAAAAAAAAAGAAATTAAAGATTGTTTAAGACTTTTTCAATTAAGTTTACTATTTGTAATTTGTTTTTGTCTCTGAATCAATAAAAGTAACATCTCGACTCTAACCGATCAGTCGAATAATTTATCTTTTATATCCAAGTTAAGAGATGATGATTTAAGGTATAAATTTGCTTTCTTCTAAACCCGATACAGCTATGTATTTATAAAAACCATGTTCTCATTAAAGGGTCTTTACAAGAAAGAAAATTGAGGTCTCAAGCAAGAAGACGATTGATCTGATCCGTTCCAAGCCAGACCTCGCCGGGGATTACACCATAGAAAAACGAGCAGCTCTATTTCGTTAATCACCACCATACGTCTTCACTTTGGTTAATTGGAAGTAAACTGAACGACCATTTTTGATAAATCTCCGACTGCGTATGGCATGAAACCATTACGGCCATCGGCGGAATTTCCACGAACATTTCATAAATCTGATAGGCGCATTTCAGGGAATTAGTAGTTCGAAGTGAACGATGGCAATCAATCAAAAAACCCATATATACGATGTAAACCTGACGTGAGCAATCGTTTAAGGGTATAATTTGTTGAGAGTTCCAGAGTGTGATTGGCTCCACACACGGTATGCGAGCATATCGGGCGAATAATTTTTATTCGTGTAAACACGATCGCGTTTTCAGCTAAATGCGGATAAATCAACTCCATTTTTTTTTTTTCGTTTCCTCCTCGCCGTTTTCGGGCTGGGCAGCACGCGACCGCCGCCGGCCGCCCGCCTCCAGGGGGACGAGGGGGGGCCTACCTAAAACGCTAAACCGGCCGGCCGTTCACCTCGCCGCAATTGAAAATTATTCAAAATCGATCCGAAAATTGGATTAGAATACAATCGGACACACGGTCATTAAGTGAAACAGCAAAATTCCGTCCGCCATTGTTTTCCCCCCGACGTTTACGTAACGTCTCTCTTTCTTTTGGCGGATTCAATTCCGCATGTAATTAAGGATAATTATGAAAGGGGCCGATCTAGATAAGAGGACGCTATGTTTGTGTTTCGAATTAATTTGGTCGATTTTCACGATGACGTGCAGAAAGGGGACGTCTTTCATTTTAGATTGATGTAATTTGTTAATACGGGCCCCGCTAGGACGGCGGCGGCGAAAAAAAAAACTTAATTAGCCTTAATGGTGTTCTTGCTTATTAAGATTTTTTCGACGTAATTTACTTACTAAATTCGTTTTTATTAATTATTTTTAATCATTAATCAATTCTTCTAGGCTTTTTGTTGTATAAATTATCCAACTTGAGACACAAAGGAAAAAGGAAGTAACAAAAAACATTATTATGCTTAAAATTAAACAGCCAAGTAATTTTTTTTGGTGGCAAAAATGATGAAGTTTTGATAAAAAAATATTGTAACGACACGCTCAGTGTGTACCGATCCGCACGTTCAAGACTGAAATAAAAAAAAATGGCGCCTTTTTAACCCCAAATAGGGAGAAGATAGTTTTTAGAGTCGTCAAGAAGCGCATACATCAAGAATTATCCAGAATCACCATGGAAATAATTAGTCAATCATCTAAATGAAGTGTAATAAAAGCAGAAGAAAGTGTTTCAACAGTAGAAGCAAACGTATTTTCGTGGTTGTAAGAATAAGGCCTATTTTAAATTAAAAACAAATAGGCAGTGCTGAAATCAAGGTGGAGTAAAATTAACTCAACGTTAGAATCAAGTTGATTATGCAAGAAACTGATACATAGCCTCAATTACCAAAGTTAAAATGATCAAGTCTTCGTCTTACCATCATTTCGATTAGAACCATTGAAATAAAAACAGTGTATTTCTTCTAAATCTAATATTTGTAAATGACACTACATAAACGTTTGAAAACAAATATCAGGAATTGTCCGTAGTCTTGAAGATTGTAAAACGCAAAGATCGTAATTCTATACTAAAATAAATGTTTTAAAAAATCTGCCCGAAGTTAGTTGAAAACAAAACTGGCGCAGTCGGTAGGATAATATTCAACGATTCCACATCTGCTATTCTCTACCGTTCTCTAGTGTTCTCTGCTGTTCAAATAACATAAAACAGGATTAAACGCAGAAGAACAGCAGAGAACCGCAGAAGAGACAGAAACAGAGGACATAATTGTTGTTTTCTGTTATTCTTCGATTTTCGTTACTGTTCTCCTCCGCCGTACTCTTTCTGTTCTTCTGATTTGATCCTGTTTCCTGTTCTCTGAAAGCAGAGAACATCAGAAAACAGAAGAGAACACCACATTAGAGAACAGTCGAGAACAACAAAGAACAGTGGAAAACAAATATGTTTTATTTTCTGTTGCTGTCTCTGTTATTCTCTACTGATTTTTTTCTCGGTTTGATTATGTTTTCTGTTCTTTGTTCTCTACTGTTCTCTGTTGTTTTGTGCTGTTTGCTGATTTTCTTTGCTGTTCTCTGCTGTTCCCTGTTGTCCTCGGCTATTCTTTACTGCTCTCTGTTTTTTGTGATTAGCTTCTGCTTTCTGTTTTTTCTGGATTTCTCTGCTGTTCTCTGTTATTTTCTGTTGTTCCCTGTTGTTACCCGCTATTCCCCACTTCTTTGCCGTTCTTTCCATTTGATCCTGGTTTCTGTCCTCTGTCTATCTGCGCTTCTCGGTTGTTCTCTTTTGTTCTCTGTGGTTCTCTGCTATTTTCTGTTGTTCTCTTTTGTTATCTGCTATTCTCTGCCGTTCTCTAGTGTTCTCTGCTGTTCAAATGACAGAAAACAGGATCAAACACAGAAGAACATCAGAGAACTGCAGAAGAGAAGGAAAGAGAGAACAGATCTGTTATTCTTCGTTCTTCTTCACTGTTCTCAGCTCTCCTCTGCTGTTCTCTGTCGTCCAGAGAATAGCCGAAAGTAACAGAGAATAGTAGAGAACAAATTTATTATAATATTCAGCATTGACTGTACGTTGGTCATGAAGGAAATTAGCAAGCAGTATGCCTTTTCTATCCCAAAAACAGTTGCAAGTAATGCTTGTTCGCGGTTTGCCTGCATGTCTCACGCTTTTTACCGTTGTGCGATAACTTTTTTGAATGATAAAGTTTTTGAAAGCGCATTATTGGCGAAATGTGCAGTCAGTCGATTTAAAATTTCGGATTGTTTTACGCCTTCCCGCGGTAAAAATTTAATGACGATGCGTTGCTTAACAGACATATGTACCTCGTGCTCACACATGGTGCTACTTTCAAAAATAAGCAGTTGAACGGTACCTCGCATAACACTTCACTTAGCGACCGATAATGAAAAACATCCAGTTTATATTTGATCCGCCCTCGTAGTATATAAGCCTGTATATGTAAGAAAAAACAGTTAAAATAAATCATTCACAATCAATCAAATTTACGAAAAACCTTTCGTTATTCAGTATTCAGCTTTTTATCTATTATTTAGCAAATTTCAGTCGAGTAGTTAAATGACAAAAATAATCAATATTAGGCATTGAAAAGAAGCAGAATTCTCACTGGAACAACCTGCAGAAGCTTTAGCACCAGTTTACTCAAAGTGGCCATAAAGGCATAAAATAACACAACAGCTTAATTTATATTAATAGATTGTTTATTTACACGTTTTATAAACACCACTATTTGTTTAAATGATATAATACAGTTTAATAAATAATCAACCATACAGGTGTTAAAAACAAAAATAACGAATTAATTTTTTAAAAAAGGTAATCAATAACGAAACATGTAAAATTTTAAAATTCATCAGAAATGATTATGAAAATAATCATTTCCTCAAGTATTGTAATACTGATTTTTTTTTAAATTAAAAATTCCAATTAAAGAGCCCCCTTAAAACCAAAAGGACTATTTTCTAGAAAATTCTATGCGTTTAAGTATGTAGGCGATGTATCTCAAACACTGCTTTTTAACTAAAACACATACTTGATATTGTAGAGAAATTAAAATCTTTTAATAAATATTCTTCTACTGTACCAAAAAACTTTTAAAAAAAATCATTTTCAAGTTTTTGATTAAATTAATTTATGATTTATTTATTGATGTTTCCTATTGAATGCATTTCACTGACTTATCCCAATAAATTATACATTTCGTAATATACTACAAACTTATTTCAATAAACTATTAATCCTCGACTAGACTATTTGTTTATATAAATTAGAAAACAACGTCGAAATAAAGTAGAGTATTATCTGCACTCTAATTTATTTTAATACTGCAATATTTCATGCATAATTTACTCGAAAAATTAAACCTTATATATGTTGTACTTTGCATGTTCAATTATTACTAACCCTAATTAGAAGGTAGAATTTTCGACGGCTCTAATGTGAACAGATCCATGAATGTACGGTGAAATGAACCCATCAGAGCCATCGAAAAAAGATCTATCTCTTTCATCTCTGGCTGAACACTCAAAACGCATGAAAACCTGGATACATTTTTCAACACAACATCCATTGCATTAGTGGACCATTTACTAAGACAATTATCCGCGAGGCAATCGAAATAGAAAAACGTACAGATAATCTTAACAAAGCGATGACGCCCAACGATTGTATTATCAATTATTACCAGCTCTAATATGAAGGCAGATTTTTCGACGGCTCTAACGTGAACAGATCCATGAATCAAAGTGAAATGAACCCATCAGAGTCATCGAAAAAGATCTACCTTTCTCATCTCTGGCCGAACACTCAAAATCCACGAGAAACAAGATAAACTTGGACAACACAACCTCAATTTTAGTAGTAGATCAATTTAACAGGAGGATTATTTGCAAGGCAAACGAAATTTAAAAAATATATACAGATAATCTCAACAAATGCGATGACGCCCAACGACTACTCCCTACTTTAACACAATCATATTTCATGTCCCGCATTATCCATTTTAAACTCCACAGGTAACACGAACGAAATCGTTCTTAATCTGCACTCCAACAAAGCACGATCGCAAGTGATTTGCCTCCCTTAAGGATGCTGATTACATTTACGCAAGAACACTTCCCTACGGCTTGGAAGTATGTCGCCATAATCAACACCCTTATGGGAGGCAAATCACTTTATCGTCCCATCAGCTTGCTCCGCGTGTTAAGTAAACTGATCTCAACAAACGCGACGACGCCCAACGACTACGCCTCAGTCGGAAATCTACTTTATGCAACCAGTATATTTTATTACACGTAGCACCCAGTAGATTTAGCAGCTTGTTGAGAAATGGTGGAAACGTTGGTTCCCGATCTGCCTTAACCTACATGGTCTGCATTTAGTTTATAATGAATCGTTTGACGTTTGAACAACGAGGATACGCGTTATCAAAATAACGAGAGTGTAATGCAAACGCTCGTTTACTTCATGAAACACCTCTTCATCTTCAAAGAGTCACAGTATAGTGTGGGATATCGGACATGAAATTATAGGTCCTTATTTTTTGAGAATGAGGATTAAAATGCAAGACAAGGCAACAACACACGGTCTGTAAAAATCAGAGTTTACTAATCATCATTTCAACTGATTTTCAAATTTTCAATTATGTTCTTCTGTTTTTAGTAAAATCTAAATATTCAATTGTTTTTTATTATCGAGTTTTTTTACTACTGTTTTTATATTATTGTCTTTTGTTCATGGTAAAATTTTAAAAATCTTTTTTTTCTTTGAAACTGATTTTCGATCTTTTTTTTTTTGGCAAAATATAATAACACTTTCTTAAAAAACTATCTTTTAGTAAATTTCAATTATTTTATTTAAATTTTTACTGTCTTAAAAAATGTAACTACTTTTCCTAAGGAAATGTTAATTGACTTTATTTTGGAAAATTTCAATTTAAATAAAATTAAAAAATGCATTTCGAAAGTTCTGAAAAGTTCTTTAAATATGCAATTGTTTTTATTTTCGGAAAAATTGTAATTTATTATTTTAGAAAAAAAATATTTGTTTCAAGTAAATCTTTATTTTTAGGAAATTTTCAACAGTTTGGAATTTTTCGAATCAAGTAATTTAAATTTGTTTACTGTCACGACAATCAATTGTTTTAGCGCTTTGTCAATGTAAACTTTAGATATTGTAATAATCGTTACATTATTAATATTAACTTAACCTTATAAACTTGATTATTACTTATTCTATCGTACTCCTGACCTACCTCAACAAACAATGCAATGACCTCTCGTACTCCTGACCCGCCCAAACATATTACAAGTTGGGGTAGGTCAAGAGTACGCTGGAGTTTAAGCGGGAAAATTGACGCTATAGGTTAACGCATAGTTTATTGTCGTAGGTCAAAAGTACGTTCGGTTAAATGAACTGGAAAAGCTAAAATTATTTGATTTTATATCAAAAACAATTGAAAATGTCTGAAAATTAATTTGTATAGAAAATTCAACTAAATTAGAAGAAAATTAACCAATTGTACAGTTTTTGAAAATAATTGCTACAAAATTCTCGAAAACTGTAAAAGGGAAATTCCGTAAATAAATTCAAATTCAGATTCAAACAGAGTTGCTGTTAAATTTTTAGAACGTTTAAAGAAACCGCAAGTAATCGGAAAGGAATATTACATTTCAGAAAAAATGGGAAAAATTCTCGAAAATAAACAAAATTATAACAACTGATATTTTAGGTACATATATAAATAAAATAACAACACTTAGAACTTATTCAAGAAAATAAAATTAAACTCGAGTTTTAAAAAAACTGCAGTAACCTAGAAGAAAAATTGTTGATAAATTCCACAAGAAATCTTGAAAAAGACTAAAAAATTTTGTAAATCTGAAAGAATTACTGGAAAATTTAATAGTTTTCCAAAAAATATCTACAATTTTAGAAGAAAATTTACAAACTCTTCTAATTTAAAACCGAATTGATACAAAACTTTCGAAAACTGAAAGTCTGCACACATTGCCATTGACAAAAATGTCAAGAATCTTATTGAAATCTTAAAGAAATTTGTAAAAATATGTTTAAATACCGATCAAATAAGGCAAAAAAAATTTCAATATTTTTAAAAATTGAATGAGAAAATTCTGCTAAATGTTCAAAGGCTGTTAATTTTTAGAGCCCGTAAAAAAATGGAAAAATAGCTTGAAAGAAATATTTGTGTAAAATTGTAGAAATATTGAAAATTCCTATAAGTTAGAAAATTTTCCCTTCAAAACATTAAAGAAATCTCAAAGGATATTTGTTTCAAATTTTTTTATAAATCTGAAAAAATCTGGATGAATTCCGATAAAATAAAAAAACGATGCAACCTTTCTGTATGTAAACTGAAAGAACAAAGTTTGCAAAATTCTAGAAATATGCAAGACAAATTGCTGTCCAATTGATAAATGTAGAAAGAAAATTTGTAAATCTGAAAAACCAACAATAAGTAAATTCAAGAATTCGCCAATGAAATTCCAGAAATTTAGAAATATGTCTAATTATTATTATTTTTTTAAGTTGTAAGAAATTTTCTTATTTAAAAAACCATTGAAGGATTTTCAAAAATTTAAGCACTAAAATTCAGTTCGAAAAAAAATTATTCAAGACATAGTTCTGAATTCTTTCAACAAAAACCAGTTGAAAAAAAAAATCTTTTGCAAAACCAAATAATTGTTGAAACTTCAGCCAAAAAAAAAATCAAGAATCACTTAGAACAGTTATATCAAAAAGGTGAGTAGCAATTACACTCAGAAAAAATGTTGGATCATTCTAGAAATCATTATAACTATGCTTAGAAACAGTTGAAAGCTAAAGAAAACTGTTAAAACCTTGAAACTTGTTTATACCAATTTGTATTAATAATTCAAATTAAAATTTATACTAAAAATATTAAAAACAATTTAAAAAAAATACGTTAAAATTCATTTCACGTAGCAAATTTGTTACTAAAAAATAATAGAAACTAATTAAAATTTATTTAAAAATCAATTGAAAAATATTTGAAAATCATATTTTGGAAAAAACTTTTACATAAATATAACTAACATGTGAACAGTGAAGAGAAAACAAAATAAAACCAATTGAAAAAAAGAACGTTGCCAAACATACAAGGTCTGTTAAGAAAGTAATACGCATGATTTTATGACATCTAAGAGCATATTACAACGTTCCTAAGAGACATTTACGTTGAGGAGTTGCAGGGTGCCTTCCAAACATGGCAGACACGTTTCCGCAAGTGTGTTGATGCTGGGGGAGAGTATTTTGAAGAATTTTAAGCATTTATATCGGTACGATCAATAAATATACATTTACCAGAAAAGGCACATTACTTTTATATTAAAAGGGATTCGACACTAGTTTTAACTTGTCTTGTTTTTTGTTCGAACTAGCTTCGAGACCCATTAAATAAATCAAATTGTATAGCGCCATTTGTTATTTGTCAATAAAAATGAAAGAATTTATATTAATTAAAAAAAAAACACTAAAAATTATTCTTAACTCTTTATTTTAATCCAGATTTATATTACAAACACAAAGTGGCCATTACAAATGTTTTGATACGATTAATATTACAATTAATTTGATTAACAAGGACGCATGATTATTTGAAAATAATGCAAAATTCTCGAAAGATTTTTTTGTAATTTAAACATTATTATAATAAGTTATACTTGAAAAACTAAAAAACAATTGACAATTCAGCTATTATTCATTAGAAAATTTTATTTATTTTTTTAAATTACTTCTACTGTTTTAAGCATTTTTTGAAGTGTAGTTTTTGAAAGTTTACAACTGTTTAAAATATAATTCTATTGTTTTTCAACTGTTTTTAACTGTCATTTTCTTAGTAAATATCATTTGTCAGCTGATTTTCAATTTATTTTTTGTTCTTGGTAAAATTGAAACGTTTTATTAAGGGAACTATGATTTTAACATTATTTTATTTGCAATTTTTATTTTCTTTAACATTAACTATACTTTTTAAATCATTATTTTCTCATTTGGGAAATTTTTCTTTGCAATTAAGAAAATTTTAACTAGTTTTATAAAAGTAAATTGTATTAAAAACATTACCACTTTCTTCGCAAATTTGCTTTTATTAATTAAATGTATATTTCAAACACAAAGTTTATAAAATATGTTTAAACATGTTTCAGCTGTATTTTAACAAAATTTCAATTGTTTTATTATTCTGAAAGTATTCAAAACTGTTTGGAATAAAATTCAATTGTTTTCTTTTTTAAATTCTAACTGTATTTTTTCTTAGAACATTGTATTTGACATAAAATTATTCTTTAAATCACAAACACAATTCAAGCTAGAATATTATTAGCTATTATTTGTACTTTTATTATTTCATTTAAATTATTATTTCTTTCTAATATAATTTTTATAATACTCAGTTTGTATGTGATTCTTGTATCATTTGTATTGACGTGTGTAAAGATTTTGTAATCTGTTAACACTAATAAAGGATTTTATTTGATTTGATTTGAAATTCTAAATTGACAAACTTAAGTTTGTACTCCTTTGAAAATGAGTATAATAATTCGAAACACGTGTCAAATAAAAACATGGAACACAACGAGTGTCATAATTTTAATAACCTTTGTGAAATACCAGTTCCATCAAGAGTGTAGCCTAGGAAGTATTAATTTCAAGTTTAGTGTTTATATCATGAATTAACACGTAGTAATAGGAGGAATATTAAGCTGAGACACGAAAACTCTTCAAATGCTTAAATTAAATAATTATGTATGTATGCTTTTTACAAATAATAAACTAAAATTTATTAATATACACTAGTTTTCTTTTTAAACTCCCAAATGGGTACTACTTTCCGGACGTCCCTCGTACATTTTTAAGCATCAATTTTTCACGCAATAGCTGTAATCCATAAGAAATTGATTATTGCTGCATTAATAATACTCGAATATAGAATTTAATTTACGTTCACATCGACAATTCCTTATCGATCGAGCGGTCGCCTTAAATTTAATACTCATTTCCGCTTTACGACCCGGTCGTCATCGTTAAAATTAATTTTATATTTATACACCGCGTAAATCCACGCACTAAACCCATTTCTAATCCCGCCGTTGTGTTATTAATTATGCATGGAATTTCAAATCGCTAATTGACTCGAGATAATGTTCTCTCTCTTTTTTTTCTATTTCGAATAAAAAAAATGCAATTAACTCCGCGTCCGAAAGAAGTGGCGATCATTTCGGATTAGGTATCGCCGGTCGTAAATTAATTCTAATTAGAATAAATATATTTTTTTTAATTAGTAATTAATTTTATAAGGTCTTAAATTGTACGGATCGGATCAATAATATTATGAGGATTAAAAGGAATTTAAAAAAAAAGCATCGGTAGTGAATTTTTAGTGTAAATATAGTGCATACATTGAAGCCTAGAAGCTCAAAGTTAATGATCAAAGATTAGGTTTCAGTATGTTTGAAAGAAGATCCCAATTTTGGCCCAATTCTATTGAAATACAATAGGTTGATGTACTGATTGACGAGTAGTTAATTAAAAATCTAATTAATAATAAAGTTGTATATAGCTCAAAACAATCGTTTGAAATTTGAAAATCAACCTCTTATTATTAATTAAATAACGGGTGTCCAACAATTATTGCAGTCCCGGGTGGCGTTGGAATCAAAAACGTAGGTCGGTTCTTACTTGTGCCAAATAAATGAACTGACATTTTAACTGTCAAACATAACCTAAACGTGCATTTAAACAACACTTTAAATGCACGTTTAGGTTATGTTTGCAAATTAAAATGTCAGTTCATTTATTTGGCACATGTAAGAATCGACCTACGTTTTTGATTCCAACGCCACCCGGGACTGCAATAATTGTTGGACACCCGTTAGAAGAGGTTAGTGTATTTTTGCAATTATTACTTTCCCTATATATAGGGAAAGTATTGTTTTCGTGCAGGAAAATGTTTGTGGGCGCTTAATCCAACTTTTTTTTATTACTTTTGATCCTTTAGAGTAATTTTCACTCACGGTTTTGGACAAAAAATGCCTGTCAATAATTTACTAATATAGTGATATAGATATAACATATAAAAAATTCTTTTAAGCATCCGTATCTCTTTACAGCCTAATACCGTAGCATTAGGAGAAATTTCCATCAGAGTAGTTTTAAGGATCTAAGGTATGCTGTGGAATTCAATTCACCTAACTTTTTCCAGAAATCCGAAATTTCTAACAGCCTCTGCTTTTAAATTCATTTTGATTAAATCTGATTCATTCTTCTAACATATATCAATTTTTGAGTTCTTGAATCATCAATTTATTTTTATCTATATTTTCGAACTTCGTTGTTTACTTGTTAACTTCTAGTTTCTTATGTGGATCTTCACGTTGTAGATGACTTCATCTTGTTTAAGATCCAAAGGCCCTATTTTTGTTACTTCTAGTGATTTTTACCCAGTCAGTCCAACTTCTTTTTCTAAGGCTGATCGATCGTTTCAAGTAAGGTATTCCTGCTTGATTCAATTCTTGAGATCATCTGATCATCTGAAGTTAGCTCTTCAACTTTTAGTTCGTTAAACTAAAATAAAATCCAGGTATACAAACAAAACTACCAAATGTTTTCATTTTTTACTCCAAAATGTTTAACGAAGTAGAAGCCTCAAGAATTTACGAACTTTCAGTTCCTTACTTGGATCTTCATGTTGGAGATGACTCCTTCTTATCTAAATACCAAAGGCCATATGTTTGTTGAGTCCTTTATTCGCAAATATTAACCAACTACATTCTTGTTAATGTGAAAATTCAGTTCAAAAATTCAGATCTCTATTTTTTCCTATTTCTTCTAATTGTTGTCACTTCCGTTGACATTAATATTGGCCATTTTTTGTTAGTGGCGTCTTTAGTGACAACATATTTAGTTTTGAGGCAGCGCACAAACTGTATCAGCTGACAATATGTTTTAACTTGCTCGGCCCAACTTTGCCTTTGCCCTCCTCTAAAAATGTTTGAAGTAGTCTGTGACTTTAGGTTAAATCATGAAGGGTTTGTACAAATTTTTACTGTTTTTTAGATTAATCTCGAATATTTGCTGTTTAATTCTTTTAGAATGTTCTAAAATCTTTATATTTTCCTTTAAATTTTTAACATTTCGTCTCCAATTTTTTCGAGATCATTCCACCGTCTCTCGCTTAATGTCATCAGAATTTTTCTTTATCAAATTGTGAGAATTTTCTTTGAGGGTTGAAGCATTTTCCAGTAACATCACTTCCATATTTTTGGAATTTTTAAGAATGAACACAAACTTGCTAAATATTTAGACATGAATGTGGTAAGAATCTATTTAATTTAATTCCCTGAAATTTCAATAATTATCTATTGTTTTTATTTCGATTGGTCTCTAATGTTTCTCTTTCATATTTTTAGTTTTTTATCATTTTTTTTCCAATTTGTCAATATTTTCACTATTTCTTACTTTAACTTATGAGAATTTTCCAGGAATTTCTCTTCCGATTTGTGAGAATTTTCTTTAAGAGTTGAGAAATTTTCTGTAATGTCTTTGTCATATTTTTAGAATTTTTAAGAATGAAGGCGAATTTTCTAGTATATTTGTTGAGAATTCTAGAAACGTACATATTTTTAGAATTGGTTTAATAATGAATCAAATGAAAGTATTCTAAAAATATGCACGTTTCTAGAATTCTCAATAAATATGCAATTTGAAAGAGATTTCTTAATTTTCAATTACGTAAGTGTAATTAATTTCGGAAATAATTTAAACAAATTTTGGTTTATAATATTTTCTTATATGCTGCTTCATTCTAGAAAGTTTCAAATAGCCTAGAATTTTCTAGAATGTTTCTTTCCAATCTTTTAGATTTGTTAGTGCTTCTTCTACAATTTTAACTTCAGTAGTGCTCTATATTTTTAGAATTTTTTTATTTGCATCTGGATTTTTTAGCATTTCTTGTTTTATTTTATGGAAATGCTAATTTCTTTCAAATTACATCGATTCTACAAATATTCTTGAATATTTGTTGCTCGAATCTATTGGAATTTTCTAGAAACTTTCAAATATTACTAGTATTTTTATTATTTATTAAAATCATCAATAGTTTACTATAATTATTATATTAAGTGATAATGGATATCCAAAATATAAGTGCCTCAACAATCAACCAACGAGATTAGATTTCTTAAATCTTTAGAACCTATCTTCACCAGAAATCAAGAAGGCGTTTGTTTAAAAACAAAATTTATTTCGA
The DNA here is from genome assembly GCA_963969525.1 of Ontholestes murinus. Classification (NCBI taxonomy): domain Eukaryota; kingdom Metazoa; phylum Arthropoda; class Insecta; order Coleoptera; family Staphylinidae; genus Ontholestes; species Ontholestes murinus. The sequence goes on from OZ018393.1 coordinate 11,952,116, forward strand.
GCAAGTATAATAGGGGACAAAAACTCGTCTAAGAATTGTATTTATCGATATATTGTGCTAAATATCGCAATGTTTTTAAATATATATATATATATATATATATACAGGGTGAGTTTTTTTCGATGTTCTCTACCCATTTTTTATTTATAATAAAATTTAAAATGACTATAACTCACTTATTTTTAGAAATAACTATGTCGTATGTCATATTGTATTAAAGAGAAAAAAATTACCTTTTGAATGAGGCCATAGCCAACTATGGTTTCCATTTAAAAAAATGTAAGTTTGCGTCATATCTCGGAAAATAATGGCGATAAAAATTTTCTGATTATTTTTTATTAATCTACATAAAATTATCTAAAACTTTGTCCTTTACAGTTTTCTTCTATCTGTTATAATAACCGAGATATATTGATTTGAAAAAATTGACACTTTTTACTTTTTTCAAAATATCTAGTTACCCTTGACTTTTTTGAAAACTTTGAAAGTGGAATTTTATTCCTGTTGTAAATCTACACTTCTTTCCCCATTTAACCGTTTCTCTATCTCTTATAGTTTCCGAGATCCCCATAGAGAAAATCTAAAAAAACTCACCCTGTATATATATATATATATATATATATATATATATATATCTTTCCTACAAACAAAATGGCGTTTGTTTAAAACCAGATTTTGCTTCGAGTAAATGCGATAAGTTCCAAAAATCTCTTCTTCTTTCGTATAAATAAGAAATAATTTAGTTTTATGTTTTCAAAACACATCAACACTAACACTGCAATTAAATTTTTGAAAACGAAAGCAGTAACAGTGGCTGAAGTAGCTATGTATATGTAGGGTGGGCGGGTGGCCTCTATCCCACCCTTCAATCTACAAAACAAAAAAGAGACGTTTACATGAAAATCTTGAATAAATCTGTTTGATTTCAAATTAATATTCAGGAAAACACTTGTGTATGGTGTAATAGGTTAGAGAGTGGGATAGAGGACACCCACCCACCCTACATATATATTAGTACTTTCATCACTGTAACTGTTTTAGTTTCCTCAGACACAAATAAATAAGAAATAATTTGGTAAAACCCTCGCTTATGTTTTACTGATTGAAGGGTGAGATAGTGGCCACCCACCCACCCTACATGTGCACTTAAATTTCAAACCCAGACACTGTTTTATGTTTTCAAAACACATCAACACTAAGACTGCAATTAAATTTTTGAAAACGAAAGCAGTAATAGTGGCTGAAGTAGCTATGTATATGTAGGGTGGGCGGGTGGCCTCTATCACACCCTTCAATCTACAAAACAAATAAGAGACGTTTACATGAAAATCTTGAATAAATTTGTTTGATTTCAAATTAATATTCAGGAAAACACTTGTGTATGGTGTATAGGTTAGAGAGTGGGATAGAGGACACCCACCCATCCTACATATATATTAGTACTTTCATCACTGTAACTGTTTAAGTTTCCTCAGACACAAATAAATAAGAAATAATTTGGTAAAACCCTCGCTTATGTTTTACTGATTGAAGGGTGAGATAGTGGCCACCCACCCACCCTACATATGCACTTAAATTTCAAACCCAGACACTGTTTTATGTTTTCAGAACACATCAACAATAACACTGCGATTAAATTTTTGAAAACGAAAGCAGTGACAGTGATTGAAGTAGATATTAGATTTGTTTGTGCTTCTTCTACAATTTTAACTTCAGTAGTGCTCTATATTTTTAGAATGTTTTTATTTGCATCTGGATTTTTTAACATTTCTTGTTTTATTTTATCTAAATGCTAATTTCTTTCAAATTACATCGATTCTACAAATATTCTTGAATATTTGTTGCTCGAATCTCTTGGAATTTTCTAGAAACTTTCAAATATTACTAGTATTTTTCATAAGTTATTATCAAATTTTTAGAATTTTTAGCATTGCTTCTTTAATCTTTACAAGATTTTTCCACCATTTCTTGCTTGATTTAATGGAAAATTTTCAGGAATTTCTTTTCCAAATTGTGATGGGCTTAAGAATTTTGTATATGTATACAGTATATACATATAAGTATAATATATTTTCTTCTAGATTTTCAAGAAATTTTTGTTTTATTTTATCTAATTTAGCTATAATATCTATCAAATGGCGTAGATTTTTTTGAGGCTTCTATAATGCTCCATATGTCTAGAATTTCTTTATTGGGTTTAATAAATAAATAAACAAATACATTTATGTTTTCAATCGATTTCAATTAAAATTTTACAAACTAACTTGATGTGTTTTAAGTTTAATACTTATTTATCTAAGATAGACAGAAGATATCAGATGGCAGACGATACAGGGTGACACGAAAAATCTTTTGTGCTGTATCTTGCTTATTACTTTCCGTACGGGAAAGTATTGTTTTCGTGATTTTTATTTGAAATTTTTTTTTGCGGAAATATCCGTTTTGGGTCCCCTGAGCCCATTGCACTGATTTCTGGAATAAAAAATGTGTCTTTGTGTGTGTGTCTGTCTGTCTGTCTGTCCGCTGTATCTCAAAAACGAATTATCTGTTTGAGATGAAATTTTAAACTTAAGGTTTTGTCGTTAAAATCTTGAACTGAAAAGCTTTTGATGAAAATTCATAAACTGGAAGTGGATGTTTACTTGAAGCTTTTTTTTCCGATATTTTAAAAATATTACAAAACTTTTCAAACAAAAATTGAAAGAAATAAGAAACTGAACAATTTTTATTGAAACATATTTTTCATAAAATTTTGACATTTTTGCCAATTACTAATAAACTATTAGAGTTACATAAAACTTGAGTAATAAAAAAATGTAGAGAATTCAAAAGTAAACAAATTATTACGAATATCCTTTTTGCGCAAACCTCATAGTTTTCGAGAAAAATATAGGGAAAGTACTTTGATGGTCACATCACCATTTGTATTGTAGATGTTTTTCTAATTTGTAATTTAGTTTATTATTCAAATCATTGAAGATTAAAACTTGATACTTTTCCCGTTAAGAGTTGATTATATAGGAATATAATATATAGAGTTTGTATTTATAAGTCTGAATGTGTTTAGATGTTTGATTTTTTTTGGTATGATTATTAAGCTATAAAACCTGTAAAAAATAACAATTGAAGTAAATAATTGGTGATCTGGTGGTAATCTCCAATCAAACGTGTACGAGTATTCAACTCGTTCCACCGGGTTAAGAGTGGAGCGTAATTAAAGGTAGTTTCTTTAATTTGTATACAAAGTCGCTTAATTAGACAAAACCGTCTTGAGGAACGAGCCTTAAAACCGGGATTAAGTTCTTAAAACCGCGCTCACGGAGCCGGCTTATCTCGCCTTAATTTGTGATTTAAATGAGGCAGACGTAAGAGGTGAAATATAGTGAGGAAACGCAATAAAAAGTATCGGACTTGAGAGACTTAAGAGTCCCGAAAACAAGTATCGGTAGCTGAATTAAGGTGGGCACGCGGGCCCCGGAGGGCCGTACGGGGGCCCATCGCGGTCCTCCTCCGTCGCACTGTCGTCCGTATCGGTCGTCCTTCGATTAAGGTCCGCCGTAGCACGATCCTCACCAGGTAACCGATACCGGTTATTTTAACAAGCAGCAGCATTGGCTTTTCAAAACACGTATTTTCACCATTTGGCTAATTGGAACAATAAATTGTGGGTACAGTGTCCGATTTTAATAGGCTGATTGTCTTTTGTTTCACGGCATCTGTTCGGAGCTGTCCACGGTCGGGTCGGCCGGCCGGCGGAGGTATCTTCTCGGCTTCTGTTCTTCTGTTTGCTCAGGTATCGTCCGACACCAGTTTAGAACGGTACAAATTACGAAGACACACAGCGAGCTCTCTTTAACGGCCACAAAGCAAACAAATCATTATCAAATTACACGCCGTCCAATTAGAATATTATTGCCGGCCGGCTCATTCATCAAAAACTGATGGCCGGCTATTACATGCACTACAAATTATCACCACCTCCCGATGTTGCTCAGATTGTGGAAGTCGGACGGGAATTTTAATTTATCGACCAATTATTTAAAACTACATATTTATAATCTAACTTATCTTTAAACCATTTAAATTATAATAAAATGCACCAACATGATTATTCACCAATAGATGAAAATCAGCAGCAAACAGTTGCAACATATTCAGACCTTGGAACTTATAAATTTTTGTATTGGAATAATGTTCATCGTTCTTCCTTTCCCAAAAAATTCTAAAAGGAAGATTTGAGACAATTTAGGTCTGTTTTGACCATTGTCAAGAATCGTAACATCATCTTATTTCATTATCTCAGTGGTGAGATATACATTTCACAAAACCAAAAAAGCTCTTCTAGTAAAGTTGAAGCAATACTGACATTTTTATTTAATTACAAGGTTCAACAAAAATTGGCTACTACTTTGAAGTTTATTATTCTATCAAGAGTTTGAAATGCTTTATTGAAACCATCATGAAAAATGCACAGAGAATAAAAGAGTCTGCGCAAAAATCTACCCCGATAAATACAACACAAGTCTGTTATAAACGAAGTGAGATTTTTGAAAGAAATGGAAAAATTATCATCGTAATGGGTAGATGATTCAAATCAAAAACACATTTCTTTGACTCAGGCTGTTATAATGAGAAAGCAAAGACGATTTTTGAAGAAACATTTTTGGGAAGCAAAGGTTATTTTATGAGATTTAAACCTCGAAGTAAGTGTCTTAGTGTCAAACTATGTGATGAGGCGGCAAGTGCCGATGTTGATCCAGCGTCTGCTTTTCCAAAAGAGTTGCAAGATTATGTAGAACATGGCAATTATCCTCCTGATCTCATTTTTAATGTCAATGAAATCACGTACCTTCATTTCCCAGGAATAACGTTCCACTCCAGGGTTTAAAGCTGCAAAAGATAGACTCACTGTTTTGTTGGGAGGAAATGTTTCCGGAACTTTGAAGCTTAAACCAATGTTGGTGTAGCATTCGCAAACACCACGTGCTTTCAAGGGGCTAAACAAAAAAATGCTGCCAGTCTCTTGAAAGTGGAACAAGAAAGCTTGGTTGATTATTGAAGCCGTTACTTTGTGATACATTTTGATTAGGTTAAGAAATAATAACACTTTGCTAGTATCATGAATTTTACACTTTTATTGTGACTAGTTTCGTCCTATTCGGACATTATCAAACAACTACAACGCTTGGTTTGCACGAGACGTTTTTAAAAATTAGTGCACAGATTATTTTTGTCCAACCGTGCTTGGCTTTTGTAAAGAAAATGAATTACCACTCAAGGTACCTCTTCTTTTAGACAATGCATCTAAACATCCTCCAAACCTTGCTGTAGAAAGAACACCATTGGATGTCAAGTTTGTTTATATGCCCCCAAATACAACATCACTTTCTCAACCAATGCATCACGGAGTTATTGCAACTTTTAAATCCTATTACCTCTGCCCTAGCTTCATGGAAATTGTGAAAGTTTTAGATTCTACAGAAAAAAACAATTAAAGACTATTGGCGGTCCTACGATATTTACATCAAGGCAGCTGAATGGTGGATGATGGAAGTGTGAGCAAAATGTTAAAATGGAGTCTGGCGTAAACTTCTACCAAAATTTATGCACGATGTCGAAGAATTAGAGCATGTGGATAATGTTGTTGAAGACATTACCACGATTGTGCGAAAGGTAGGATTAGACAATGTGACAGCTGAAGGTGTGAAAGAAGTTGTAGAGAGCCACGGCCAGCCGCTGTCCAACGAGGAATTAGAAGAATTAGCCACCGAATTAAGTCGTCAACATCCAGATCTCGATCTCGAGGTGTATTATTTCAACCATAGAAACCATCACTGATGAACTCTGTGAGATAGACCTCGATTGAGAAAGAAGTTCGCACGTAAAGTTATCGCGTCAACTTGTGATAATAAAACTAACACACAGTACAAAATTACACATCCTTATAAAAAAATAAAATTCTTAAAGAAAGAAAAAGAAAATCTAAGCAGTTAACACTTGAAACTTTTCTTTAAAAAGATCAAAGCGATCCGAAACCAAGAACTTCAACACAGAAATGATAATACCCCTGTGAAATTACACTTTTTTGATGAAATTGTTTTGTTTTTGTTATTGAGAATTTTATTTTTGTTTTACAATTACATAGTATATATACATTTATTTACTTTAAATATAATAATGTTATACATGCATAATCCTATTTCTTATGAGATGGAACCTAACTCCATACCTCCCATTATAATTGGGTTTAATTTACGCCGATTCGGTTCACCCACTCAAAAAATTTTTATATTTTTTTTTCTTATTCAAAATGTTTTGTAATTAATCTTATTCCAAACCGCGAGATTATCAGTAATTGAAAATTAAATGTTTATGTAGGGTGGGTGGGTGGCCTCTATCCCACCCTCCAATCAATAAAACATCATCAAAAATTATTTGGAAAATTTGTATAAATAAATCTCTAAAAATTGCAATTATTTTGTATTTATTTATATTTTTCAACTTTTAATTAAAACCCTCGCTTATGTTTTACTGATTCGAGGGTGAGATAGAGGCCACCCACCCACCCTACATGATAACTTTAAAAACTAATCGTTGGTGATATTGCTGCTTACAAAACAATTAAACTTTGTATGTAAAAAAATAAAACATAATCCAAATTTAAGTTTAAATATAAATAAACTTCTATTGCTAATCTTATTTAAGCTTGATTAAAAGCCTTTCCACTTATCATGTATATAATTTTTATCAATTTACACACTCAAAAATTTTACTTTTACAATTTTCTTTTATTCAAATTTTGTAATTAAAATTATTGCAAACTGCGAGACGACCAATAATTAAAATTAATATGTGTATGCAGGGTGGGTGTGTGGCCTCTGTCCCACCCTCCAGCCAGTAAAACATCATCAAAGATTATTTGAAATATTTGTATGAATACATCAATTAGAAAATTGTGTTTGTTTACATTTTACAGCTAATGTTTTACCGAATGGAGGAGGGGATATGTAACCAACATGACTTTTCCATGTTAATTTGGGGTCTAAGTATATGCCAAGAATGTTTACATTATCCAGGCTTTTAAATTGATTCTTATGTTTCAATGTGAATAAAATTTCATTTGTTTTAGTATCATTTAAACTGAGCAAATTTGCTGCAAACGACTCCTGTGTGTTCGTCTGCGTGTCCTTCATTTTTGACAATAGTCTAGTTATGCATTCATCTTTTTTTAAAGTCGTAATGTCATTGGCAAATAACACAAATTTTGATCAGCAATATCGTTCATATATATGAGAAATAATAAATTGCCAAGGGAGGATCCTTGAGGGACCCCGCAGTTGACAATTTCAAATGTTGATTTTTCATTTTTAAAGATTGTTAAGTGTTTCCTATCACAAAGAAAAGACTTCAGTAACAAGCAACTTATGTTATCAAGGCCATATTTCTTTAATTTATTGATTAAAATGTGCCAGGACACGCAGTCGAATGCCTTTGATTTTTTTCATATCCATCAAGTTAGTATTCATATCATATATGTTAGTACTCGTGTTATTTTTTAATTTATTTATTATTTCTCTTAGTTGATTGTATGAAATTTCCCTAAATTTAAATTCATTTGACTAATATTTATCAGCAAAAGTTGCAAATTGGTTGATATTGGTACTAGGGATCTTTTCAATGATGCTCTCAGTTACTGATGCAAAATATGTATTAAGGTCACACGCAGACAGTTTTTTAGGTACATTCAGAACATTTGTTTTTTAATTGCTATTTATTACTTTTGACTTACTTGTTGAATTTAATATATAATTATCATTTCTGAGTTTATTGAACCTTATTAATTCAGATCTAAATTTTAAACGATATTGATAATAAACTTGTATGTTACCCTTCTGATGGAGAATTCATCTTCCACTGATGTAAGAATTTTAGCATTTCGTGCATATTCTTAATTGAGTAGTTAGACGTAATATACTTACATACATTCCTGGGTTTTTATTTTCTTCTTTGGGTACGCTTCATTCATTGCTCGAGTTAAAATATCAACAAATGTATTAAATTTCTGATCTATGGTAGATTTATTATTATCAACAAACGCCCATATTTCACTTTCGATTAAATTTATTAGTGTTGACTTTGATTCCTGGTTTATTACCCTATACTAAATGGTCTTTTTGTTAAAATTTCAATTTTGATTATTACTGCTTTATGATCACTTAAATTAGGCTCATAAGCAAATACATCAAAATTATATTTAATATTCGTAATAGGGCTGAAAGACCTTAGGTCTATAGCCCAGACGGACTAACACCATTTATTTATTTGTATGTTAAATGTTATTATGTACTGTATATGTGTCCAAATAAAGATTATTGTATATATATTCGTAATAATATTGTCTATACAGTTATTTTTGTGAATGTTTTCCATTATTTTGTTCTTACCCATAACAATTAATTAAGTTGCATAGTTCTATTTTGTTACTAGTATTCGAATTAAAATTAACATTAAAATCATCGTTTATTACAATCTCATATTTATTAGCATCAATTTTGTCGAGAACGTCACTTAATGTATAAATTACTTTCTATAGCTAATCTTATCTAATTTAGATTTAAAGTCTGCCCATCCATCATGCATTCAATTTTCACTAATTTACTCACTCAAAAATTTTACTTTTTTAATTTCCTATTTATTCAAAAAGTTTTGTAATTAATTTATTGGAAACCGCGAGATGATAAGGAATTAAAGTTTATATGTATAGGTAGGGTGGGTGGATGACCTCTATCTCAGCCTCCAATCAGTAAAACATCATCAAAATTTAATTTTAATCAAACTTTTTTTTAATATAAATCATATACCACACCTACCGAAGAAATATATTTAATCAATCGAAAAATTTTAATTTGTGAAATCCATTAATGTAATTTAATCATATTGTAATGTTATGATGAACCCTTTTAATCTGACCTGTGTAAAACTATGTATTCCTAACACCAATAAAATAATTATTATTATTATCATTATTACTACTTACAAATAATAGTTTTTTAAATGATACGTTTTATACATACATACAATAACGAACTAATTAGAGAATGAGATTTATTGACATGCCTTAAATTAAACTATATTTAAAATAGCAAACTTGTATATGTAGATTATAGATAATAAATTTGTAAATAATTCAATCTCAAAAAAATGATATTAACATGGATTGGAAATAAATACAATTCGATATAAAATAATAATAAAAATTACTGTTAATTTTTTTAATTAAAATGGTAGAATAAACCTAATAAATACTTTATTTAAAATACATTTAAGAAATTAATTAATTTTTAAATTTCGTGTGGTTTCAGTTAATTTATTGAAGAATTTTACTCCATAGTAATTTGGGCCATTTTCGACTTTTCGAGGCTTAGATATCTATATACGTAAGTTCACATTTTCGCTCCAAGTTGTAATCATTCATCAAGAGTTTTTTGCTTAATCTTATTGAACTTCTCTAGGACTTTTACAAGGATTCTTAGGATTACAGTAGTTTGAAATTTTCTTTTAGGAAAAAATTGCTGGATCCTACAAAAAAGTCTTATCAGAATTAGCCACGATTTTTATAAAGCATTCCAGAATTTTAGCGTAATTCCAGATTCTCAGAAAGTTTGTCAAGATTTTGCAGTTTTGTTTCGTTCACAATTTTTATTCCAGTTTTTTTTCTCCAAATTGTAAGAATTTTCCTTGAGAATTTAAAAATTTTACAGAAAGTTTTCTTTTTCAAGCATTTATTACTTTAACTTTTTCAGGTCTTCTTCAAGGGTTCTGGAAATATCAACTAGTTTTATGTCCAGTTACCAAGAAATTTTTTCGTAGGCTGTGAAATTGTGAAGCAGTTTTTTTTTATAAATTCCTAGAAATTTTCAGTCATTTCAAAAAATTTTCATTAAATTTTGAAAGGCTTGAATAAAAGTTTAAGTTTTACAATTTTCAACTAAAATAAGTCTAGATTATTTGAAGTTGTTGGGTTTTTATTTAATTTCCTTCAAATTGCAGAATTGTTTTGTTTTTTCCAGAAATATTTTTTTTTCGGACTTTTGATTTTCCAGAGTTTCTTGCTTCACTTGCTTTTTTATCGGAATTTTTAAATTTTCTAGTAAGTTAATCTACATTCCTAGAAATGTTGTCGAAAGAATTGATAAGTCAATTGTCAACTATCACCGGTTAAAGGTTACATATAAACTGTGAGTCGTCAATTGTCATCTATTAACAGTCAGCTGTCAAATGTCAATTGTCACCGTTCACGTGTAATCCCCTAATATATCAAATATTATGCATCGTATGTCAACTATCTATAAACATTCGGTTATAAATTGTCGTCTGACATTAGTCATCTGTCAACTATCACCTATCAACTATTGATTGTCCATTTTGTCAATAGTTAATTGTAATGTCATATAATTGCGAACCAACAATTGATAATTTTTACATATAAAGAGTTAGTTGCTCAATCAAAGCTGTCATTTGTTATTTGTTTCTATCTACTATAATTTGCTAATCTATCGACTGCCACATAGCATCTATCAATTGTCATTTATAAACAGTCGGTTTCATATTTACATTTAGTAATTGTTACTTCTCAGAAACACCTCATAAATCAAATGCCTTAACATCATCTGTCAACTATCAGCTCTTATCTATAACCTGTAACTTGTTATCTATCAACAGTCAACTATCATTTATTAAAATGTTTAATAAGATAGTAATGTGTAAGTGTGATTTTTCGAAAAGTCTTCTAAGTTCCATAATGTTCTCCACTTAACTGCACCTTTCAAATTCCAGAAAGTTCAGCGCCAAAATGGCAACGCTGCTGAGCTTTAAGAGTGGGAAAATCAAAAATTTATTGTCTGGGCTCTGATTCGTCGAAGCTTTATTTATTTATTTACATCTTTCGTCTTCTTTCTTAACAAAAACCATATAAAATGAAATTACAGTGTTGCCATTTTAAAGTTCAACATTGTTGCCATTTCGTACCTTCTGCTCATTTTTGGTTCATCTTAACACCTTCTGATCATTTTTGACTTCTACTTTTCTGATGATTGCCGAATTCTTCAGACCTTCTAACCATCGTCGACCATTTTTTCACCTGAAGAAGAATGGTGCTCCTGATGGAAACAGGCCATCGAATTATCATAGGTCATCGAAGGATGCTAATATGTGGGTATGGTTTTTCAAAAAGTCTTCTCAATTGCATAGTATTCTTCACTCAACTGCACATTGGAAATTCCAAAATGTTTAGTGCTAAAATGGTAACGCTGCTGAGATTTAAGGGCGGGAAATTCAAATTTCTTGTCTGGGCTCTAATTGGTCGAAGCTCTAAGTTTTATGCAGTGCTGCTATCCTAAAGTTCAACACGGTTGCCATTTTTACCTTCTGGTCATTGTAGGTCCTTCTTAATACCTTAAAACCGTAGTTTATAATTTGAAACTGGAGAATAGGATAGTAAGGTGAATGAAACTTGAAACTAAACAGTATTTAGAAAATGATTAACATTTACCTAAATTTGTTTTTGGTTTTTAGAAATTAAAACAGTTACAGTGGTAAAATTAAAAATATATATGTAGGGTAAAAAATTATGTTAATGTTGTTAATAATTTCACTGTTGTAGTTTGAGTTTAATTTTATATGTATGGTGGATGGTCACTATCCTACTCTCAAGTTTCAAATTCAAAGCGACGGTTTCCTAATAAACATTTATAAAACAAAATCTATTTATAGTCAAATCTATATTCAATGTATTCCTTGTGTGTTATTTTTGGGTTGGAGGGTAGAATAGAAGCCACCCATCCACCCTACATATACGGTTTCAATTTCACCACTATAACTGTTTTGTTAATAACATATGTTGTTAATAATTTTACAAGCACTGTTGTAGTTTGAGTTTCATTTTATATGTAGGATGGGCGGGTCGCCACTATCCTACCCTTCAGTTTCAAATTATAAGCGACGATTTCGTAATAAAAACATTTAAGCAAAAATTATTTCTAATCGAAACCCTTATGTATGAATTTTAGATTTTTAGGTAGGGCGTTTCGTGACAGTTACGGTAAGTAAAAACAGGTATATAACAGGTGATAATTCAGAAATTTATAGGTATAACATTTTAGGTAAAGTTTAATTATATAAATAAGTGGATTAAAAGTTACTTAGGCGTAAAAGAGTAGTAGGAAACTAGCTGATTCTAGAACCTCCTTAGACCTGTCTCACCTTAAGGGTCGTGAGGAAGTTCTAGAATCGGCTAGTTCAAGGTCAGAGAATGTGCTTGACCTTGACCTCTATGAAATTTCGACATTCACACGACCTTGAAGTTTAAATAACCTTGAAATTTATGTGACTTTGACATTAAAATTACCTTCAAGTTGAAATTGTCTTCAAAGTGACCTTGACCTTTAAAACACCTGTCATCCTTCTAAATTACGAACGCTGGAATTAAATAAATTGAATAGCAATAGATTATCAAAATTAGTATTATAAAGTGTGTTGTCCGTATTAGTTATTTTATTTTATCCTTTTATTTACAATTCGCAAAAATGAATCCAATGTGGGTGCGAAAAGTAGGTAGCCTGCTAGTTATAGCTATGACCGTTATATATCTTCGGATTTTAGAAAATAGATGCCAAGTTAAGGAAGCCATTGGAATGTATTATTGAGCAGTGGTGGAAACACCTGAACTGGGTGTGTTATGATGAGAGACCACTGAAGTTTTATGGGAGACATCACTATCGGCTACCTTTTATTTGTGGTGTTAGATTAAGGAGATATATAGCAGTCACCCTGTTTGCTAAACATTTTTGAGAGACTCATGAATATTTCTTTGAAAATATATTGTAGTGGTTGAGAAAAAAATCTGGACGGACAAACTGGAGAGAAGTATTGCGTGCATTGCAGGGAGCTCGCCTACCCTCAGCCAGTTCGTATAAAGTTCTTAAGAACGATGTACTCTAAAACTGTTTTAATGAGTGATGCGAATGTACTAGAATTCATTCGACAGGAAAAAAGGTACTGTGATTTCTGATTTGCCATGACGCTATTTAAGCTTGACGCTAGAGATTTAAAGTTAATGCTTGTTGCGCTACACTCTTAATGGAAACAGATATTAATAATAGGTGAAGAGTAACACTTGTTTTGTTCCATAATGCTTTTATTTTCACTTGCCACTCTCACCACCTAATATGCTAGAGATTTAGTTCTTCAACACAAGGAATAATAATTGGTTCCTTAACACAAATAGAATACTCAAGTCTTTGGAAGTCAGATTAGACGGGGTCGTTTGGCTATGGACAGCCTTACAGCACTGCGACCTGCTTAGATCATTTGTACTACAAATATAGAGTAGTAGCGATTGGCACTTTCTACAAATGATAACGCCAATTTAGTTCTCAGAACTCTTTAATTTAGGCTGAACTCTTAATCACAGTTCGTCGTATCTTCTTCCGCCTTTTTTCTGTTCTCGGTCAACTCAAGAGACATTCGAAAAGAAAAATACTTAAAGGTTACCACAAACTGTAGTCGATTTTTTGAACAAGTGAAACTACCTTTATCAAAAGTTATTATTAGGTGATAAATCAATGATTTACGATTGTAACATTGAAACTAATGTCTAGTTTTAGTCATTGAGAAAATCATCTCCTAGGTCGAAGAAGGATTTAATGAAGATAAGATGATGCCGACAACTTACTTTGATTATAAAAGTGTTGTTCATACACAAGTTGAGTAGTGAATCAGACTTTCAACTTTAAACTATTCTATTCTTCTAATTTGAAAATGTGGAGGAGTGTTTTTGTTTTGATTACGATAACTTCAAGAACTCATCAGTTTTTGGCCAAACCTTGCATTACCCTTTCTGTTTTAGTCTCAGAATTTCTAAATTATGTGATATAAAATATTTCTGTTGATATTAATGTGTATTATAATGATTAGTGTAAAGATTTGGTAAGTAAATAAAGAAAAATGCATAACTCTCTCATTGGTTTAAGTACATCTACTTATCTTATTACTCCTAATACTTTTTAAATAAGAGAATTATTGTGTATGTGCTTGTAGAGCATCTAATTCATTCTTAATTTGAGGGTAATTGAAGGTTAGAAGAAAATATTTGCATACTAACCTTCATGTAATTTGATAAGTTTCACTTGTTGAAGATTTAGAGATGACAAACCGCTGATTTATGATTTAACTTCTTCTAAATTTTACACCCTTTCCTAGTTAATTATACTTTTTATTAATGAAAGCTCGTCAAAAAAAAACAACTTCGATTTCAATTACGCAGTGGGCCCGTTTTGCGATAAGAAGAGCGGTCGAGGGGTGGAGTGAAAAGGAGGGTTTATTAATTTAAAAGTGGCGATCGCCCTCCAGAAAAGGAACACTTCCTGCGGAGGGCGTTTACATACAATAAACCCCTCAGTGGAATCCAATTTACGCCCTAAACAACGAGGGCAATCTATTCGAGCACGCACCGCCGCCGCCGCCGCCGCCACCCTCGACATTTTTGCGCCGTGTCGAAGAGCCGCAAAGTGCTCCCACTATCCGCCGCCATATTATTACGTTATAACAAGTGGCCCGAAACCGGAAATTACACAAACTATTTTCGAATAGAGAGTCTCAGTCAGTGTTTTAGTACGTCGTGTTACTGATAACGGCGCCATTTCCGCTACGCTCTACACGACGCTTTTAGGTACTAACGATTTCGGTACACAATGGGTAGCGAAAGAGTGGCTGTCGTCGTTATTTTAATTCTGTACGTGGGATTAGATGTAATTTAATATTATTATTCTATTCTTCACAATGTAATATTTGGAAATTATATGTAAAACTTGTTATTGTGTAAATTCTTTCTTTAATGTTGGAATGGAATTTGTTAAAACCTTATTGATGGTCAGATAATTGCTATATTATTATAATTGTGAAAGTTTTTTTGTAATCTTATCTCCTATATGAATGCAGCAATATGTGGCCAAATGTGAAGGTCTTCTGCAACGCAAAATCTCTTCCTTACCCAACATCATGCGTATCCATACAGCAAAATAATGTAACTCAACTCCACGGAGAATTACAGTTCGCCATGTTAGAAGTGGCAGATATCTGACACTTGTTATTTGCATCATGTGTCATTTGCTTACTTGTGTTTTTTTTTAGATCTTATGTCTTTTGCTACTTTATTGTGCCTCATACTAAGTTTGCTACAAACAGAGGGTATCAGAGAGTGATGATATTATCGAATGACACAGTCGTTCTGGTTCTTCTATTATGTCGTTGGACTACCTTCAGGATTATGGGAATGAACGAAATATGGATTCGTTTAGGTATTGGAGTTACGACGCATCAAGTACCAGTTCCTATCATGGCTGAAATAATTGCAATATGCTGTACACTTCTTAACTGGGTCAGATTGCTCTAGCAAAGTTGGAAGAAAATGAGCTGGAATGACAAGTTCACCTGCAGCATTTCTTACAAACTTTGGAATTTATGTGAGTGAAGCAATGATGGAGCAACCGATACAATTAGCAGAAGAATTTCTTGAAAAAGGGATCACTTTGTAAAACAATTGACGAATTACGAGCGTTTATTTATACACAGTGGAAAAACATTTCCATAGAGGATCTTCCATCAACCAGTGAAGCAGTTACATCACATTTTAAAGGCATGCTATAACACACATCTATATGCATCGACCTTAAATGAAAGCAACATACAACTTGATACTGTGCACTTTGGTTATAAAGATATCGGCGATTCCCTCACGTAAAAGTTCACTTTTTCCTTCCAGCAATGAACTTTCTTTATGAAAAATCTTTTTGTATGAGCAAAATTACGTGTAACAGTTAATAGCATCAATATTACAGCAAACCGGAAGATTTTAAGCTAAAAAGACTTATGTCCATTAAATCAATTATAATGGAGAAATGAGAAATAACAGTTTCAATTGATAATTGGACGTAACGTCCGCCATTACTTCATCATAAACAGCAACGAAAGCAAATATATATATATATATATATATATATATATATATATTGTGCTGAATATATTATAATTAATTAATAAAAAGGTTTTTCCTAATCACTTGCAAATTGAAAACCAGGCGCGCAATTATCGGCTCGGTACTCATTTAATTAATCAATTACGCATCGGAATTGATTACATTTGCCGGACTGGCAAAGTGGCGCTGATATTAATTAATTCCATTCATGTTCGTGTAAATCGTTTCCAACATAAATGCGTTTAATTGGTGCGCCGTCAAAATTTGACCAAAATTTGTTATCGACGCACGGCATTATTAAGATATTCATAGCAATTCATTAAATGCTAAAAGTACTAATGATCGACAGGAAGGTGATGGCCACAATTTCTAATTGCCTCTTTATGGGTACAGTTAGCTCGATCTCGATTGCGATTGAGGAATGCGCGATCTGAAGCAGGAAGTGCTGAACTTTAATAACAACCTGGAAAATACTAAGTAGTTTACACGAAAAGGCTATTTTGATAATTTTCACAATTTTTAATTCTTTAAAATTTCTTGTTATATAAATTTTATTTTATTTCTATAGTTTATCAGCAATAGGCGCAAAAAAATCAAAATATCACCATTTATTATTTTTACTTTTCTAGTCAATCTTTAAAAAAATATAATTGTAAATATATACAATTGATTAAATAACACCCCTCTCCGTCCACTTTCTCTCTCTCTCTCTTTCTCTGTAGGCCACATCTCAACTCGCATCTCTGAAAGACACATTTTTTTTCGTTCCCGATTTAATAAGGGAGCCAATTATTTCCAATTTCCCCATCGGGTCGCCTTTTTTGCCGCCGCTCAGGGGATTCTAATTAAAATCTGACGATTCAATTCGGTAGGACGTGTACACGGCAATTACAACACGCCGAAATCGTTAATAATTCGTCCCGTGCGCCATTAATTTAATTAATTTTTTTCTCCACTCGGCCGCGGCCATCAATCATGGGCGCCGTGACAGCCGCGCGGATCAATCGTTTTTATAATTTAAATTCACTATTTACATCTTGATGTTTCCTCTTCCTCCGCGTCTTCTTTGTCGGTTTCCTTTTCAGGTGAGGTTTGAATTGTTTCTAACTAGAGAAATCAGAACGGTCTGGGATTCCCCGTGGATGTATATTTGGTTGCATATCTAATAAAAGCACAAAAGATAGATCTACAATCTTGATTAGTAATAATACTACCAATAAACTATTGGATGATGTTAATCAAGGATGTAGTTTGGCAAAAAAATAATTGTAAGAGGTGTGTATCATCAATTTTATAGATTTTCTTAAGAAATAGATAGGGGATATTACTCAGTATTACATAAACATTACGAAATGATAGAGAGGATGAAATATAACATCAAACATATTCCTCAAATACAGAGAGAAATTTTAAGAGAAAATTAAAAGAAAGAAAAGAATACAGCACAGAAGAAATTAAAGAAACAAGGAACAAAACATCGCAAATGCAGAAGAAATGGAACAATCGAAGAATAGCAATGATTAACGCTACTAAACTAAACTTGCTTAAGATAATTAAAACACTTTAACTTTGTTTTACCACAAAATTTTTTTGTGGTAAAACAAAGTTAAAGTGTTTTAATTATCTTATTAAAATATACCACCAAGTTAACGCCGACAACATTCAAGAATAAACTTGCTTATTATTACAATACTCATTTTAGGAGAGAAGGGGAAATTCTTTATGCACACCTATTATACTCCTTTATGGGATTTCTGGTAGTTTGTTCTCTACAATTTACCCACTAAAACCTCTCCCCCTCTCCCCATTCGAGACACTGTCCATCCCATCTTTCGATATTTTTCAACAGCATCCCCTTATCTTAGTCAGCCGAGCTATCTACCCTGCTTCCTCTTCCTCCTAAACTTTCCCTTCATCCTCTCTCGTTCTGATCTCTTCAGCGTCTGCGTCCTTTCTTCTGAGCACAACCTTGGCAAACTCCTTCACGGCTTCTCACGTTTCCCCGCTCGCCAACATGTGGACGACCAAAGTGATTTCTCTGGGTGCTTTTCCCAACACCTCTTCCAGTCTCCTTCACTCTTCTACCACTCTGGTGTGTCTGCCGTTGTCTCACAGTGCAGGCAGTTGCTGTTCTCTGTCTTCTAAATACAATAATTTAAGACCACCCACTCACTCTACATACGTTTTTAAACCACAATTTAAAATTATGATTATTTCGATTAAACAATACTCTCAATTGTGTTTTAGTTTTCTTGGACACTTAATCACCGTCCGTAGTTGGAATAAGTGAAATATGTAGGGTGGGTGGGTGGCCTCTATCCCACCCTCCAACCAAAATATCATCATCAAGGGTTTTTCATAATTTTTATCTCAATAAAATAAGAAATATTCATGAAAATTATTAATATAATAATATCCTCGTGACATTTCTAACTAAAAAAAAATATTTACTAATGTTTTACTGCGTTATTATAGGATAGAGTAAACCACCCACCCTACATAGTTTTTTTATTAAATCACGAACAATGATTAAGTGTTCAAAAAATCAAAACACAATTGAGAATGTTGTTTAACCAAAATAATCGTAGTTCTTAATTTAGATTTAAAAAAAGTATGTAGGGTGGGCGAGTGTCCTCTATCCTATAATAAAAACAGTAAAATATTAGCAAAAATATTTTATAGTTATTAATGTCACGAGGTGATTAATTCATTAATAACTTTGAAGAATATTTCTTGTTTTGTCAAGAGAAGAAAATTGCCAAAAACCCTTGATGATGTTGTTTTAGTTGGAGAGTGGGATAGAGGCCACCCACCCACCCTTATCATAATCAAAACAGAAAACATAATTAAGAAATTTTCAGTAGTTATAATAGCCATATGATTAATACAATAATTTAAGGCCTCCCACTCATTCTACATACTTTTTTACATCTCAATTTAAAATTATGATTGTTGACAGTTGACAGTTGACAGTTGACAGTTGACAGTTGACAGTTGACAGTTGACAGTTGACAGTTTACAGTTGACAGTTGTCAGCTGACAGTTGACAGCTAACAGTTGAAATTTGGCAGTTAACAGGTGACAAATAATAGATAAAAAATGATATGACGACAGATAAGGGGTAACAGATGATTATAGATAGATAGATTATAGACTGACACAATAAAAATCACTCTTGACATATGACAAAAGAAAACTAATAGGCACAGTTGACAGTTGACAAGTGACAGATGATAGATGAATAATGATATGACGACAGATAAGGTATAACGGATGATTACAGATAGATAGATTATAGATTGACACAATGAAAATCACTTTTGACATACGACAAAATGCAACTAATAGGCACAGATCACAAGCGAACCTTTACAGATGACTGAGGATAAATAACAAGGCATCAGATGAGATATGACAGATGAAAGACTAAATGTTTCAAATGATTAATGCTAAATTACAAATCGGATATTGCATTTATAGATGACAGATTACAAATGATAGAATAGCAGATGATTGATAGGTAATGACATAAGACAGTAGACACATAATAGATTAAGAATAACAAATGACAGATTACAGATGTTAAATGACATATGGCAGTTGACAGTTGACAAGTGACAGATGATAGATGAAAAATGATACGACGACAGATAAGTTATAACATATAGATAGATTATAGATTAACACGTTGAAAAGTACTCTTGACAAAAAACAATTAATAGGCGCAGATGACAGGCGAACGTTTACAGATGACTGATGATAAATAACAAGGCAACAAACTAGATATGACAGATGATAGATTATAGGTTTCAAATAATTCATGCTAAATGACAAATGATATATTGCATATTACAGATTATAGATGACAGATAACAGAATATAAATGATAGAATAACAGATGATTGCTAGGTAATGGCATAGGACAGTAGACACATTATATATTAAGAATAACAAATGACAGATTACAGATGATAGTTGACAGATACTAGTTGGCAGTTGACAGTTGACAGTTGACAGTTGACAGTTGACAGTTGACAGTTGACAGTTGACAGTTGACAGTTGACAGTTGACAGTTGACAGTTGACAGTTGACAGTTGACAGTTGACAGTTGACAGTTGACAGTTGACAGTTGACAGTTGATAGTTAATAGTTGACAGTTGACAAGTGACAGATGATACGACGACAAATAGGGATAACAGATGATTACAGATAGATAGACAACAATTTCTTCTATGAGAAACTTGCTAGTTGACGTATGACAAATGACAATTGTCAGTTCATAGTTGACAGTTGACATATGACAAATGACAGTTGACAGTTGACAGTTGACAGTTTACATTTTACAGTTTACAGTTTACAGTTTACAGTTTACAGTTTACAGTTTACAGTTTACAGTTTACAGTTTACAGTTTACAGTTTACAGTTTACAGTTTACAGTTTACAGTTTACAGTTTACAGTTTACAGTTTACAGTTTACAGTTTACAGTTTACAGTTTACAGTTTACAGTTTACAGTTTACAGTTTACAGTTTACAGTTTACAGTTTACAGTTTACAGTTTACAGTTTACAGTTTACAGTTTACAGTTTACAGTTTACAGTTTACAGTTTACAGTTTACAGTTTACAGTTTACAGTTTACAGTTTACAGTTTACAGTTTACAGTTTACAGTTTACAGTTTACAGTTTACAGTTTACAGTTTACAGTTTACAGTTTACAGTTTACAGTTTACAGTTTACAGTTTACAGTTTACAGTTTACAGTTTACAGTTTACAGTTTACAGTTTACAGTTTACAGTTTACAATTTACAATTGACAGTTTACAATTGACAGTTTACAATTGACAGTTTACAATTGACAGTTTACAATTGACAGTTTACAATTTACAGTTTACAATTGACAGTTGACAGTTGACAGCTGACAGGTTACAGATGATACGATGACAGATAAAGGATAACAGATCAATTCAGATTGATAGATTGAAACGATAAAAATTACTCTTGGCATTTGACACAAGGTCAAATTAATAGGCACAGATGCCAGTTGACAGTTGCCAAGTGACAGATGATAGATGAAAAATGATACAAAAACAGATAAGGGATAACAGATATTTTCGGAATTCAAACGATAGATTTTAAATTGACACGCTGATAATTACTCTTGACATATGTCAAAAGACAACTAATTACTGACAGACAGATGACAAGCAAACAATTACAGGTGACAGTTGACAGATGATGAATAACAGAAGACAGTTGACAAGTGACAGATGATAGATGAAAAATGATACGACAACAGATAAGAGATAACAAATGATTACAGATTACAAACGATAGATAATAGATTGACACGTTGAAAATTACTCTTGACATATGACTAAAGACAGCTAATAGGCACAGATGTCAGGCGAATGTTTACAGAGGACTAATGATAAATAACAAGGCAACAGACGAGATATGACAGCTGATAGATTATAGGTTTTAAATGATTGTTGCTAAATTACAAATGGTATATTACAGATAACAGATAACAAATTACAAATGATAGAATAACAGATGTCACAGATGACAGATGACAGATGATAAATGATACGACAACAGATAAAGGATACCAGGATACAGGTACAGGATACATATTACAAACGATATATTTTAGATTGACACGTTGATAATTACTCTTGATGTATGACAAAAGACAACTAATTGGTGACAGACAGATGAAAGGCAAACAATTATAGGTGACAGTTGACAAGTGACAGATGATAGATGAAAAATGATACGACAACAGATAAGGGATAACAGATGACAAATGACAGATGGCAGTTGACAGTTGACATGTGTGTGTGATGATAGATAAAAAATGATAACAGATGATTACTAATAGATATATTATAAATTGATACTTTGAATATTACTCTTGATATATGACAAAAGAAAACTAATTAGTGACAGACAGATGACAGGCAAACAATTACAGGTGACAGTTGACAGATCATGAATGACCGATGACAGTTGACAAGTGACAGATGATACATGAAAAATGATACGACAACACATAAGAGATAACAGATGATTACAGATTACAAACGATAGATAATAGATTGACACGTTGAAAATTGCTCTTGACATATGACTAAAGACAGCTAATAGGTAATGATAAATACCAAGGCAACAGACGAGGTATGACAGATGACACATTATAGGTTTTAAATGATTGTTGCTAAATTACAAATGGCATATTACAGATAACAGATAACAGATTACAAATGATAGAATAGCAGATGATTGTCACAGATGACAGATGACAGGTGAAAAATGATACGACAACAGATAAAGGATACCAGAATACAGATTACAAACGATAGATTTTAGATTGACACATTGATAATTGCTCTTGATATATGAGGAAAGACAACTAATTGGTGACAGACAGATGAAAGGCAAACAATTACAGGTGACAGTTGATAAATCGAGAAATCGATGACAGATATCAAATAATTAATGCTAAATTACAGATGATATATTGATGACAGATAACAGATTGCAAATGTTTGTCTAGCAGATAATTGACAAATAATAACATATGACAGTAGACACATCATAGATTAAAAATAACGAATGACAAGAATGGCATACGACAGATTACAGATGACGAATGATAGACGACAATATTAAGCCGGCAGATGACGGGCAACAGATGGATGATAGATGTTAACTGTCTACTGTCATATGACATATGAACACATAAACACATTATAATTTGAATAATATTTAAATTAAAGATAAATAACAAATGAGAGTTTACAAATTTACAAATTACAATTATTATAGATGATCAATAGCAGATTATAGATTAAAGATAGCATATGACAGATGACAATAGTGAACATTACAGAAGTCAAATGACAAAAGACAGACAAGGAATGCAAGTGATAAGCGATTAATTAATTATAGATTAGAAAATTATTTCTATTAAAAAGGTTTTTTGGACATTTAATCACTGTCCTTAGTTTAAATAAGTGAAATATGTAGAGTGGGTGGGTTGCCTCTATCCCACTCTCCAACTTAAAAACTAAAACAACAACATCAAGGGATTTTGGTATTTTTTTTCTTAACAGAATAAGAAATATTCATGAAAATTATTAATTATTGTCTCCTCGTGATATTTATTACTACAACAAAATAATTGCTAAGGTTTTGCTGTTTTTATTATTGGACAGAGTTATCTAAAAATGTTCAAGCTAGAGAATAAGATACATTAAGAAAAGGAAAAAAAGCAGGAAACACTTTCTTCAAGTGCGAGAGATGGAAGAAGAAGAGGTTAGAATTAGAAGAGAAGATAAAAAATATAAAGAAAGAAAAGATGAAATGCTGACAAGTAAAGAGGAAGACTGGAAGAGCATAGGTACATATATTAGAGACATAATGCAGAGTAAAGTTAAAGATAAATAGAATAAAATCATATCGAAAGTGATTCTGGAGCTAGTGGGAAGGTTTTAGTAGGTAGATTCATGAAAAGAAATTACACAAAGAGCTGTAATAAAGATTTGCGCATAAAAATAGAAGCATTTCCTCCTCCATAAATAAGAAAAAAGTTGTGTAATTTGGGCATACAAAAGCATCTCAAACCTACTTTCTGAAGTTTATACTATAATAAGAGATTTCCTAAGGTGGTGATGAAGTAATCTTTGATGGCTTACCACCACACGCACACGTTGGCATTAAATATTCACGCAATACTGAAGATAAAAAACAATCTAAAAGAAAATTATTAAAAATGTAGAGTATAAACTAAATCACATCAAAAGTTTATAAGTTTTACAAAGAAACATTGTAAATAATATTTGAATTAATCAATTTGTTACTTTTCTCTTCAGGGAAAATCATTATTAAATGCTTTCAGACTAACAAATTGATGTTATTTTTTCCATCTTCCTCATATTTAGCTTCTGGAATCCAGTAATATTAGAAAATCGTTTCCCGCAATTTTTTGATCGTGTTTATAAGAGCTTCGCGAGAATAATCAAACGAGATCGATTTAGAAGCGGTAAAATTTTGACGACGCCATTAACTCCTAAAAAGAATGCCATAAACCCTCGTCGTCGCACCTGAATGTTTCCCCAAAGAGCGCTGGCTGGCGCGCTCTTCCCCGAAGCGCCTCATCCTTCGCGGAAGGCGACGAGGATTCTTCGGCCATTATGAATTATTGAATTAATTAGCGATAGTATTCGTCGCGGAATCCCTTAATTGAGGAAACGAGAGGCCCCGAGACCTCAGCGCTCGTCCAGGTATGGATCGCGCGGACCTAAATAGGGGGTATTTAGATGCGAAAGGGGAATGGACCATTAAGGCATACTCTCTGATCTACTTACCGAGATAGCGATACGCCGTTGCCGTATTGGGAAATCATAAAACACATTTCAGAAAAGCAATTTGTATCATTAATTAACAAATTAACATTTAAATTATTAATGGGCGGCATTCCGCGGTGATATAAATTTAAAAGAAAGGGAAAAAACCGGTAGCTCGTTCTTCTCGTTTGTACACCTCGGATGCGCGAGGAGGGAGGCCCGAGGTGGAAGGGAGAGGGACACACGCACACACACACAGAAAAAAACTAATTGCTTCCATATTACAGATTAATATTCTCTTACGAAACGCATCGCTCCGCGTAATTAGATACTTCTTCCTTTTCTCTCGGTCGCTCGAGTTTCTTCATTTTTAATTAAATCGCCTCGTTTCGACGACTCTCATTATTAACCGACAGTTATCGCCGATCTCGGGGCTTTAATAACTAAACACACCCAACCTATCCCAATATCTTCTGGTGGGTAATAAAAATGGGCCTTTACTATTACTAAACGTCCGTGTAATTGCCCTCCACGGTTTTAACTGATGGCCGCTTATAATTAGGATAAGGTGGACGTTTTCAAAAGGAGGAAATATATTTTTTATGAGTTTTGAAGTAATATTAAGATGATTTATTCATTATTTGTAGATTTAATAAGGATTACCTGGGACATAGAGTGTGAAATATTGTAGGCATTAATTGCTAAAGCCTTAATTGACTATCCCAAGTTTCCCAAAAAATGCGGCGCCTTTTAGCAATTGCACATCCGATGTTCTCTTTTAGTTGTGGAATCATAGCAGGTTTGTTGACATATACCCTTCCCTTCAAAGAGCACCAGTTACCTCAATTTTGGGAATAGCCTTCAGATTTCTTCCTTTCAAAAGTCTCTTATGTTGGGAAAACAGGAAAGGTTGTAAGAAAGAAGGCTATAAAAGTTGGGCGAGATAATATAACGAAAAACTGAATAATCTATGACGAAGGAGCTCCAATCCTCTTCCATTCGAACGTCTCTAATGTTTGGAAAACAGGAAAAATTGTAGGAAACAAGGTTATAAAAGTTGGACAAAAGAACTCCAGTTACTTGGGAATAATCTTCAATGTTCTACCTTTTGTCGGAAACAAGGTTATAAAAGTACAAGAAGCCAAAAACTGATGAGAAGCCTCGATGCACGTGATTAAGAAAATAGTGGCCCATACAAAAACATTTCTGGCATTTATGAGTTTGGATAACTTCTTGCATCTAGAAGACGTTTTAATTATTTCTGTCGAATATTTATCATATCTAAAGATCAATAATGTATTGCCTATTATGATCTTTGGCAGAAAGCACCAACCTTCCCGACGTACACACTTTAAAATAAGTGGATATTTCAACATTGATTTGCCTTTTAAAAGTTCGAATCTGATTCAGAAATATTAAAATTTGCAGGTTTATTCGTTCCATATGAATTACTAATAATATCGTGCCGTTAACATCATGTATGGAAATAAAGAAGGGAAAAAAAGAAGTAAATAAAATGGGATATAAAAAATCTAAAATTATGAAGCACTAAAATAGTGGCTAAATTTTGTTTTGTCCTAGCATGAGACATTCTCTTCAATTTTCAATCTACATTAAGATATTTCGGGCCATTCAATGTCATCTAACAATCATTCACTTGGAAAGATTATAATAATCATTAAATAATCATTCAAGGCCACCTAACAATCATTCATCTGGGAATATTATAATTTGAAACGTTTTATACTCCAAAAAAACTATTCATTACCTTTCAAGGTCATTAAATAATCATTCAAGATCATCTAACAATCATTCATCTGGTAATATTATAATTTGAAATGTTTTATACTCCAAGAAAAACTATTTATTGTCTTTCAAGGTCATTAAATAATCATTCAAGGTCATCTAACAAACAATCATCTGGAAAGATTAAAATCCGAAAGGTTTTATACTGCCAGAAAAACTATTCATAACTTTTCAAGGTCATTAAATAATCATTCAAGGTCATCTAATAATCATCCATTTGGGAAGATTATAATCCGAAAGGTTTTATACCGCCAGAAAAACTATTCATTACTTTTCAAGGTCATTAAACGATAATTCAAAGTTATCTAATAATTATTCATCTGGGAAGATTATAATCCGAAAGGTTTTATACTCGAAAAACTATTCATTACCTTTCCAGATCATTAAATAATCATTTAAAGTCATCTAACAAACATTCATCTGGAAAGATAATAATTTAAAACGTTTTTACTCGAAGAAAAACTGTTTATTATCTTTCCAGGTCATTAAATACTCATTTAATGTCATCTAACAAACAATGATCTGGAAAGATTAAAATCCGAAAGGTTTAATACTGCCAGAAAAACCATTCATTACTTTTCAAGGTCATTAAATAATCATTCAAGGTCATCTAATAATCATCCATCTGGGAAGATTATAATCCGAAAAGTTTTATACTCGAAAAACTATTCATTACCTTTCCAGGTCATAAAATAATCATTTAAGGTCATCTAACAAACATTAATCTGGAAAGATAATAATTTAAAAGGTTTTTACTCGAAGAAAAACTATTAATTATCTTTCCAGGTAATTAAATAATCATGTAAGGTCATCTAACAAAAAATCATCTGGAAAGATTAAAATCCGAAAGGTTTAATACTGCCAGAAAAACCATTCATTACTTTTCAAGGTCATTAAATAATCATTCAAGGTCATCTAATAATCATCCATCTGGGAAGATTATAATCCGAAAAGTTTTATACTCGAAAAACTATTCATTACCTTTCCAGGTCATAAAATAATCATTTAAGGTCATCTAACAAACATTAATCTGGAAAGATAATAATTTAAAAGGTTTTTACTCGAAGAAAAACTATTAATTATCTTTCCAGGTAATTAAATAATCATGTAAGGTCATCTAACAAAAAATCATCTGGAAAGATTAAAATCCGAAAGGTTTTATACTCCCAAAAAAACTATTCATTGCCTTTCAAGGTCATTAAATAATCATTCAAGATCATCTTAAAATCATTAATCTGGGAAGATTATAATTTGAAAGGTTTTATACTATTCATCATTATCTTTCAAGGTCATTAAATAATAATTCAAGATCATCTAGCAATCATTCATCTGAAAAGATGATAATACGAAAGGTAAGAAAAACTATTCATTACCTTTCAAGGCCAATAAATAATCCTTTGAATCTAACAATAATTCATTTGGACAAATTATAATACGAAAGGTTGTACTCCAACAAAAACCATTAATTACCTTTCAAATTCATTAATTAATCATTCAAGGTCATTTAACAATCAATTAGGGCTATTCAATATCATCCAACGATCATTCATTATGAAAGATTATATTACGAAAGGTTTTATACTACAAGAAAAACTATTAATTAACTGTCATGGTCATTAAATAATCATACCAGGTCATCTAGCAATCATTCATTTGGATAGATTATAATACGTAAGGTCTATACCTCAAAAATAACTATTAAATACCTTTCAAAGTAATTCAATAATCATTTAAGGTCATCTAACACTCATTCAGGACTATTCAAGGTCATCTAGCAATCATTCATTTTTAAAGAATATAGTACAACATATTTTATATTACAGGAAAAACTATTAATTACCTTTATTAAATAATCTTTACAGGTCACCTAACAATCATTCATTTGGAAAGATTATAATATGAAAGGTTTATACCTGAAAAAATATATATTCAATACATTTCAAGGTCATTCAATAATCATTTACGGTCATCAAATAATCATTCATGGCTATTCAAGGTCATTAACTATTACCCAAGGTTGTTTAGTTGTTTAAGGTTATCCAACGATCGTTCAAAACCATCCAACGATCGTTCATGATTATCTAAAGTTATCTAATGATTATTATTTGTGGTTAAAACAAAGTGAATTTTCAATTCAGTGTAAGTTATCTAATGATCATTCGAAATTAATTAACGTCATTATATGATCAAGGTCATTCAACTCTTGAAGGTCATCAAATGGTTTATAAAACGCCATTTCGAATCATTCAATGATAATCAATCGATTAAGGACGTAGTAGTCATTTAAGTTAATTCAATATTATTCCAGAGATCTTTTCAATATCAAAAAACCGTTTAGATATTCAAAGTTTATCATAGAACAATCACCCAAGGTCATCATTTGGTCATTTAGGGTTGTTGAGGATCACTCAAGTTTATTTACGCTCATGCAACGATCGTTCAAAGTCAGTCAACGTCAATTCGTGTTTGTTTAAAGTTAAATGATCATTCAAAATTATTTAAGGTCTTCTGGTGATCAGTCAAGGTCATGCAATGCTCATTAATATATGATATTTTAACATTTTATATTATCTAACGATCACTTGGGTGGTTTAGGGTTATTTGAGGTCATCCAATAACCCTTCAAGATCATTTATTTTGACATAATTCGATCATTCAAGATCATCCAGCAGTCTTTGAAGACTATTTTTAAGATCATCCAATGATTATTTAAATTTATCCAACTATAATTCAAAGTCATTCAACAGTGATTGTGGTGATCAGTTTAGATCATTAGACTCATTAGGATTAAACAATGGTTTATTAAAAGCCTTTAAGGGTCATACAATGGTCATAAATGACATTTTATATTATCTAACGGTCACTTGGGTCGTTTAATGTTATTGAAAGTAATCCAATAACCCTTCAAGGTCTTTTAATATGATATATCGATAATTCAAGGTCATCCAACGTTCGTTTAGGACTATTTAAGATCATCCAATGATTATTTAAGTTTATCCAAAGATAATTCAAAATCATTCAACAGTGATTCAGAATGATCTAATGATCATTCAAAATAATGCATTTTATTTATAATTTTATTATCATTCATGGTCATTATACTTTTTTAAGTGATTCAATGACTGTTATCCAGCAGTCATTGTTGGGTCATACACGTTTATTCGATATTATTCAAGATCATATAAAATGGTTCAAATATTTAAAATCATTCATAAGTCATCAAATGGTTGCTGTGTGATTGAAGACTTTTCAATAACCAAAGTCATTTAATATCATCTAATGGCTACTCAAGTCCTCCCAACAATAATTTTTAGATATTTAAGATTATCCGATTATTTAAATTGTTCTGAAGATTATTCAGGTCATCCAACAGTCATTTATGGTCATATAAGATTGTTCTGAAGATTATTGAGGTTATCCTAAAGTCATTTATGGTTATGTAAGATTGTTCTGAAGGTTATTAAGGTCATCCAACAGTCATTTATGGTCATGTAAGATTGTTCTGAAGATTATTGAGGTCATCCAACACTCATTTATGGTCATGTAAGATTATCGGGAGACCATTCAAAGTTATTTAACGATCGTCTACAATTATTTAATGCCATGCATTCATCGTTTCTTCAAGTCAGTTTAATATTATTAAAGATCATACAGTCTAGGTCATACAAAAATCATTTCTCATCTAGGTTATCTAATATCATCTAACGATCACTCGAGCTCATTTATGGTTTAAAGTCTCCTAACGATCATTTGCGATTGTTTAATATTATCTAATCACTCAAGGTCATCTAACAGTCCATCACGGTCATATAAGATTATCCGAAAGAAAAAAGAAATAAATAAAATGGGATCTAAAATATCCAAAATTTTAAAAGACTAAAATAGTGACACAGTTTTGTTTTGTCCTAGTATGACAGCTTCTCCTCAATTTTCAATCTACATTAGGAATTCTAGTAAAATTGTTGCTTATAATACAGCAATTGAAGGGTGGGATAGTGGCCACCCACCCACCTTACATATTTTGTTAACACTCGTATGTGATTAAAAAAAAACTTCCATGAAGGACTTGAGTTTAATTTTGAATCCAAAATCAGTGTTGTATTATTAATTCCTATGTATATGTAGGGTGGGTGGGTGGTCTCTAACCCACCCTCCAATCAGTAACACCACGCGCGAGTTTCAATAAAAAAAATTTTAATGTCTACAGCCATTCGTTATTTATTTATTACGTAAATTTTATCTTCAGTATACTTTTTATTTTCCAAAAACCCTTTTTTATAATATAGTAACTGGAAAGTAGGATAGAGGTCACCCACCCACCCTACATATATATTTAACATTAATTACAAACACTTGTTTGTGATTTAAGAAAAAAACATCCATCAAGGATTTGAGTTTAATTTTAAAACCATAATCAATGTTATATTAATAATTCCTATGTATATGTAGGGTGGGTGGGTGGCCTCTAACCCACCCTCCAATCAGTAACACCACGCGCGAGTTTCAATAAATAAATTTTAATGTCTACAGCCATTCGTGATTTATTTATTACGTAAATTTTATCTTCAGTATACTTTTTATTTTCCAAAAACCCTTGTTTATAATATAGTAACTGGAAAGTAGGATAGAGGCCACCCACCCACCCTACATATATATTTAACATTAATTACAAACACTGTTTGTGATTTAAGAAAAAAACATCCATCAAGAATTTGAATTTAATTTTGAATCCATAATCAGTGTTGTATTTTTAATTCCTATGCATATGTAGGGTGGGTGGGTGGCCTCTAACCCACCCTCCAATCAGTAACACCACAAGCGAGTTTCAATAAATAAATTTTAATGTCTATAGCCATTCGTTTCTATTAATTACGTAAATTTTATCTTTAGTATAGTTTTCTTTCCCAGAAACCCTTGTTTATAATATAGCAACTGGAGGGTGGGGTAGAGGCCACCCACCCACCCTACATATGTTTTTAACATTAATTACAAACACTCGTTTGCGATTTTAAAAAAACTTCCATCAAGAATTTGAGTTTAATTTTGAATCCATAGTCAGTGTTGTATTTTTAATTTCTATGCATATGTGGGGTGGGTGGGTGGCCTCTAACCCACCCTCCAATCAGTAACACCACGAGCGAGTTTCAATAAATAAATTTTAATGTCTACAGCCATTCGTGCTTTATTCATTACGTAAATGTTATCTTTAGTATAGTTTACTTTCGCAGAAACCCTTGTTTATAATATAGCAACTAGAGGGTGGGATAGAGGCCACCCACCCACCCTACATATGTTTTTAACATTAATTACAAACATTCGTTTGTGATTTAAAATAGACATCCATCAAGGATTTGAGTTTAATTTTGAAGCCATAATCAGTGTTGCATTTTTAATTTCTGTGTATATGTAGGGTGGGCGGGCGGCCTCTAACCCACCCTGCAATCAGTAATAGACCAAGTCTCTCATAAGCGTTCTTGAGTTCGTTGTCCGGGTGGAAGCGCTTCCCTTTCAGATGTCTTTTCCTTTTTGATGACCTGCGGGTACCACAGTATACATCGGAGTAAATGGTTCTTCTGAGCTAGAATAGACCTTGAACATTAAAAATGACGGTGAGAAACACTTTACCTGCTGGCGCAACGGATTTGAACTTTTTAGGGGGAGCTGACAGAAGAACTATTAACTCCGATTTATACTATGAGACACTCTGCAAGTCCATCAAAAAAAATTTTTTTTTAAAGGGCATCGCTTCAACTCGGACGGCGAACTCAAGAACACTGTGAGAGACTTGGTTTTGTCACGACCAGAGGAGTTTTGGGAACGCGGAATCCTTTTTCTCGTTAATCAATGGAATTTTTGTGATCAGACCTATGATGTATACTTTGAATGAAGACTTCATTTTTACTCAGAATAGCGTTTTGTACCTTTTCATTTGAATAAGCTTGAAGATGTATCTACTTGACCTTCCACTAGATTGGTCAGAAGAAACGGCTTACTTCTTTTTGAGAAGATTTTGTAATTTGGAACAAGATATAGTTCAATAGAGTACGATATGTTTCTTCACCAAACCTCTCCATATGTTCTAACCAAAACTTAAAACTTTCTCAAAAAAAGCTTTCAAGAATAATTCAAGTACGCACTCTATTCCTTAAAACCTTGGTATTGTAATTAACAGTAATCAAACAAATGCGAGTCTTGAAAGAATGTAGCAACTACTTGTTTTGATGTATAAAGAGCTTTTATTTGTAGTGTAAAGCTTAGAATTCTTGAATTATCCGCAACAAAATGATCCTAATATTTTGAACTCCGGCGGTAGAAGGCATTAATCATGTCCGCACAATGAGTTTGTAATTAACGTGCGTTTTGTCGCCGTTCTGTTTCTGGCGTCGGGAAATAAGTTGGTGGTGGGGGGTGGGGGCCAGAGTGAGATGGAGAGTTAACAATGTGTTAACAAGTGTGCCACAAGCGTCGAGGTTTAATTATGTTGTGTGTGAGTGTGTGTGTGTGTGTGTGCGGGCGATAAGGCGTGGCGGAAGAAACGGGAGATTATTAATTTGAAAGGGCCCCCAATCAGATATTGGAGGCGCATATTATTAAAAGCTCGGATCACAAGTCGGCGAGCTTTTATTTAGACCTGCCGCCCCGCCGGCTGCCGGTTGAGTCGCACGAGCGAGCGAGACGGCGAATATAAATTGTGTTAGACATACATGCGGCCGCACAAAGACAGATATTGAAAACAAAGCTTATTAGACAATACCTGAAGCGAGAGAGCGAGGCGAAAGCTGCCGCCAATTCCGCACCATGACATATAGCGGGCGATAAGGGGGCTTTATATAATAGTTCTATTGCATAATAGTCGGCGAGGACGGGCTTATCAGAAAATGACTCATAACAACTGACAGACGCGAACGGGAAATTGGAATAAGAAATTTTGGGGCGTAAAATGAAAGATAGTCGTCCCGTAATTTCCTACCGTCGTCGGGGGCAGCAGGAGTCTGCAGTCGGGCACAGTGGCGGCGGTGGGGGCGGCGAATGGGAAGCGCCGCGCCGCCACTGCAGACTCCGCATGGACCCGCCGGCCCCCCATATTCTATTCAACACACGGCCACCCTTATTTCTCCACCCCTCACGAGCTCTCGCTCTCTTGCGCTCGCGCTGTCTCTCTCCGCACTCCGCTCTCAGTGTGCCGGTATTCGCGAATGGCGACGATTTTCATAAGCTCTCCCAGACACACTCACACTCCAAATTATCTTTATCGCGACACACTATATTAAAAGGGTAATGAGGGTTCAACAATATCCTAAACGAAACCTAACAACCACATCAGATAACAAACTTGTCAGCATGTTATATATAAAATTTTATTATCTTCAAATACTTAATAGTTGTAAACTGTTTTTACAAAGCCATAAAAAAAGAACTTCATTACATTAAGACAATTCAAGCTTACAAAATTCCTAATAAAATTATCCCTGTTGAAGCCTGAGTTCTGAAGAGTCTAACATCAAAGTCACTGAAGTCCATTTTGTACTTGTTCACTTGCTTCTACAAATAATTGGAATGTTACTACTAAACATCAACAACAACAGTTACTTCAATCTTGGGTATAGTCTAGGAATTATCCCTGTTGAAACCTGAATTTTGACGAGTCTGACACCAAGGTCACTGAAGTCTATTGTTTTTTTTTTAATCTGCTCACTTACTTCAACAAATAATTGGAATATTACTACCAAACATCTTTATTTACAGAAACAAATCAAACATAATACCTGTCACAAATAAAATAAATTCTGATGCAAGACACTTGCTTCTAGTTTTCTGTCCAACGGCTTCGCGGTCTTTAACCTTGGTTTATTATAAACCTTATATATTTAAACTAATTTATACTCTAGTACTATCCATTAATCTTTGAATCATATTACTAAACAAGAAAAGAAAGAAGATTGATGATTTTGCCAAAAACTGACGAGAAGGCTAAACGAACGTGATTAAGAAAACAGTCGCCACTACAACGCATTCCTGGCATTTATGAATTTAGGTAACTTCTTGCATTTACGAGACATTTTAATGACTTGATCGAACCTTTATATCAAATCTAGAGAAAAGTGATTTATTACCTGTTACGATCTTATTGATGGACGAAGGTGATTTCTGTCAACTGTTCTCTGGTAACTGCCATTTTCTAAATATGATTTAGCAACTGCTCATTACTAACTGTCATTTGTCAAATGCCATTTGGAGACTATCAATTGTCACATGCAAAATATTATCTACTATCTGTCAATTGTTCTCTGTCTGCAATTCGTCAAATATGACATACTAAGTGATTTGTAAAATGTCATCTCTAAACTGTCATTAACTGCTATTTATCAAGTGTAATGTTTCAACTGTCATTTGTAAACTATTTTAAAACAATTATCTGCTAACTCCCATTACCAATACTTATTTTTAAAATATCGTTTACTGTCCTCTGTCAACTGTTATTTGCAAATATGATTTATCAACTGCTCGTTACCAACTCTCATTTGTCAAATGTAGTTTGCTGACTATCAATTGTCGCATGCAAAGTATTATCTGCTAGGTGTCAACTGCAATTTACTAAATATGGCCTACCAAGTGATTTGTAAAATGTCATCTCTAAACTGTCTTTAACAGCTATTTACTTGTCATGTATCTAATGTCATTTATCAACTATTTGAAAACAATTATCTTTCATTTGCCATTAACCAAATATCATCCACAAAGTGCTTTTACCAATTATCATTTATGAAATGTCATTTGCTAACCATCAACTGTCATCTGTCACCTGCGAATTATTATCTGTCCTCTGGTAACTGTCATTGTCCAAATATGATTTATCAACTGCTCATTACCAACTGTCATTTGCTGACTATCAATTGTTACATGCAAACTATTATCTGCTATCTAGCGACTGCCCTCTGTCAACTGCAATTGGCCAAATATGATATATAAAGTGATTTGTAAAATGACATTATCTGCTATTTACCAAGTGTCATGTGTCAACTGTCATTCGTCAACTATTCGAAAATATTTATCTGCCAACTGCCATTTACCAAATATCATCTACCAATTCTCATTTGCCATCAGTCAACTGTCACTTGTAAATTATTATCTGTCAACTGTCATTTACTAAATATGATTTATCAACTGTTCATTATCAACTGTCATTTGTCAAATGTAATTTGCTGATTATAAATATCACATGCGAACTATTATTTGCTATATGGCCTCCGTTTCATTTGTCAATTGTCATCTGCTAACGGTTATCTGTTAATTAGCACCTGCTAACTGTCAATTGTCAAATGTCACTTATTTTTCACACGTTCAGTCACCTGATAACTGTCATCTATCAACTGTTAACTGCTGCCATTTTGTGTTTCCTTACCTGTTAGTATTATCTGTTGATTATCATCGGCTAACTATCAACTGTCGACTTCATCTGCCAATTGTCATCTGTCAACTGTTATCCATCAACTGTCATTTGTCACCTGTTTTTTTTTTTTATTTCTTTTATCTGATTTTACAGATTGAACACGTAAATCAAATTATTCCATTTTGATGATTAGGTTACGTGGATGCTAATGTCGCTTTCGTTTATTCAAAAAGTTAGTGACACGACTTAAGCAACCTCAAGATTAATAAAATTACCATTTGAATTGAGACTTGCTATAATAAGGACACTGGCTTTGTAAATTTTGGCAAAGGAACTTTATTTTTAAAACTGTGAAGTCAGGCATCAAACTATTACCAAATCTTAAAAGAAGATTAAATGGGTTTGACAAAGTCTGTAATGATATTAGTATCAAGATGAGAAAAATGCCGTAAATAACGTAGGTCAAAATATTTAGAAACGAAACTTCTAAAATTGTCTAGTAATGTAAATCTCTGGATTTGTCTGATGAGATAGCTGAGCAGTCTGCTGCGCGTAGGCCCTAGTGGATAAGTCTTCTCATATGAGTCCTTATTAATTGCCACGGTCGAGTCATTCGAGGCATTTGTAAAGGCCAGGATCGCAGCAAGAGGGACTCTTAGGATGTCTGATGATGACTTAGACATC
The DNA here is from genome assembly GCA_963969525.1 of Ontholestes murinus. Classification (NCBI taxonomy): domain Eukaryota; kingdom Metazoa; phylum Arthropoda; class Insecta; order Coleoptera; family Staphylinidae; genus Ontholestes; species Ontholestes murinus. The sequence goes on from OZ018393.1 coordinate 11,988,376, forward strand.
CCTCTGCAATTGTGAATTCACGTAGGTTGGATAGAACCGGGAAGTCCAGAATAAATGCTCGGCGATTTCCTCTCCCTCTTCACACCCTCTGCAGGTAGGACTCGAGTGTACTTGGACTCGGATCTTTTCAGGAGTAATCTTAAAAAGCATTATCTTGTTAGAAGTCCTATTACTTTCGTAGGTTTTTGTTTCGTGGACACTTGCATAAAGTATCTGGTCCTTTTAGTGTTCATCGCGATGAAGCTTTTTGTGACCCTATCGCTCCTTGTGGAATCTGGTTGATGCATTTTTCAGTAGAGTAATCAAGTATTGCAGGGAGGGCCTTCATATCATCGTCCGGATGCCTTCCTCGCTAATTGCTATTCTGTTACCTTTGACGCTTTGCATAGGATGCTAAAGTATGCTGGGTATATTTTTCCTTTGATCTCCTGGTCGGATATTACCTTTGCTGCATTTAGTATACCCACGAGTTCCACCTTTGTTGGTGTGGTCGTTACAGTAGTGCAGTACTTTTTTTCAGGAATAGGTTTGTGCAAAAAATTGTAGCACCTGCACCTGTTTTCCTCAAAGACCCATTAGTGTATAAGTATATGAATCTATTTGTGTTGCTTCCTACTCCAGAATCCAGATGGGTGTTTCAGTTCAGTTTATTATCGAGAAGAATGCCCAAATATTTGACTTATTCTTTTTCTTCACCTCCAAAGCTTTTTGGCTTGAAATTCTTGATTTTTTTTCCTTCTTGTGAACAGTACAAGTTCCGATTTTGTTGGAAAAAGAAATGTAAATCTTTTTAATCGCTGCATATGATGATACCTTCGCCAAATCTTCTACTTTGAGTTATAAGTTCAAAAATTCTTAGAATGAACATTAGAATAGCGATTTGCATATAAAGGATTTAAATCTCGTCTCAGATAATCAAAAAGAGCCCTCAAAGGGAAAGTGTTAATTTTGTTTAAAATTCTATGTTTTGTTATTGAGTAGGATTTACAATTAGGTTGTACATCAGCCACTAGAAATAGTAAAACCAGTAGTATCAGTATCTCATGCGTAGTTAGTCCGTTTAAAAACCCCTTAAAGATCAAGCATTTTAGTCACTATTGTTGGTTTGAGGTTACTTGAAGTGTTTTGTAAATGTTATTTTCAAACATTTTAGGTTATATATCTTCATGTTATCTTTAATTAATTACACACTTAACCTTAAGTTAAACATTTTTGAACTAATTTGACTAGTTAATTAGTACTAAAAACACTTGGTTTGTTTCATAATTTTTGTGCTCATTTTTGTGACACAAACCAAGTGTTTTTAGTTCTAATCAAGATATCTTCAAGTTCATCCAATTTATTTCAAAACATTTTCAAGTAGTTTTAGACATGTTCAAGGTTTGTTTAATAATACCTCATTTCCCAGTGTTCAACCAGGCGACTACAATTTATTTTACTCCTAGATACTTCCTAGAAAACTAGAATTGCATGATCGAGTAGTGAAAATGCTTTAGCCTTAACTAATACGGCACCTTTAAGTTGACTGAGAAAGATAGCCCAGGAAATAATTTGATCATCAAAATGAGTTGGTTGTTTTTATTTTGTAAACGAGATAAGTTTATATTTAAATTAGGTAAGGCAAGACACTTATTATGTTCACCTAATATATCTGGTTCCATCAAGAGTGTAGCGCAACAAATATCAATAGAGTTGAAACACACTAATAACTTTTTTTTATACAAACAAAGTTATTAGTGTGTTTCATTTCTATTCAACATGTATAACGAAGAAGAAGCCGTCAACATCAATATCAATAGAGTGTCTATTTCTTACTTTTCTCTGAATTTCTGTTACTGTTCGTTCCTGATTTGTTCTCTTTTCTTAAAGTTTTTCCCGAAATTTCAATTATCTCTTGTCTTAGAGCCTTAGATTGCTATGACGAAGAAGAAGACACCATGACTTTCTTCATTATCGTTAAGATGAATTGAAAAGTAAACGCCTTTGCAATTATACCTTAGAATGTTGCTGTTTTCTAGAAACTTCTCTAAAATTTCTAATAATTACCAGCGTTTCTTGTTTAATTTTATCAGAATTTTCTAGTAATATCTCTTTCATTTTCTCCTCTTTAAAATTTCCAAAATATCTCTTGTAGGTTTCTAGAATTTTTCAGTAATTTCTGCAATAAATTTCTGCTGCCTTTCTGAGCCTTAGATTGTTATAACGGAGAAGGAGACGCAATGAGATTCTTCATTATATTATATACATAAGATGATGCATTGGAAAGTAATAATTATATCTTAGATGTTTGGTGTTTTCTAGAAACTTCTCTAAAAATTGTAATAATTACCTGATTTTATCAGAATTTTTCAGCAGTCTCTCCTTTATGTTCTCCTCTTCAAAATTTCCAAAATATCTCTTGCAAGTTTCTAGAATTTTTCAGAAATTTCCGCAATCAATTTCAGCTTTAATTAAAATTCGTCCAAAAGTGACCAAACCTTTATTAAAACAATATTTTGTCATAGTTTAAATCAAATTATATTTATTGCTAACGATTATTTCTGGAGTAAGGAATATAATTATAGCAATAAATCTTCCCGCTTAAATCACGTTTAACTATGAGTTATATAATTAGAGGTTTAAGCATAGAAGTTAATTTAAGGTAATTAGTAATGTAAAAAAATTTTTTAGAAACTTTTACGACAAAAAATCCAAAATTACTCTTTCTGTTAGAAGATCTCTTTATTAACAGAAAGAGTATTTTTGGATTTCTCTTCCAGTTTGCAAAGCATTTACTTGAGGTTTCTTAAATTTTTCAAATACTTGTTTTACAGTTTTCGAGAATTCTTCGGTTTTTTCCATTTCTTGTTTTAGCTCTTGTTTTTCAGCAGACCATATTCTTTTTGTGAATAAAGAGATCTGATAATTCCAGTTTGCAGAGCATTTCCTGGAGGTTACTTAAATTTTTCAGTTACTTGTTTTACACATTTTTGAGAATTATTTTAACATTTTTTGTTTTATCACTGGTTTTTTAGCAGACTTTATAAGTCGAATAAGCTGTTATCGATAGGGAAACAATAATCTATGTTATGTTAGACAACTTCTTGATGTTTGAATTGAAAAACGTTCTCGGCTATAACGAAAGAACATTGTAGCAGCAGGACGGTGCAACGTCACACACGTCCAACACGTCTCTGACACGAGTTTGTGAAATGACCCTGGCAAATTGATCTCCAGGAGAGGTGATATAATTTAGTTAACCTCTATAGACTTTTTCTGTAGGGTTTTCTTAAATCTAGGGTTTACACCAATAGAGCAACTTCTCTGGCGAATTTAAAGGAAATATTCATCACGAAATTGTAGGCATCATAAAGTCTACTTACCGTGTTGTCATAAGAAATTTTAGTGTTCAAATAAATGAGTGTCATAGCGGCGAAGATTTGGACGTTATTATAAAAAAATAAATTCTCAAATTGTATGGTTTGACATATTTCGAACGAAAAAACTCTCTTTTGGGACACCCTTAAAATGTTGGTGGTTTATCAGCTGCGCTAAAACGCAACGCGGATGGTATGATCCGCCCTCTGTCATGAGGAATCAACTATTCTTGCTCTCAAACTCTCCGTTTGAACCGTTTGAATAGCGGAGTTTCCTCCATTAAACTATGTGAACAATGCAGCAGTTCTGTCGTTAAGCCCACCCAGCCGAAGCGGGCAGTAGCATAGCTAAATAATAGGGTCCCACGAATCATGATTTTGTCTCATATACCAGGACATCTGGTCATGAACGTCGCGTCACCAGACTGCATCTACATTGGCGACGCTCTTGAGGATTCAAGCTAAACCCACCCTTACCCAGGAACCCACGCGCCATACTTTTGTATGCGCAATCCCCACTCTCTAGCATTGATAGCATTGAAACAAACAACCCCCGAGAGTCCAAAAACTAATGTGGCAGGAGCAGCAAACCAGGCTACTGCTCAGGGTTGAAATTCGCTCACCACTGGGTACCATTTTGAGTTTAATAGACTTCACGTACCTCTATTAGTATTCTAGAGAGTCAAATTCCAGCAGGCACCACGTGGAGATTGAGGTCGCAACTTGACTGATCAGATAATGATTCACAGCCCTCTAAGTTTGCAAGCTAGTTACTGAAGTAGTCCATTATTAGTTTGATTTTTGTGAGTTACGTGAAGGTAAAACTGATTAATTAAAAAGCACTAAAAACCTTTTTTCACAATTTTATTTAAATTCACAGATATATATATTTCGGACACAAAGTGACCATTATCAATGTTTTAATACTGTACAGTACTAAAACTTTGTGTCCGAAATATATATCTGTGAATTTAAATAAAATTGTGAAGAAAGGTTTTTAGTGCTTTTTAATTAATCAAGTTTACCTTCACGTAACTCACAAAAATCAAACTACTATAATGGCTACCTGGTCAACAGAGTTAAACAAACATAGTCCATTATTGCTTGGCAGAGAGGGAGATTCAAAGCTGGACAGGCTGAACTTCTCTTCATTGCGACAGCACAGGACGGAAAGTAGTAGCCAGGTCTGTACGAACTCGCGAACACGAGACGGACAGACATTAGCCCCCCGTTCTAAAAAGAGGAGTACTAACTGTTCATCCTCAACTGTACTGTGCTGATGAGACTCGAACAAATCGAAGCCGATCCATAGCTGTTTTTGTTCCTTTGAAATGTTAGTAGATGTGTAATTGTCACCCTTAGTCAAAAAGCAATTTTTAGATATGCATATCAGATTAATGACCCAGACACTGTATTATACATCAATTCACTGTATGAATAATAAAAAATCATCGTGTATTAGATGGAATAATTAGATTCGAAACTTTACAACCTGCGAAGGAGGAGGGCTCTTAATGAAGTCGCTCGGATCGATCTGAAAAATGGCTCTTAAATATCTTTCTCGTTATCCATCTTTATTTCCCCCCATCGGAGACATTTTCCGAATCGAAGCGTCCCGTCTTATTCCTCCTCATTTAATGGACCTCCGTTTTTTCTGAAATGCAAAAGAAGTAGTCAGAAATAATTAATTCTGGTATCTATTTATCAATTGATCAGCTTGTTAAGGGGACGGAAAGGACTAGAAACGTCGCCGTGTTTATATAATTACGTGTAAGGACACCGAATTGTAACCAGCGCCCCGTCTCTTTCCCGTCCGTACCGAATGCTCCCGATCCGTCTCACTCGCTCGTCTACCTGAGCCACTAAAATGTGAGTATTTATTTGGCTGGATGTATCGGCTACCGTATCTCGCTACTAACATTCCAACAACTTCTGGGCTTGTTTTATCAAATTTAATTATTCGAAAATTTTAAATTCGGAGACTTTTAATGCCTCTCCATAACGGCTTATCTTTCATTCATAAATTTGTTTTTTAATTGTATATGTTTATACGTTTGTCTGGCAGTGGCTCGAGGAGGCTGCGCTCTTATCTAAATGGCCGATCTGAGTAATTATCGCCGACTCAAATTTATTATTAAGTGGCGGCCATTTGCGGGGCGCAGAAAAAAAGAGCGCTGTGTTCTCGAAATTTAATGAGGATCATCGTCGGAGATGTTCACGTGTTCTCTCAATCAGTGCCTCTTCCACTCGTTCTCCGAATTCGACTCAATTAAAGACGTCGGTGCATGCGCAATTAGCCTGTTTTATTGACGATTCAGATCGGTAATTGAATGGTAATGATCGTGCGGAATACGGTTTTTTTTTTTAATTTCGGAAACTCTCGTTGTTAATGAGGTTGTAGGTATTGCGTTAATTGCTGAAACATTTCGAGTTATCTATTTAATCTTAAAAGTGGAAGTTTTTATTAATCTAGTTCATAAATGTTTCTGTTAGTTGATACATCAACAATTTAAAAACTTGATTCTATCCAATCAACCAATCAAGAGATCTATGACTTATGAAATATGACTAGCTTGAGCTGTAACGAATCCCGGATTAACTTAACTCCCACCAAGAAACTCGCCTACAGATTTTTTTATAGAAGAGAGGAAATCTTCAAAAAAACACCCCAAAAACCTCTCTCCTGGCTGCTGTAGATGGATATGTCTCTTCAGCCTGGAATGGTAGAAATATGAGGATATGGAAAGTTAGGGACGGGCTCCTGGAGCAGATTCGCTACCTTAGCGATGTGGAAGCCTCGTCTAAAATCATCTGGGCTTCATCGAGAGGTTCTCCATTTACTGATCTAGTTCTCAGCTTGAAGGATGTAACTCTGCAGGTGTTCGGCCAAGCCTTTGCAGGTTATCCAAAACGTCGTGTCATCCGCGTATTACTGTATTCTAGACTGAATTGATTTCATCTTGGAGACCGGTGTGGGAAAAGCTGCAACATAGATATTGAATAAAGTAGGAGAGAGCACGGAGCCTTGTAGGACACCAGCCCGTGGCGTAAACGCTCTTGGAGTTCCCGCAGGTGACCGTGCACATTCTGTTGTTAAGAAAACTGGCGACGATACGTTGCATTTGGTGAGGGAATCGGTAGTTCTTCAGCTGTGCTATATGTTGTCGAACGCCGTTTGGAAGGTCAAGAAGACGCCGTCATTGTTGATTTGCGTTATGCAGCAGATGGATTGCTAGATCGTAGGCGATTTTCCTGGTGTGATGAATGGTTGATGAGCCGGAATGATGTTATGCTCATTGCAGAAGGTGTTGATCCGATTGAGAATGATTCTCTCGAACGCCTTTCCGATTCCGTTCAGTAGGGAGATTGGACGATATAAGTTGACGTCGTCAGGTGGTTTCCCACGTTTGTGGAGCATGATTATCTTCAGGCACCTGTGTAAGTACGGCGCGACCGATTTTGTCCAAGTCAGCGGCGGAGTTTTTGCCTTTTTAAATGCATTCATGAATTCATCAGCGGAGATGGTGTTATCGTCCGTGGAAGCCACAATTTGTTTTTTGCATGTCGCAGGTGGAGGGACTGGAAGCCAGTTGTAAATGACGTGTTGCCTGTGCTTTTCGTCTCGGCGGTTTTTAATGTAGATTTTAGGAAGTCGGCGAAGGCTTGCGCTTCTTCTTCCTCATCCGTTGGAAGGCGGCCGTCGATGGGTAGACGGCTCGTTCTGACATGTTTCTGACTGGTGAGGATTTTGAACTTTTTCCAAAATTTCGCACATTCTCTGTGGTTGACTGACGTCTGCTGTTGCTTTTTTCCGCGATGCGTTCGTGTGTGTTATTCTTGCGTTGAGCCGATTCCACTCCGTTTTATAGATTCCTCTTTTCCTTGATGAGGTTCACAACGGTTGGTGGTAAGACAGGTCTGTTGGTACATACGCGGCGAGTTGGAATGGCGGCTTACGCTTTCGATTTCTCAGATGGAATTGAAGGTGGATTTCGGCACCGTTACCTCCATGGTTCGGTGAAATAGTTTCCAGTTGGCCTGTTTCATGGCGTTGGTGATTTTAAATTCCGGGGGAGGTCTTCTTGTTTTGCTTAGAAAACAGGAGGTTATTAGTGGAATGTGATCGCTGGGGATAGTGGTGCCATCATAGGGGTAATTTTGGAAGTATCGTAGGAGGGAAATGGTGAAAAGGACGTGATCGATTGTGGAGGAGGATTGTCCTTTAATGAAGGTAGGAGAATCACTGGGAAGCCTGTGCAGTGGTGATGACGTCAGTATATCGACGAGTTGTGGACCGCGGTGGTTGGTAGATCCAGAGTCTAGAGTGTGGTGTGAGGCGTTGAGGTCGCCTAAGATGATTTTTCTTGGGGAGTCAGCAATGAGACGTAAAAGGTCCCTGAGGATGAATGTAGACCCAATAGATGATTATTTTGCCGATCGGCGAAGAGGCAAAGATTGCAAAGACGTTGACGTTGTCCGGCTACAGACGAACAATGCAGACCGTCGTAAAGCCCAGACAACCGGTGCTGCCAAAGTAGGCACGCCTAAATGACAGGGTCTCTTAGGTCGATTAGCACGAACCAAGATTTTACTTTATATACACAGGCCATCTGGTCAATAACGTCGCACTGGAACAATATTAGCGACGCTCTTCGGATTCGGATGGAACCTACCCGGGAACTCAAGCGCCCTCTATCATTTAAACCAACAATCCCTCAGAGCCAAACACCTAACGTAGCAACCAAGCCAGGCTATTGCTTGGGCGCGAAATTCGCCTGCCCCTGGGTACCATTTTGAATCGGGTAGACTTCAGGCGCTTCTATTAGTTGCCGTATTTCAGCGCGCACCCCGTGAATTTTGAGGTCGCTTTTGACTGATCTAATGCCTAACAGCCCTTTGAGTACACAAGCTCGAAACTGATGCTATCCATTATTGCTTGGCAGAGAGGGACATGCAAAGCTCGACAGGTTGAACATCTCTGCAATGTGACAAGATCGCCAGCCGCAGAACAGAAAGGGCGGGAGTAGCCAGGTCTACACAAACTCGAGAACACGAGACGGACAGATACCACCCCTCCCCTACACCCCCCTCCTCCCGGTCGTTCCTTCAAGAAAGTCGAAGTTACTCCTGCCACTTGTTCTAACCGTAGTTCTTTATTTAATAACAAAATAAGTTAGGTTCTGCAGAAATAAGAGAAAGGCTTAAATTAGTAAAGTCTATATTTGTTGAATTTGGTTCTCGTTTATCACGTGGTGAAACAATTTTTAATAGTAAGGGTTGTTTATAGAAAGGCACTTGGTTGGTTTCACAATTTTTTTTTTTTTTTTTGTGAAACCAACCAAGTGCCTTTCTATAAACAACCCTTACTAGTAAAGACTATGTTGAAAAAGAAGGTACTTAAGACAAAATAATAGAAAACTCGTTATAACTGCTATCCTGCATTTAAGAACAAACTAGATAAAGGTTATAAAAAAGTTATAAGTAATTCCCAAGGTCATCCTGATAAGATAAGATAATGACTTCCGGTAACGGAAGTTGCGGTTTCCAGTTGATAAGAACTATAAGGGAAGTTGCGGTATCCGGTTAATAAGATAAGGCGTTTCCGGTTGAGAAGGGCGGAAGTAGATAAGGCAGGCCATGTTTGTAACGGATGTAGGCGTTGTAGACGAAGCAGGCCTGTATCAATGTACAGATTGAAGATTAACTGGAGAATAATAGAATTCTGCAACTTTTTATATAATTATCATATCTTATCAACATCCGGGTAATTCCTGGAATTTGTCTAAACTTGCTTGAAACTTTCTTATCTAATCAACATCCATTTGTAATACACGAATGCGACCATGTGACTTCACTAAAGATAAGGAGGAGCAGTTGTTTGAATGTGGTTTATTCAGGTATAAAAATCGTTTGAAAGAAGGTTTTTAATGTGGGCGATATCGTGGGTATTAGTAAGCAAAAAAAACATTATTTCCTAAGGGGAACACACCAAATTGGAGTACTGAATTATTTAAAATTGCTCATGTAAAAAATTTCTCAACCTACTGGCAAGCAGGTCGGCAACCCGCTTAACACCGGCGGAAGATCCTTGGGCGTCGTACTTTTTGACATGTTTTACCAGATTATGGTTAATGGTGAAGGTTGATTTGCAGAACGTGCACGAGAACATGTTGATTGTTATGAGTTGAAGGTTCAATTCAAAGTGGATAATTCGTAGAATTTGATCACAAGTCTAAACTTGCTTGACGTTTTTCTTGGAATGGGCCATGTTTGTAACGAATGCCCGCCTTATCTACTTCCGCCCTTATCAACCGGAAACGCCTTTTCTCATCAACCGAAAACCGCAACTTCCGTTATAGTCTTTATCAACCGGAAACCTTATCTTATCAGGATAACCTTGGAAATACTTCCTGGTCCAAAACCGACTAACTCTATCTACTCATGATCGGTAAAAAATACTTTAAAGAATATAAAAACCACTTGTTATAACTGTTGTCATTCATTTAAGATTAAAATATGTAAAGGTAAGCCATTAATTACCAAAAAAGTCAAGTCATTTCATACTGTTCTCCAGTAGGTAACAAAATTGGTGAGGTTCTATAGAAATTATAAGAATCCTTGAAATAGTAAAGAAGATACTTAAGACAATATAAAACCACCAATTTTATAATCTACAAGGTTCAAATTCCTAATTTTTGAGCAGTTTTGTGGCGTTATATACAATTACTTCAAATTTTTCATCAGTTCATTACTCTACTAAAAAAAATTTCCAAATCTGAAGTGTCCTGAAAATTCATATTAGTAGATTGTAGAATTTTATTAGCAAATGTATGACATTAATTGAAAAAAATAAAGGAAAGCGAACTATTTTATCTGCAACATATTCAGCGTCATATTTTGCTTTTTGGTAAAAAGATGCGGTGTTTATAATTTCATATAAAACATCATAAATCTCTGGTAAACTTTTATGTAATGGTTTTGTGACCATCACTCAATGGCTTTAAAGTTATTGTGGTTATGTGTTTTTTTTTTTTTTAATAAATGCAACTTTTTGGTAGAACCCAGCCCAGTAGTATAATAATAATAATAATATATAACCGTGCCATCGAAAGTGGAGCTGAAGTCCATTCAGCAAAGCTTTAGACTGTGTCAATCATACAATATTCCTGCACAAACTTAATTCTTATGGTGACTGAGGTCTTATTTATAATACATATTCAATACAAAATTTGGGGTTCCTCGAGGTTCCCATCTAGGACCTTTGCTGTTCTCGATTTTCATAAATGATTTGTCGGATGCACTCAAGTACTGTTCGCTATCATTAGAAGAAAAATTTATGAATGTTTAAGAAATGAACGAAGGGACCTTAAAAAAAATATATTTTTACATTACAAATAACACGTTTCCAAAGTAAAGACTGTAGAGAAGTTATTTCAGAAATAATTGTATAAGAAATGTATGAGCTCTTAATAAAGGATTATTTCAGAAGTGATTTTAATAGAAAATCAGAGATGACAGCTGTTTTTTTTAACCTAACTTTTGTCCGTCTTTACATGATAAAAACTAAAAAAGCCTTTCCTAATATGAGAATGAGGAAAAAAGGTTTCTGGTACAGCGGTATAAAACAAAATTTTAATGCTAATAACATATTAATGCCCGCATTTCAAGGTTGTAAATCTTAAATTACATCAATAATAATTTATAATTAGCTACCGTAACACTAATTAACAAAAAGCCACACACGTACATCCTCAATCGATAATAAATCAATAATATTTTTTAATTGAATTTATACATCATCCAATCACGAGCACATGCTGCATCGATCGAAAACTTCATCGGCCGGCCCATTACAATAAATTAATTTACAAGCCATTACATACGCTAATGACATTTGATTTTACTTTCTAACCAAATGGTTGCGCAATCCCATCGGCAATTAATTAATTCGCCATTCCATTATGTCTGGTCGTAAAAGACTACGAAAATAAAAAAAAGAGGAACGAGTTCCCCGAGAGTGGCACTTAAGGAGCCACAATCTAATAGAGCCATTAGTATTTAGAAAACGGCGATAATGCGACGATTCCACATGGAAATCGATTTAATTAAATCAAAAGTCATAAAAGATACCGAACGACTGGCGGGAGACGGGGAGGAAAGGCGAGCGCTATTAAAATGAGTAAGTAAGGAAACGGCGGGCAGTAAAAAAAGGTTAATTAACTTATATTTTGTAATTTATTGTAATTGAATAGATAAGAGTGGAGCTCCTTTTTTCCGAAGGCTTAATCGCTTCCAGATTGGAGGCTTCGGTGGGGAATCTACATAACAAATTTTTTTCTCTCGGGATCTGGTCGCGTGATGGATGGCGGAGTGAGGAGCATATTAATTAGACGACTGGCTACCGTGTTAATTAGTGGCTGGGGATTTTCGAAGATGCGGTGATTAATAATTTGGTTGTGGTTGATTTTTTCCCCTCCAATTAGAGAGGATCGAGGTGATTAAGACGGTAGCGTTTACAAATTGGATTGGAAATAGTTGGAAATGGACAAGCAGGCACATACTTACGTTTTTTTTTCAGATTTTTAGCATAGCTGATGAAAATATAAAAAAATATTATTGTAAATTATAGTTATTACTGTTAAAAAAATTCAACACAAATTAGTTAAGTGAAAAAAGTTAAAATTTTAGAGATGTAAAAAGTGGCTAATACAAGTATGTACGTACAAGCTTTAAAGTTTTTATATGTTTTGTTCTGCTCCACTTTCTTGCTTTGATTGTTAAGAATACTTGAAAAAATAGAAGGCCGCAATTTAACCAATTGTATGTGTTTTAAAGAAAGCGAATTGTTGCACACGAGAAGTATTTGTTTCATAAAATTGCTTGAAGATTGAATGTGAACCTTTTGATAGATCTTCGAGTGTGAACTGATCCAATACCTTATCCTGGAAACGGACATCCTCGAGCGACTAATTAACGCGAAGATGAGTCTTAGATATACATCAATTGGCGTTGACTAGATGAAGAGATATAATTATGTGTTAACATCCATTTCTATTGACCTTTACAACGTCTCCTTTCTTCGCAAAAGAGCCTATAATGCCAAAAAAAACACAGCATTGAATCATAGAACGGTATCAAATAATTTTTAGTGACAAGTTCCGATTAAATTTCTAGTTTAATAATAGCAGGCATGGACACCCAGACTACCGAAATTCTTAAGTTCATACTGACAGGGATCTGCTACCAAAAGGGTACGATCGTACTAGACTAAGATGTCCTTGAGTTTCTTCTTCAACGCCTCGTCAACGTACTGGTTATATGCCACTAAAGCCTTGGAGGTGGTCTATCTGATAGCGTAGATTTGTGAAACGTGCCCACCACTATTCACGCGCACCCTGATGCAAATGTTTCTTTTCCCAATAAATGGTTAAGTTCATGGAATTTATACTGAAGCATTTTAGGATCCACTTAGTTTAACGGAGGTCCATTTACATGAAGAACACCCCTGTCCTTCTTTTAGTATGCTACTGCAGTGGCGAATTTCATCCTACCGAAACCTGTATGGAATGGATTGGCTCCTTTTTGGACTTCTACATTTTGCTCTCTGTTAGTGAAAAAGTAAAAGGTATAATTAGTAATAGGTCCATATAAGTGACCTGATGGTAGAAGATTTTGGTCAATACTATACCACAGTGGCTGAAAACATCATTAACAATATCACTTATTACAGTTACAGTTGACAATTACAGTTGACGACTATCTACAAAAATCGGCGGTCAACATCGAACACTGCTGTTTTCTTCGTAGCACTACGTAGGACGAAATAATTCAGATAATAAAAACACTCAAAAAAGTAACTGACATCTATGATATAACACCCATATTGACAAAAAACGTTGCTAAGGAAATTACAAAACCAGTTTCTGAAATAATAAACAAATACTTGGAAGAATGGTACCTTTCGTAGCTAGAACCACACCTATCCCAAAGAAGGAAATATTGACTCAAGGCCGAATACCGTTCTTCCCATCTTGTAAAAATTTTGGAAAAATGTAATAAAGTCTTCTACTTCGTTATACATTATTCTTCACAGATAAAAAACCTTTTAACTTTGTTTCTATAACACTGACTTTATTAAGTAACTAGAGTTTCGACAATTTTAACTTGTCATTATGAAATTAGATAGACTTCTAGTTTGATAATGACAACGTTAACAGTAAAGATTTGACTTCTTAAAAAAACACACACCGAATACTGAATAGATGCCAATATAAGTTCACACCAGAAAACTCAACATCCTCAGCCGTTGCCGCCATGCTTAGCAATTTCTCCGAAGCAATGGATAACAAATGACAAATAGGCGTGACTTGCTGTGATCTGTCAAAAGCCTTTGATACCACCAGTCACTATATATCACTGCGAACGTTAAATTTCGATGGAATGAAAGCAATAGCTAAAAAGATAATTGAGTCATATCTAAATAATCGGATACAATTCATAGATTGAATATTTTTTCGTGAAACATGGTGTACCTCAAGTATCTATTTTGAGATCGCTACTTTTCCTGATCTGCATAAATCATCTACCTGCAAACCTACTTGATGTACGGCCATCCCTTTACGCGGATGGCATATTCTTCCTAGTTGAAGGATCATCGAAAGAGGAAGTATCCAGAAGAGGCCACACGACATTTGAAGCCATTAAGGAGTGGACGAGCTGTAATGTGCTATCTTTAAATCAGCAGAAAACCCAAGATCTATCTTTTAACGCTAAGAAAAGAAACACACACACTTTTCATAGGAATTAAACTTAATAATAAATTAAATCAGTCAGCACATGTACAATACATTTGTGATAAACTGCCCAACCTAATTTATTATCTAAAAAGTCTTAAGAAAAAAAATTAGCACTTATGTCACAATTTTGCTAAATTCCACTCCTTGTTGCAGTATGGCATTATTTTTGGAAAACGTGAAAAAAGTTTTTATCCTCTAAAAATGTGTTATAAGAGTCCTAGCCGAAGTATCTGGAAGAGACATATGTAGATATTTGTTTAAAACTCATAAAATACTTACTACCTTAACAAACCACGTTAGCCTGACAAACCAATAGACGACTTATCTTAACAAACCAATAGCCAACAAGGATTCGTATCTGAAAAACAACAATTACCACTCCTTCAACACCAGAGGTAAAGCCATACTACAAATTCTATACCATCGAATAAAGGCCTCTCAAGAAATTGATTATTCTGGCCCAAAAATCTCCAAGGAACTACCAAACAACTTTAAGTCTAGACCAGAAACACTTCAAAAATAATGTTACAAACAATTTCTAAGAGAGAACGTATTTTGTAATGTACACGAATTTATGTCTATTTTTACCATATCACCTGTAGTTTTATTATTATTCATGTTTAGTGTTACTGATTAAATCTGTACGACGTTTCATGTAATATTGATTACATTGAATAAAGCATTATAATTTAAGAACAAAAAAAAACACTTTTACTTTTTTATACCATTTTAAACTTAAAGTGGTATAGAAAAGTAAAAGTGTTTTCTTTTCCTTAACATCGAAATGTCCCACGAAGTGAATGCCTTTAAGATCCAAAAAAGCATTATTATTTATTTATTTAATTGTTAGACTAAAATACCACCTAACATCATATCGCCTTCATCTATCTTAGCCTCCTATAAGAAGAAGAATAGACATTCTTCCATTACTTACTTGCTCTGAAGAAAGAATGCCAATTGACTGTATAAGGTGATTAAAAACCTTGGAAGAACTTCGACATCATCTATAGCAATTTACGATGGATCCCCCATAAGATGTAAAGTAAGGACTAGAAACAAATATAAGGAACTCTTAGTGCTATAAAAAAATATTTCAGAAGGACGATTGAAAGAAATTAGCAAGCAAAAAATTATAATTAAAGAGGTAGACTAGCAAAAATATATTAGCCAAGAATTAAGAAGAACCAAATAGTACAAAGAAATTGATTAATTTAAAAAATATTGTCCAGAAATTATTTATTAGTGAACGTGTAATCTTGCAAAAAATTACAGAAATATAACTCAAAATAATTGACCAACAGAAATTAAAAAGTTAACTGAGTAATAAGAGCCAAAAAAATTATGAATGACAACTATGAAAAATTAAATACTACAGAATATACGTGATATTTAAAACTATAGGCCTACAAAAATGATTAACAAAAATACATTAGAAAAAGGTAACTATTAATGTCCAAAGCGTTGCACTGAAGTTTCCCAATTACAAACATAATTATTCCTGATGGCAGTTCTCTATAATTATGAATGGCTCTCCACTCCATTAAGAAAATTTAGTGCAAAGCTTTCAACAATAGATGTCACAATAATAGTTTCGGTATATTTACATATAACTATAACATATAACTATAATTATAAAAACCATAGTAAAACTTGTTTCTTTCGGTCACAAACCAAAGAAGTAGCTGTAAATTTCAACAGCATATTAGATTAAAGTTCTTCTCAATTATCATTGCCATCATTGCTGATATGTACTAAGGTACTAATTAGAGATGAAAAACTTCGAAGTGGAGAACAAGAGGTATCTGATCATTTCCCAGTATCGCATCGGTGGAAATAAACAGTAGAAGACAAAGAAAAGCTACCAGAGTATTAGAAGAAGATAACGTAGAGAATGCAAGAAGTCAATAAGATAATACCATAAAGGTGCCATCGTATCGATGGTTGACCCGGAGAGTTAAATATCTCCTAACTGAATCTCGATTCCTTGTCTCCAACTGCTCTACGCTGATGAGATCCATAAATATCGAAACCGGTTCGTGACTGTTATTGACGGGGAACAACATTTGAAGTCAATAAGTTGAAGAAAATATTAAAGGCATAAATTGGCAGCCAAAGGTGACATTGGAAGAGATAGATAAATGCATTAGAGAAGCTCAAGTGGAGAGGCCCAAAGAAGATGATTGGCACGACGAAGAGTGTAGGCAAATGAAAAAAAGAGATAAAACTGTAAAAGGTGGAAAACAACATATGAGAAGAAATGCTTTAAAGTACGGAACAATGCCAAGAGGGAATACTGGTCAACATGTAAAAAGAAAAAGAACAAGTAAAATCAGTGAGAGAAATTAAAGCAGAAGGGAAGGTATAGCAGTTTATACGTAGAAGGAAATAAAGGGAGAGTATGAAAGAAAATAATATAATAATAATAAAATGTCAGGAACGTGTAGGCCAAAGGAGCGATTTAATGGAGGAGGAGCTTGAGAAGTGGAGATTAAGGCATTGAAAATATTAAAAGAAGAACACGGAGAAGGATAAAAGGGACTAGTAGAAGAGCTGAAGATGACATAGAGCAAGAAGAGGGGAAAATACCGGAAAGTTGGACAAAAGCGGAAATTATTCCGATGTACAAAGGAGGTGACAAAGAAAATCCTAACCTAACCTAACCTAACCTAACCTAACCTAACCTAACCTAACCTAACCTAACCTAACCTAACCTAACCTAACCTAGCCTAGCCTAACCTAACCTAACCTAACCTAACCTAACCATAGGTCGATAGGAGTAACAAGTACAACTGATAGGCTATGCATAAAGGTTGCGCCAGAGAAACTAGATATGGAGCATTATTCCTGACAGCCAAGCAGGTTTCAAGAAAGGTAGAGGGATAGTGAACCATATACTAACTTTAATCCAAATCATGGATAAGGTAATTATGGGGAAGGGGAAGCTCTACATCCTATTTGTAGACTTGAAGGGGACATATAGTTCGATTAATAGGGGGAAACTGTATAAATGTATAGTAGTACCAAATGAAATGAGAGAGTGGGTGGAAAGAGTGTATGAGAAGACAAATTGTAGAATTAGAGGGTCTGGAGAAAAGTCGGTAGAACAACCAAGGGGCTAAGACAGGAATGTCTAATGAGCCCAATGCTTTTCAATCTGTTGATAGCAAACATGGATAGAGTATTGGAACAGTGACAGGACGGTGAATTAATAATTGAGGGTTAAAGATTAGATTGCTTGCTTATGCGGATGACATAGCATTAATGTCAGTGTATGCTACAGAGAATAAAACGGTATTTTGAAAAGCGAAAGTTAAGCGTGAATTTAAAGAAAATTAAAGTAATGGTGTGTATGAAGGGAAGAAGAAGGAAGGATGAAAGGTTTTATTGAAATGGAGAAGAAATTGAAAGAGTAAAATGTTTCAAATACTTAGGGGTAGTTTTCACACAAAATAGGAGGTGGCAGAAACACATGAAGGTAAAGGCAAGTCTTTGGAGAAAATGAGAGATTTAATGGTGGCGAGAGAAACCATATGGAACCTATGCCTGAAATCAGTAGGGTTTCAGTATGAAAGAGAGTACGGATGGTGGATGCAGAGAATTTATTTATTTATTGTTTATTATAATGCTTTGTATTACCTGTTAACAAAATTAATCAGTAGACACATACGTAAAAAAATACACTTAATTTTGAGCACAGGAATCACATGCGACTTCAATCTTCAGAATATTTTACCAGTCAAACCCTCATGGAATGTTCTCATTTATTCCAAAATTTCTTTGACTTGAATATTCGCCAATATTTTAGTAAAATTACACATTCTTGGAGCTCTTTCTACAACTGTAGATATTTATTTTACTTTAAATTTCAGCTTTCTGCTTAAAATTGAATTTGTTTAGAACATAAGAAGAGTACGCCATGGTATGTAGTATATCAGGAGATGGACGCATGTAGTGTATGGGTGGATGTAAGGAAAAAAAATGGGCAAAGTATGAGAAACAAGTTACAATGCAGGGACGGAAAGGAATTACTAATGTGATACTAAATGATACGGACACGATGGATAGAGTAGAGACTTAGTGGGAAAAAGGTAGATGTGAGATGTACAAGAAAGTAGGCTGATCCAACGAATCAGAAACAAATGAAGAGGCAAAATATTTGAGAGTAGTAGTAGTAATTTAATAGAAGTGCCCTAAGGGATGTGGATAAATAGGAAAGATGGATGAAAATTGATAAAAGCAGATACAATCTAAAGTATAAGGAAATAGCGGAAGGCGTGGGCAAACCCGAAAACTTGTATGAAATAGGTGAATGAGAGGAGAACGTACTGATGGCAAGGTATATATGTGGTAGCGAAGAACGGGGAATGTGCCGATTATGTGGAAGGAAAGAAGAAAGATGAGAGCATTGGAGAATAGACTGTGTGGAGACTAGAGACGCGTGTAGGAATCAATATGGACAAGGAAAATGGACAAGGTTACTGAGGCAATGAGCATAATAAGGAGGATAGAGGAAAAGAAAAAGTCATGTGGAAATAACTAGTTTTTAGTCATTTTTGTTGTAGATGTATGAGATAATTTGTGTAATGGAACTGATGGCAATAAAGGATTAATATAGTAGTACCTAATAATCTCTATAATTTCTTGTGCCATCGGTTCGATGAGGTTGTTCAGTTTTGAACTAGAAAATACATGTGGCCCTGGGCTAATCATAAGAGAGAAGGAATGGTTTTTGATTTTAAGATGTCAATGGCATATTTCCTTTCCTCTAGTTGCGTTTCATTTTGAGGAGAGTGTCACGTGAACAATCTGATTCCTATCAGTTACCCGGAGTGTTTTGAGTTAGAAAAGACCTCTGGTCCTGAACAAGTCATAATAGCAATCTTTAAGGAATAGTTTTAGCCGGTAGGAGTCTACTTTAGGATGTCAATCTCCACTAATTGGGCACCTAATTAGCCTCTATAATTTCTGACGTTGCTCCGATTCAAGGAGAGCATCACGTCAACGATTTTATTCCCATCATTACACCTGAGTTTCAAACTAGAAAATACCTGTGGCCCTGGACTAGTTTTAACAGCAATCTCGAAGGAATGATTTTAGCCGGCAAGAGTAACTACACTATTTTAGGATGTCAAAGACGTATTTCCTCTACTAATTGGGCACCCGATTAGCTTCTATAATTTCTTGAGGTGCCATTGCGATGGTGTTAGTCCGTTTCGAGGAGAGCGCCACGCAAACGATTTGTTTCTTACCATTTCACCTGAGTTTCGTACTACAAAAGACCTGTGGCTTCGGACTAGTCACTACAGAAATTTCGAAGGAATGGTTTTGCCCGGTAAGAGTAGTGAGTAAAGTAGGGTACTTTAAGTTGTCCATGGTGCATTTGCTCTTCTTTAGTTAGGCACTCTATTAGCTTCTATAACTTCTTGAGACAATGGTTTGAAGACGCTGATGGTTTCGAGGAATGGTTTTAACCGGCAAGACTCACTACCCTACTTTAAGATGTCCATGGCGTATTTCCTCTCCTCTGCTCTGATTCAAAGAGTCACGTGAACGACCTAATTCTTATCATTTCAATTGAGATCTAAACTAGAAAAGACCAGTGGCCCTGGACTAATCACAACAGTAATCTCGAATTAATGACCACATAATTAGCCTCTATAATTTCTTGAGCACTGGTTCGATAACGCTGTTACATTTCGACGAGAGCGTCACGTGAATGACCTAATTTCCATTTCACCTGAGTTTTGAACTAGGAAAGACCTGTGATCCTGAAAATGTTACAACTGCAGTCTCGAAGGAATGGTTTTAACCTACTTTGAGGTATCCATAACGTATTTCCTCTCCTCTTATAAACAAAACGTCTCCCTGTCTTCAACTACGCTATGCTAATGAAATCTAAAACATCATCATAAGAAAAGTTCTGCCTTTCTGTTACCATTTTAATTGCCAAATAAAATTAAAAAAACAATTATACATGAAAATAGTTCTATAAAAAACACTATTATATTATCTATAATTGGAGGTGTCCGGCGTGGTTCAGGTAATTTCTCACCTTTTGATTACAATCAATTTCTTGAAGAAGCAAACACGTGTGAGCCTTTTAAATCTGAATGGTAAACTCTTCTTGAAGATCTTTGCTAAAAAATCGAATAAATCTTATTCAAGAGATCAGCATATATAGACAATAATTTTTTCTCGAAACATTAATGAGAACTTATTTTACGTAAGTTAAATTGGATGATTTTCTGAAGGCTTAGTTTTTTTGTAATATCATATCGACTTTTGTCTTTTTGATCTCAAAAATTCTAGTTTAAGATTAACACAGTTTGAGCATCTATACATTTTTCGCAAAACATCTTCTCATAGACGTAATGTAGTTACTTAAGTACGTGAAGGTTAATATCACTTAATTAAAACACAGTTATATTCCTTTCTTCACTTTTTATTTTTTCACAGCTAAATGTACATTTCGGGCACTATGTACCCATTATCAATAGCTAACTCTCATAGACGCTTACGCTCAAAGTGTGTTAATATATAATTACTCCACTAGATTGGGCAACTTGAAGAGTCGTATTTTTTTCAAGAACTTCTCTTAAGTGTTGTCAAAAGGGATATAAATCTAGATTCCAGATACTTCATTTTTCTAATAAAAATTAATACCTACGATTTGACTATTTAGAAAAAGTACCACACAGTACTTTTTTTATAGAAAACATTAAATATATTAAAATAACTGATCAAACACCTAACCTCATCCTCATACAATTTCTGGAAATATTGGTGGCGGTGGCGAAACCAAAAACGACAATTAAAGAGAAAATGTTTCTTAGGCTGTAGTGTCAAAGAAGGTATCAACTACCACCGCTGTTTTCTAGAAGAAGATGGCAAATTTAAAGACGACGTCGTTATCATCATCAAAAGCCAAAAAGGCTAACCTAATTCTGCTTTTATAATAATAAAAATTCAATTTCTGGAAATAGTGCTGGCCGAAACGAAACCAGAAAGGCCGACAAAGGGGAAAATATTTATTCAGCCAAAGAGGCCAAGAAAGCATCAACCACTTATAATTGACACACGTTTTCTTGGAAAAAAACATTAAACAGGATATTTAGCGTCCAAAATTTTTTTGAACTTTCGAGAATTGGTGGTAATTAATAAAAACACTTAGAAGTCTTTCCAAGATAACTCAGAAAATATAGTGAGGAACCAGATCAACTTGTCGAAGCAAACAAACAAAGAAGTAAATAAGTCACAAAGGAATGAATATGCAGACTAATCCACAAAATTGCTAGTTCAAAGCGAGCAATAGTGTGAAAAATATAAATATAGAAACGGCGACGAATAATGAAAGTATTATCAATAAAGAAAATAGTTATTACATCGACTGAGAAATATTAACAAGCAAATTTCGTGAGAAAACTTATCAATATTATAATAAATAGATAAAGATGGTATTGATTATGGTAAAATTTGAAACAGTTCGTTTTAAAAAACACATATCAGGCGTTCGAGTGAAACACTTTTACCCGGAGTAAATCGACAATCATTATAATTTGATGCTATTAGATTCCAGATTCCGCGCAATAACATTCTGTTATAAATTCCCGGAGAGTCGTTTGTACGTTTCAGCGGATCCAACACAGAGCGCAGCGAAGAAGAGCGCAGAAGAAGGAGGAAGAGAGCTCTATTACCGGCTAACGGCGGTGATCTGCAACACACGACTTGACGGACCGATGGCATGTCAAAGACAAATCTATTGTTTTAAACGCTCAAACAAACCTATAAATAACGCGGACCCTATTTAAATTGACAGCCACATTGAGTTTGATGCCAGACAACTACTGCGAACATAAATCCACTATAAAACCCGATCCATTCTTTTATTGCTTATAAAACACGGATGGCATAACGACATTCATTAAAAACTGGGCGCGCACCCCGCCGTTACACGGGGGTTTTGAGGGGGGGATGGTGAGCCGGGATCGATCCGCGACCCCCGGACGCGTTCGCGGAAAAACGCAATTGCGTACGAATTCGGTGTATTAAAAGACGTTTAGTCGTGTAATCCGAGATGGACCGTGCCGAGCGTCCGGTCACAGGTATTTAGCGTATAAGCGTTATTAGTTAAGCGCGCTGCTAGTGTATGTGTGTGGCGCGAAATCGCCAAGCCACGCCTACTGTGCGGTCCGAGCGTTATCATCAGTTTCGCGTCTACGGTGGAAAATCCGCTAATTGGACGCAATAACCAATTGGACTGTAATGATATGGTAAAGATAGGCGACCGTATACTAGTGTGCATAGTCCGTTCACGTCTAGGGGTCTGTTAAAAAAAAAGACAAGTATTCGAATGCAAACGAAACGTTTGCAACAGCCGGAACGGAGCTCTTTGTGTTACCGCCGACTAATTTTCCACAGCTCCCAAATATTTGTCATGTGATACCGTGGGCATGGAGAATTAAAAATCCAAACAAAACGTTGAAACGCATTAAGTGACCACACCGACAAAAACGTCTGTTGGTCTTTTGGTGTGAAAAATTATTAGAGGCGTATAAATGTTTAATGTAATATCCTTGTTTATATTAGTTTGTATAAAATACGGCTTTTATTTGTATTTTAACAACGATTAAAACACATGTTCCATTTTTAATTATCTTTAATCACTACCAACCATTAACCAATTCCCCAATCTAGTCCGAAAATAAAAACCCCAACCCTTTAAGAGAAGTGAAATAAAATATAAAAAGGTGGAATCTAATGAGCAATAAAACGGCACTCTTCGGTATCCTCGCCTTAATGACGCGATAAAATTACCCACGTTTATACGTGTCCGCCCCTCACGGCGCTCCTTTCATCTTCGCCTCTTTAAGTGTTCCGATATTAGTGAAATGTGGAAGGGTGTCCTAAAAGTCGTACCCTGTTTACATAAACAAGTCGGGCGAGGTGAAAAATATGTTTTCGGAGAGGTCGGGGGGGTGTGGCCCCGCACCGGCTGCTTAGTATGTATCAGGGGTATTCGGGGGCCGATAGTGTTAATGTCTTCATCTAAATTCTAATCGCCTTAATGGCTTAACTAAAAGAGCGGATGGACTCGAGCCCAGACACCGCGGAATACAAATTATATTTTCTCGAAACGGATTGGAAACTAATCGTAATGCGTTTATTTAAATTTTATTAAGTATGCAACCTTTTATACGCCCGCGTATACTTAACAATAGTATATATAGATGATAATAATAACAAATTGCATTTCCAATCTAATTAAAGCCATTTCAACAGGTGAAAATAAATACTTGAGTGTGAGTATGAGTTATTATTTGAAATTACTTGTATAAATCTTGATGGGTAAGCGCGGGTTAATATGAAGACGGCGAAATAATTAAAACAGCGCTAAATCTTGTTTAATCACCACGTGCTCGCGCAAAACGCCACACCTAATGAACTATACTCACTCACCTAGTCGAGTGCGATTAGTTGAAATTATCCTGGTTTATCTTTACCTATAAAATTAATAATTGCGCCGCATTTACGACGCGCCGCTTAATTAATGTCGACTTGCCACTCGAAAAGACGAAGATGGCGTTGATTACTTCCTACCTTAGAAAATAACTATATATTCTGGATATCACAACCAAGACAATAAATATATGTTATAATATTAATTATATTAATAATGAAAACAGAAATTTTTAATTATAGTTGTAGAACCCATAATATAGAGCAATTAAAAGACAGGTTAGGGAAACCCAAAATAGAAGGCTGAGTAGCGGAGATAGAATATAGAAGATTAAAGATAGAACTTATAAGTTGAAACATGTAAAAGAAAGCAGAAGGAAAAGAACATGACACAGAATATAAAAGATAAAAGACGTTGGATGAAACAAGCACAAAATAGAAGACAAAATACAGAACAAGGATAAAGAAAATGGAAGGTAGGAAACATACACGGAAGTAAACAAAATAAGGCAGAACATAAAGTATTGAAGGCAGCAGAATAATAGATATAAGAATCAGAAATTTGAAAAGTAGAATTCAGATTAGAGATGGTAATAAAAGGAATACAGAAATTAAGAAAAAGACAGATAATAAAACACAAGAGGTAGAAGACTGATAAAAAACACAAAACATAGAATACAGTTTATAGGAGATAAAAGACAAAACGTAGTAGTCAAGAATCAGAAAACAAAAGATAAAGTATATGAGTTAAATGCATATATGTCAAAAGAAAACAGATGAGAGAAAACAGGTGATAAAAACAGGATACAGAATATAGAAGCAAAACTAAAGATAAAAGATAATAATTGAGTCAACCTCGTATAAAAGACAAAGAACAGGACAGGAATAGAAGAGGTAGGAGATCGATAACAGTCATATCAAGACACAAATCATGGGAGGCAGAAAATTAATAGATTTAAATCTAAAATTAGAATACAGGTTAGAAAAGAAAAAATTTGGAGAGAGAAAATAAAGATAAAGAGCAGGAAACTTAATGTAGAAAATAGAAGACTATAGATACAAACAAAGGATAAAAGATAAAATACAAAATTCAGGTAGAAAACAGACACAGAAGTCAAAAAACAGATGCAGGACAGAAAAAGGCATTGGAGGCCGATGATATATTAAATAGAATACAAAAATTTTAAAAAATAAATAAATAATAGAGAAGGTAGATGAAAATATAGACCAAAAGAGAGAAACGAAAGATCCAAGACAGAAGAAAATGTATTGAAGGCAAAAGACTGACAGATACTAAATATAACACTAAAATAGAAATAAAAATCGAATATAGAATGGAGAAAGTGAAAGAAAGAAGAGATAAATCAAGAAACAAAATGTAAAAAAATATATAGAAGTCATAAAGTACAGAAGAGAGAAGATGCTACATTGGAGTGAAGGAGCGAGAAATAAAAGCATAAAGTATAAAATAGAGAAGGTAGAAGAAGAAATACAGAAGACAATAAACGAAGCACAAGAGGTAGAAGACTGATAAATATAATACCTAACATAGATCAAACAAATCAAAAAATAGAATCCAGATCAGAGAAGATAGAAGAATATAGAAGCCAAAAAAAGAAGACGAAAGATAGAGTATAGGAGATAGAATATAGAAGATTCAAGATAGAACAAATACGTCAAAAATAACAGGAGAGGGAAAGAGAAAACAATGTGATCCAGTATATAGACAAATACGAGTATAGAAGATAACAATCCAGAAATGCGATCAAGATAGAAAAAATAGAAGGCACAAAATACGAGGGAAGATTGAAAAGTTTTCGGAATGGGCAAGAGATGGCGCGCGTATCGTGAAATTGTTATGATGGTTGTCAAGGCTAACCTATTTTAGGTAAGCTGTCAAATTTTCAGACACGTGCGTCGTTCCGTTTTTGTTTACTAGGATATCTTGTGAAGCAAGTCAGGCACTTTTGCAAAAATGGATAAAAACGAATTTCGTGCAGTCATCGAATCGCCAATGCTAAATTGGTTGAATTGGGCTACGAGGTGGTGCCGCATCCCCCGTACTCTCCAGACCTGACCCCGTGCGACCCATCCATCCAGAAATGTTTGATGACTGCAAATTCGTTTTTATTCATTTTTGCAAAAGTACCCGACTTGCTTCACAAGATATCTTAGTAAACAAAAACGGAACGACGCACGTGTCTGAAAATTTGACAGCTTACCTAAAATAGGTTAGCCTTGACAACCATAACACTTTCACGATACGCGCGCCATCTCTTGCCCATTCCGGAAACTTTTCAACCTACCCTCGTATATATAAGTCAAAAAATAAACAAAAAACAGAAGACAGAAGATATGTATTAGAGACAAAAGACTGATAGGTAAAGATTGAGCAAGGAAAAGTCAAGAAATAAAGGCAGAAAATAAAGTATTGAAGGTAGCAGACTGATATAAGATAGTACCAAACATTTTAAAAAGTAGAATTCCGAATTGGAAAGGTAGAAGAAACCATATAGACATCAAGAAACATAAGATAACAAATAAGGCACAAGAGATGAAAGGCAGTACGTAAAGCATACATGTTCGAGAAGATGAAAGACAGAACGTAAAGCATACTGGTTAGAGAAAATAGAAGGCAGAACATAAAAGGTAAAAAACTGGAGACAGAAGATTGAGTATAGGAGATAATAAATAGAAGATAAAAAGCAAAAATCATACGTTAAAAAACATAAGACAGAAGATTGAGTATAAGAGATAACATATAGAAGATAAAAAGCAAAAAACACGCCAAAAACAGATAATAACGAACAAGATACAGAATTTATAAAAAAAAATATAGTAGATAGAAGACGATAGATGAGACAAACAAGATAAGACGTAATACAGGATAGAGAAAAAAGAAGTTATAAAACAGACAACGATATTAAAAAATAAATTAATCGATACTTGTTCTTCTACTCTCTTAATGGAACCAAATTTTCAAATAATGAGAAGTAAAACTCTTATTATGTTCCATTTCTTTATTTTCAGATAACTGACAAGTGTTTAGGTCCTTGCGGACACGTGTCAGTTATCTGAAAATAAAGAGAGAATTTACTTCTCATAATTGAAAAAATAAAAGACAGAAAATAGAGAAGGTGGAAAAGAATATTCAGAAATAGGAAATATAAGACAGAAAACACAGCACAAGAGATAAAATATTGATAAATAGAAAACATGTATACACAAACCCTAAACGCAGATGACTGATAAATAGAAAATAAAACATAAATTTCACAAAATCAAAAAAATAGAACGCAGATTAGAGGAGATAGAAGGCAAAACATAGGAGTCAAACGCAGAAGGCAGAAGTTAGCGTGAGGATATACAATATAGAGAATAAAAGATCAAGAAAAAAGACAGTAAAGAGAAAACAGAAGATAAAGAACTAGATGCAGTATATAGAAACAAAAATGTAGAATATAGATCGCGATAAATTAAACTCACAAATCAAAAAGAAAAATGCAGATTAGAGAAGATAGAAAATTGGAATCAAACATAGAAGACCGAAGCTAGAATGATGATATGCGTAATAGAAGATAAAAGATAGAACACATACGTCAAAAAAAAGACAGGAAAGATAAAACACAATATAAAGAACTGGATGATGCAATATACAGGAAAAATATAATATAGATCACGATAAGTAAGACAAACAGAAGATAAAAGACAAAATACAGAACTAGGATAGAGAAGGTTGAAGAGAAGAAGAGAAGAAGAGAAGAAGAGGAGAAGAGAAGAAGAGAAGAAGAGAAGAAGAGAAGAAGAGAAGAAGAGAAGAAGAGAAGAAGAGAAGAAGAGAAGAAGAGAAGAAGAGAAGAAGAGAAGAAGAAAAGAAGAAGAGAAGAAGAAAAGAAGAAGATAAGAAGAGAAGATAGTAGACAAAATCGAAGGAAGAAAATCAGTCACAGAAGTAAAACAAAAAGCAAAACATTGGAGACAGTAGACTACACATACAAGTCAACAAATAGGAGAAGGCGAAGACTGATAAATAGAAGACAGAACACATCATTTGAAAAAGTAGAATATAGGATAGATAAGATAGAAGATATAAGACAGAATGGAGAAGTCAAGATAACAAAACAAGAGATAGATTAAACCAATACAGAAAACTGAAACTAAAGCAGAAATCTTAAAGAAAATACAGAAGATAGTACACGGCGAACAGAACGCGGTTAAATAGACATAAGATAGAAGATAGAAGATATAATAAAGAAGACAGAAATAAAAAATAGAAGACATTGTGTTCACTATCCAAACCTACAATTAAAAATATTGGAGATATTATAATATATTTATTTGTCATTAATCATTTGGTGAAACTTTATTTTAATATATAGGTTTTATCCTATATATAGAAGAAAGATCACAAAAGGCGATATAAACAGAAGATAGAAGACCAAATGCACAACCAGAATAGTGAAGATTAAAGTTAAAAAATAAAAACAAACTGAATAACAAAGTACGCAGGAAGCAGAATACAGAAGATAGTAGAAGAAATTTAAAAAAATAGAAGACTTTGGTGTTCACTATCCAAACCTCCAATTAAAAATGTAGAAAGTAGTATATATTTATTTTTCATTAATCAATTGGTAAAACATTATGTTAATATGTTGGTTTTATCCTCTATATAGAAGACAGATAACGGAAGTTGAGTCAAACAGAAGATCAGAAGATAGAAGGCAAAATACACAACCAGAATAGTGAAGATTGAAGTTTATAAACAAAAACAAACTGAATAACAAAGTTCGCAGGAAGCAGAATACAAAAAAAAATAGAAGACAGAAAAATAGAAGACTTTGGTGTTCACTATCCAAGCCTCCAATTAAAAATATAGAATGTAATATATATTTATTTTTCATTAATCATTTGGTGAAACATTATGTTAATATATAGATTTAAAAGAAACACAAACAAACTGAATAACAAAGTATGCAAGGAGCAGAACAGAGAATATTGTAGAATACAGGACACAGATATATAGATATGAGATAGAAGATAATAAACACAACAAAAGAAATTGTATTGTATCACTCATGCTCACTATGTTATTGTCTTTTTGAATTAAGAGTTTGTTTAGGTATTTTATTTCCGTGTGCTGCACAAAATCGATCTCTGCTGCATTCCTTCACCGTCCACAAAATCTTCAGCAATTACGTCTTCGGTTATTATGGATCGTTCAAACTATATTTCATTTTATTTCGCTAACCTTTGTCCTATAATTCAGTTCAAAACAAATAAAATATGTTCAGCCAAGTACATTGCCTTGTATGAACCGTAGAATCATGAAATCTTGTGAAGCTAAGCAAATGGTTGAAATTGCGATTGTTGAAGATAAAACTATATGAATTTTAGGAGGTGGATCGTCTGTTCAATCTGCCATAAAAGCTCTTTTATCGGCATATTCAACAAACGAGATTTGTGAAATAATTTTTCGAAATAGAAATTGCACATTCCTACAGTCTGGATCAACTATCTATGGTAGAATGATTTGTTCTAAAGGTAAAAGGTATTTTTGAAGCAACAACAATTAAATCAAGAATTATTAAAATCGCTACACAATTGTTCTATTATTTATAAAGGAAGATATAGCTAGAGTCTAAACTTTGGCAGTCAGCTGGCTCACTCATGCTGAAAGTTTTTATGGCCTCTCCATTGGCGGATTTGTAACAAAATACCAGGTCTATAAATATGAAACCGGAATTTGGCCATAGATGTCTATAACTGTCAAAGATTTTCAACTGACAACATTGAACATGTCTAATGTTGTGCCTGGAAACTACTATTTGCGGACAGCATTGATTTTCTATTATCAATTGAAGAAAACTACTGCGATTCTGATCAAATGCGTGTCGAAGCTTACGGTGAGCATGCTCTTGGTAAATCACAGTGCTTTGAGTAGTTTGAAAAATTCAAAAGTGGCAATTTTGACGTGAGAAACGAAGAACGTGGAAGACAGGAGTATACAGAATTAAAAAAATTCAAGATGGAAGATAGAAGACCTAAGGTATAGGATGCAAAAGACATAAGAGACAAAATACAGAATTCGATAAATAGGAGTCAGAAAATAAAATACAAGAGGCAATAAACTGATAAATACAAGACAAGAACATAAAAATTAAAAACATAGACAACGGGGTAAAGAAGGTAGCAGGCATAGGATAGAACATAGAAGTCAATAAAAAAAGACGAAGGATAGAGAACAGAAGGCAGAAGTCTGATAAATAGAAGACAGAATAACAATTTAAACATTTAGAATGCAGGATATAAAATATAGAAAATATTAAACTAAATAAAGAAGTCAAGAACCAATAGAAGACGACTTAACAAAATATACAGTAAGCAAAAAGCAAAAGTCTGAAAATAGGAGACTGATCAACAAAAAATACAGTAAGCAAAAAACTGAAGACAAAATACAGAATACAGATTATAGAATACAGAAGATAAATATGATAAAAGACGTTAGACAACATAAGATCAAATATAAAATACAGAACGCATAAATAAAATAATAAAAATAGTACAGAAGATACTTTTCCATCTTCCAATTATTATGATTTTAACGATTTCTTAGAAGAATTTGTGTGATAACGTTATTAATAATCAATATCAAGATAATATTTACTAAATTTTAGGAACTTTATCGGACGATAAATAAAATAAAGTTCCTGATTCGAGATGTATCACAAAGTTATGGCTTCAAGCATCCAACATATTACTAAATTTTAGGTTGTATTATATAAGTTGACGGGTTAAGAAGAGGATACTTAGACTTCCTGCGTATTTTAAAATATTTCCTCCTATAAACTATAACAATTTTATAAATGTATACAGTGTGTCCTAATTTCGATGCTCATCATTGGTATCTCTATTATTAGAAGAAATAGAGCAATGGTTAAAAAGGGAAAGTTTTGCAGAAATCAGTGCTCATAACAAATTCCGTTTCAAATTCACCTTAACTCTTTTTTTTCAAATTTGAGATATTTAAAAAAAACAAAATTTGCCAATTTTAATTTACTTCAATAACGCAAAGACAAATTTTTCGGTGTAAACCTCAGGTTCGCGTTTGTTTCTAGGTTGTTAGCGCTATCTTTTGTTTTTCTTATGATGGCCATATTGGATTTTGAGTTTGTTAGATAGTGCTATAAAAGTGAAAATTTTTTAGTTACAAGCAAAATATTAATAAAACCTGAACTAATCTTTAATATGACCAATGAAAGTGAAAATATATTTCTAAGTAATACTGTAATCTAACGAAACGATAACAAAATTATAGAAATAAAATCAAATGTGGATTTTAGTAAGCTAATAACGACCGTTATTCTTATTGAATACTCCATAATTGGTAAATCGTGCTTCATCTGTCTATAGTATTTTCCTGGGAATATTAGCGTCATCTTCACATTTTTAAGGTACTACCTGCTGAACTGTAATCTTTGGTCATAGTCATTATCACTTGTACAATTGTTGATTTGTAAGATTGATACTTTTTTTCTCCAAGAGTAGATTTTGAAATCCTTGTTTCTCGAGCTACACGACGAACTGATGTGCTGGAATTGTTCGCAACGTTCTGCAAAATATCATTTCGACGTAAATCAGCATCATTAACTTCTTAGTTAGCTCGTTTTTGTTCAAACTTCTAAAGTTCCGTAAATTGGTAACCAGCCTTCTAAAAATTGTCCTGTGTGGTTGTCTTTCTGAAAATTGGGACACACTGTATGTAGGGCGGACAGGTGCACTCTAACCCACCCACCAATCAATACAACATAAAGTCACAGAATTAATATTTTTAAATATACTACAATGTCTATATTTTTAAAATTTGCAGTGCAATTTCCTTTGAATAAACTGGTTATATTATAACTCGTTAATTTAGTTATACAAAGTAAAAATTGTGTTTAATTTATGCTTATATTATAATTGTTAGAGGGTGTCAAGTTATTAAGTACCATATTTTGAATTCAATTCTTTTGGGTATGGTCGAAAATACTATCCATTCATTCCTTTTTGTTAGGTGCAATTCATTCATGTCTAATGTAGAGCAAGTGAGGACAAAATATTCGCCGTGCCATTTCGAGAATCCGTCGGATGATTAATCGAGGGTGTGCCATTAAATAAGAATTACATACCTGGACACCGCTTTCATTCATTCAGGGAATTCCAAACACGGCCAGTGCCCACGTTAAACATCTCCATTTGCGGACCCCGGGGACGGTTTTAATAACATTTTAACATCGTTATGACGTTTTGCGGGTGAATGCGTTTAGATTTATGTGAGACGCCGTGGTATAACCACAATGGATTGGAGTTCATTATTCCGGGGCGAATGGAGACGTCGCCGGAGTAAAATATGTGTCGTTGCCACGGCGATGATGATGATTATGAAGAATGGTAGAAAGCGCGGCCAGTTCATTCAAGAGGACGCGATTCAATGGCGCAGCGGTGTTCTGCCGCTGGAAAGAAAGAACGGTCAGGCCGTCGGGGGTGGGTTTCGCCCCGCGTCTCACGGGAACGCTGCCGGGAACATTAATCTTCATTTGTTACCGGCCACTTCAACTGTTTACCCCATTGTCGACTCTATTACGATACGCTCACTTAATGATATTAGCCTTTATAAGTGCCGTATCACAACGATTGTCCGGGATACTTTTAT
Organism: Ontholestes murinus; assembly: GCA_963969525.1. Lineage (NCBI taxonomy): Eukaryota > Metazoa > Arthropoda > Insecta > Coleoptera > Staphylinidae > Ontholestes > Ontholestes murinus. The sequence goes on from OZ018393.1 coordinate 12,020,676, forward strand.
AACAATAATAAGTACAGGGTGTCCAGAAATCGTTCGACTAATGTTCGTGACAGAAACGTATTGATGTCAGATGGATTTATGGACGATATGAATTTAATGTGCTTGAAAATAATTCAATGGCAGAAATATTAACTGTCTAAAAATTTCAAATCGATGAGAAAATGTTTAATTTTTGTTAAAACAATTGAGCTACTTTCATAAGAAGTGGTTTATAAAATAAATTAAACAGTCTATGCAAATTTATCTTGATTAAACCAATAAATACAATATATTGCTCTTCAAAATGCCCGTGTGTTGTGTGTACAGAGTAGTCAAAATTCTTGAATTTTTGAATTTTTAAATTTTTGAATTTTTGAATTTTTGAATTTTTGAATTTTTGAATTTTTGAATTTTTGAATTTTTGAATTTTTGAATTTTTGAATTTTTGATTTTTTACAATTTAGAAAACTCGTTGGGCATAAAAGTCATAAATCAAAAATGTTTAAATTCATATTACCTTAGCTTAGTATTGACCTATGTTAATAAAATCTGCATTGACTTAGCATACTGCTGACCTTTCTCAATAAATTATTCATAAGCCTTGAGTACGAGTAATAATTGAAAGTATTTTTGTCTTCCTTTGAAAACTGTGAAATTATATTTTTTAAAACATACAATAACATGAAAAAAATGATTATTGAAGATTATTACTTTCAGTAAAAAATATTGTGAATCGATTTATTTGACATAAATTTTTATTATAATATTTGTTTGTACAATTGACCTTTAATGATTAAATTGAAGAGTAACTGTGGTGTATTTTTGACCTACTGCAATAATAGAATAAGTTAAAACTCTCTTAAATAAATGTCTTTCTTTTCGCAGTAGATTTAAAAAAAAAAAACACGCCACCGCAAATCATCGATATAATCTATAAACAATAGTCTACGAAGTCCAAAAAGCAGCGTCTTTATGCTTTGTTTTAATATTTAAGTAACTAATACCAAACAAAAAGAAAGAGTTTAATGGACAATTAGTTTTTACTGTACCTTCCTAGATTTTTCATTGATTAATGAGAGCAAAATTCGTTTTCTGAGAACTTAATAAACAATGAAAATCATTGTCAATTAAACCTTTTCTTTTTGTTTGGCATTAGTTACTTAAATATGAATACAAAGCATAACGACGTTGCTTTCTGTACTTCAGGGAATTCGAATGTGATGTGGTGTGATAGTGTTGCTATTCTGCCATAGAAGTAAATTTCTCCTAGTAGTTCATCAAGGAACCCTAAATGCAAATCAGGATATTAACAACGTTAATAAAAGGAAAATAATTTTTTTTTCGCTCAGAATAACTGCTCTGATTTAATCAATTTGATTTGGCCTAACTGTAAAACGTACGTTGAAGTAATTTAGTTTCATTTTTCAATAACTTTATATTATTACTTTTTTTAAATTATGTTTTATGTCTTCTATTTCCCATTCTTTTGCCTCCTCCAGTGTCAATTTTGTCTTTTATTTGTTGCGATCTATATTCTATATATTTTTTTCTATATACTGCATCAGGATGCAGAAGTGCAGTCTGTAAGAAAAGGTTCTTTATCTTTTATTTTCTTTTCCCCGTTCTTTTGGGTATATGTATTCTGTCTGTTATCTTCTATATCGCTTATCCTCACTCAAGCTTCTGACTTCTATCTCCTATAATCTTGTCTTTTATTCTCTTGATTTGTGAAATATTCTTGTATCTCTGTGTGTTTGTTATATTTATCAAAATGGTGGAACAACCTCCACCAAAGAAACCTCATGTGGCAGCAGTGTCATCAAGACAACAGTAGGCAAGAGTGGAAGATCATATTTTTATGAACTCGAGCCTTTCCATGTGCAATCAAAATTTTTGTAAGACAGTATTTTTATATATGTATTTTGAATTTTATTTTAGTACAATGGATAAATAAATACTATCAATATTCAATTCAGAGTATCAATATTCCACTTCTGTTTCCTACTTGTCTATTCTTTCTTTCACCTTCTCTACTCTGTATTCTATTTATTTTTAATTTTATCTTCTGGTTAATATCTATTTGTTTCATATATCATCTTCTAACTACTATATTTTTTTCTATATTTTGTATCATGTTCGTTATTATCAGTTTTTGTTGTACGTTTTCTGCTTTTTTTATCTTCTATACAGGGTCCTGCAACAGTGCGTCAAGCTTTTCTAGCGCCTTTCTCGTAAGAGATAGAAAAAAATGTTTCATATAAAAATTTATTGAATTAAAAATCTCTATGCCGTAAAATTATTTTAAAATATACAGGGTGTCCCAATTTTGCGTTATAACAAAAGCAAACATTTTTTTAAATGGAACACCCTGTATATTTTTTCATTTTATAATTTGAATAGTATTTTATAACTTAAACCTTTTTTTGGTTTTTAATTTCGATATGGCATTTCCGAGTTATTGACGTTTTTCTGAAAAAAATGTAAAAAGCGGAGGTTCACAAAAAAAAATTATTCTGATGTTGTATTTAAAATTTAAGAAATTTTTTTTTTCCTATGGTTGGTCATAAGTACTGTTTATGTACCAGTGTTAAAAATTTTCACTTTTGAGGAACCCTGCCTTTGTATCAGACACGCCATTTTCTAAAATTTCAAATTGTCGTAACTCTTTTTTTTTTAATGGAATCATATATTTTTTTAAATTTTATATTATTCTACATCTAATTTTCTACAAAAAATGTAAAGCATACCCTATACCTAAAAGTTATAATTTTCAAGATATAAAAGAATTTATATTTCAAACGGTCCTTGAATGCGAATTTGTTTTTGAATAGATAGCCATGACTGAAAAAAATGCATCTGTCAATTAAACAATTAGTTTCACATGTAAATGGGAGGTGTGAATTACAAAAAACAAAAGAAGAAAGCCTATCATCAACGAGGAACCAAAAAGACATTGGTGAAGGAACTGGCATAAGCGAGAGGTCAGTACAAAGCATTCTGAAGAAAAATCGAAGCATATGATATTCAGTGCTATTGGTGATTCCTTATAAACAATTTCAGGTTTTGTTAGATCCTTAGATCTAGCAGGTCATTTGGTGGGTCCATTCCTACCAATCCACTGGTTGGGAAAAATGAAATGCCCTCACGTCTTGTGAAAATTGGGCAGGTGCTCCGTCTTGTTAAAACCACACCCTGTTTCTTGTTAGTTAGGGTACATTAGCTAACGTTCCGGGTAATTCAATTTGCAAGAAGTACAAATACATAGACCTACTGAGATGGCCCTCAAAGAAATGTTGACCTACAACATGGTTTCCAAAAATTCCGCCCCAGACATTCAATGCTGATGGTCAACTTGTCTCATAACATGCGGATTATCAGTTAAATAATAGTGAAAATTGTACCTATTGACAGATCCGTTGTTATGGGATGACGCCTTATCCGTGAAGAAAATATATTGGAAAAACGAAAGATCCTCTTGTATTTTCTGTCTTCCCCAGAAACAAAATTCGGAACGAAATTGAAAATCAGTATTACTCAGTTCTTTATGTAGCTGAATATGATATGCTTGATATCGATTTTTCTTTAGAATGCTTTGTACTGACCTCTCGCTTATGCCAGTTCCTTCACCAATGTCTTTTTGGTTCCTCGTTGATGATAGGCTTTCTTCTTTTGTTTTTTGTAATTCACACCTCCCATTTACATGTCAAACTAATTGTTTAATTGACAGATGCATTTTTTCAGTCATGGCTATCTATTCAAAAACAAATTCGTATTCAAGGACCGTTTGAAATATAATTTTTTTTATATCTTGAAAAATATCACTTTTAGGTATAGGGTATGCTTAATATTTTTTGTAGGAAATTAGATGCAGAATAATATGAAATTAAAAAAAATATATGATTCCATTTAAAAAAAAAGAGTTACGACAATTTGAAATTTTAGAAAATGGCGTGTCTGATACAAAGGCAGGGTTCCTCAAAAGTGAAAATTTTTAACACTGGTACATAAACAGTACTTATGACCAACCATAGGAAAAAGAAAATTTCTTAAATTTTAAATACAACATCAGAATATTTTTTTTTGTGAACCTCCGCTTTTTACATTTTTTTCAGAAAAACGTCAATAACTCGGAAATGCCATATCGAAATTAAAAACCAAAAAAGGTTTAAGTTATAAAATACTATCCAAATTATAAAATGAAAAAATATACAGGGTGTTCCATTTAAAAAAATGTTTGCTTTTGTTATAACGCAAAATTGGGACACCCTGTATATTTGAAAATAATTTTACGGCATAGAGATTTTTAATTCAATAAATTTTTATATGAAACATTTTTTTCTATCTCTTACGAGAAAGGCGCTAGGAAAGCTTGACGCACTGTTGCAGGACCCTGTATATTATCTCCTGTACTCTATCTGTTTTTTCTCCCTTTCCTATTTTTTCTTAACGTTTGTGTTCAGTCTTTTATCTTCTATATCAGATATCCTCACTCTATATTCTGCCTTCTGTTGTTGACTCCTATGTTATGCCTTCTATCTCCTCTAATTTGTATTCTATTTTTTTTTAATTTTTAAACTTAATATTCTGTTATGTATTTATCAGTCATCTGCATTTTCCATGTGTGTGTGTTTTCTATTTATCAATATTCTTCCTCTTACACTGTATTTTCTGCCTTCTATTTTCTATTTCTATATTCCTTCTTCCTCCTTCTCTATTCTGTATTCGATTTTATTTGAATTATGTGTTCTATTGAAAACCTATCAATCTTCTGCCTCCAATAATTCATATTCACTTTTCTGTCGTTTATTTTTAAACATAGTTGTCTGTTTTCTACCTTCTTTCCTCTCTAGCCTGCTTCTGTATTATGTCATATCATATTTATCTTATCTATCGTCTTCTGTTTACTATACTTTTTTTCTGTAAGTTGTTTGTCATTATCTGTGTTTTTTTTTGCGTATGTTTTCTGCTTTTTATCTTTTCCTACGAATCTTCTGTCTTCCATTTTTAACTTTCATGTTATATCTTCTATCATCTCTAATCTATATTCTATTATTGTATCAATATGCTTTATGTTCTATTTTCTACCTCTTATGCCTTATTTTCTATCTTCCATTTCTTGTATTTTGTATTCTTTCTTCTACCTGCTCTATTGTGGATTCTATTTTTTTATTTCTGCGTTCTGTCTTATACCTATCAATCTTCTGCCTCTAATGCATTACCTTCTGTTTTTTTTTATTTCTTAGCTTTTATATCTTGTTTTCCTTCTAAATTCTTTAACCTGGTAGAATCTATGGTTTTTTATCTTCTATTTTTAGTTATATTCTGGATCACGCTCTGTTTTCTCTCTCTCCATCTCTTTCTCTATCTATCGATCTCTCTCTTTCATGATATTTTTAGACGTATTTGTTCTATCTTTAAACTTCTATCTTCTATCTCCTATACTCTATCTTCTGTCTTCTAATTTTTTTACTTCTATACTCTGTTTTCGATCTTCTTTAATCTATATTCTGTTTTGATTTGTTTAATCTTTTGTCTCTTGTTCTGCGTTGTTTGTCTTCTGTTTCTTGACTTTTGTATACCTTCTCTATTTTATACTCTTTTTTTATATGAATACCAAAAACAACAACATTGTCAGAATATATATTACAGAATAGAATAAAATAGATGACCAGTATTGATTGGATAATTTCAGTCGATAAATGATAGATAATATATGAGAAAAATATAGACCACAACTAATAGATAATCAATAAGATACAAGATAATTGATAAGTGATTATAGATGATAAATACAACGAAACTAATATATCGACAGACACGTGGAGGTTTACTTATGAAAGAAGAGAGAAGATAGATGTTTAAAAGCTGAAAACAGATGTCATATGATAGATGGCAGATTATAAAAGTCTGTTGATAGAAAATATACGGCAGATAAAAGATGACAATAGACAGATGATACAGATCGTCAACTAATGACAAATTATATACAGGGTTAGGAGAAATTACCCGAACGGTTGATTATATCAAAAGATACAGGAAACATGTCTTATATAAATTTTGTAAAGCTTTTGAAAACCTACTAATCTGTAATAAATTAAAATATACAGGGTGGCCCACAAAATTGTTGTAAATTAAGGTAACATTTTTTTAATGAAACACCCTGTTACTATTCATTTTGATAGTCCTGTCAACTTTGATCCTAGATATCTACGTTTCAAATACTGAGGAATAAAAGGTTTATGATATTTATAACAATCTTCACCCAGACAGGAAAATAAAAAAAATAAATGCAGTTTTTCGAACTGTAGAGAGTTACAGAATGACAGGGGTGTTCTATTTAAAAAAATGTAATCTTAATTCACCACAATTTTGTGGGCCACCCTGTATATTCCAATTTATTACGGATAAGTAGATTTTTTAAAGCCATACAACTTTTATATAAGTCATTTTTTCTAACTCCTATATCTTTTCAAATAATCGACCGTTCTGGTAATTTCTCCTAACCTGGTATGACAGATGACAGAATATAGATTGACAGATGACATATACAACGAAACTAAAATATCAGCAGACGCTTGGAGTATGACTTATGAAAGAGGAAAGAAGACAGGTGTCCGAAAGCTGAGAACTAACGTCATATGATAGATGGAAAATTTAAAATGTCTAGTGATAGAAAATATACGACAGATGAAAGATGACAGTATACAATGATCAAGACCGTCAACTAATAACAAATTATATATTGACAAGTGGCAAATGCAACGAAACTAGAATATCAGCAGACACGTGGAGAATGACTTATAAAAGAAGAAAGAAGATAGAAGATAGATTTCCGAAAGCTGACAACTAACGTTATATGATAGATGGAAGATTAAAAATGTCTGATGATAAAAACTATACGACAGATGAAAGATCCCAGTACACAGATGATTAAGACAGTCAACTAATGACAAATTATATATGACAGATGACAGAATATAGATTAACATATGACAACGAAACTAAAATATCAACAGAGTTATAAAAGAAGAAAAATACAGATGTTCAAAAGCTGAGAGCAGAAAGAGTCATATAATAGATGGCAGATTATTAATGTCTGGTGATAGGACACATACGACAGATTAAGACCGTCAACTAATGACAGATTAATAATGACACATGATAGAAGATAGATGACCAGTGATGATCAATATACGATGATATATGTTAGATAATAGATGATAAATTTCAGATGATAAGTGTTAGGTAATATATGACAAAAGATGTTAGATACTATATAATCATGAGCAAATAACTGATAATCGATGACAAACATAATGAAACTAAAAAATCAATAGACATTTGAAAGATGACTTATGAAAGAGAAGATAAGATAGATGTTCAAAAGCTGAAGACAGACGTCATATGATAGAGGGCAGGTTATAGATAAATGAATAGACAGATGGACTATGGACGACTAATGTTATATTATATATGACAGATTACAGAAGATAGATGACAAGTGATAATCAGAATCTGACAATATATGACGGTTGATAGATTATTAATTTCAACGGAAAATATATGACATAGGATAGATGACAAATACAATGAAACTAAAATATCAATGACCACAGGAAAGATGAATGACAAGAGAAGACAAAAAAAAACAGTTGGCCGGTATTTCATGACATACTTCAGGTGATAGTTGACAGAATACAGATGTCACGTATTAAATAATATGACAGATGCAAATGATCAATTACCGAAGAAAAATGTCAGATTATGTCATTGACATTAATCGATTACAGATAACAAGCTTCGCATGATAGATGGTAGATGAAATAGAGTACACACATATGATATTTGACAGACGACGGACGATTGATGACACATCGCCAGTAATGACCAACGACCAACGATAAATGTCATTAATAGATAATAGATGACAAGCTTCACATGATAGATGATAAATGGAATAGGTTACATAACAGAAACGACAACAGATACCAGAAGATAGGTAACTAAATTATAGAATGACAGATATAAAAATACAATGAAACTTAAATTATGGGTGATTGCTCACAAAAGACAAATGATCGAAAACGGAAGATAAGTAGCATATAACAGATAGCAGTATAGAAATAATTAGAGACAAATAGCAAATATCAAATTATATATTCTTATCTCTCTCTCCCTTTTTTAAATGTAATATCTCCTGCTTCTGTCGGTTTTGACTTCTGTGTCCGCTTTCTACCTTCTATCTTATCTAACCTAATTTTGTAATTTACTATTTATCCTTTGATTTTATCTATAGTCTTCTATATTGTAAAATATTCTATCTCTTTCTCTCTGTAATGCAATATCTTCTGTCTTCTGTATTTCTTGACATCTGTGTCTATTTTCTACCTTCTATCTTCTCTAACCTAATATTGTATTTTGTCTTTTATCCTTTGAATGTATCTATAGTCTTCTATATTGTAATATATTATATCTCTCTTTCTCTCCAATCTTCTGTCTTCTGCCTTTCTTGACTTCTGTGTCTGTTTTCTACCTTTTCTCTTCTAGAATATAATTTTGTATTTTGTTTTTTATCCTTTGATTGTATGTATAGTTTTTTATATTGTAATATATTCTATCTCTCTCTCTCTCTCTCTCTCGCTCTCTCTCTAATGCAATATCTTCTGTCTTCTGCATTTCTTGATTTCTCTATCTGTTTTCTACCTTCTATCTTCTCTAACATAATTTTGTATTTTGTCTTTTATCCTTTGATTGTATCTATAGTCTTCTATATTGTAAAATATATTATATCTCTCTCTTTATTGCAAAATCTTCTGTCTTTTGCCTTTCTTGACTTCTGTGTCAGTTTTATACCTTCTATCTTCTCTAACCTAATTTTGATTTTTATTATCTTTTGATTGTATCTATAGTCTTCTATATTGTAATGTAACTCAGTTTTCTTTCTTCTATTTTCGACGTATATGTTTTATCTTTTATATTCTATATTACATCACCTTATGTACTTTATTTTTTGACTTCTATGTTTTGTCGTTTATCTCTTCTGGCCTGTATTATAGTTTTAAATTTGTGTGCTCTATGTGTTGTGTTTCAATTATCTACATCTTGTGCTTCATTTTATTTCTGTCCTCTGTATTTATTCTATAACCTTTTCTATATTGTATTAACCAATACAAAGCAAAATAAAATTGATTCCGGATGTAGAAGATGATGCCAGCTTCTAACATGACGTTATAAGATGGTTTTGAGTGGAACGTATTTTAATATGAACTTCGCTCGTGCTTCTTTCATCCAAAATTTTATCTATGTTTTTTTGTAATTTATTTGTTTTGAAGTATATTTTTTAAGAAAGAAGTACAAATAATTAATAAACATATTTAATTTGTTATTTGTTGGCTCTATCTTATATCTATTAATATTCTGCCTCTCATGATAGACGACACATCGCCAGTAATAACCATGATAGATAACAGATGAAATAGAGTGCATAACAGAAACGACAACATATACCAGAAGATAGATAACTAAATCATAAATCGTGACTTGATGTGTCTGTTTTCTACCTTCTATCTCCTCTATTTCTGTCCTATTCGTTCCCTTTTATACTTTGGTGTCTCATTTATCATCTTCTATCTTCTATATACATTCTGTATCTTGTTCTTTATCGTCTGTTTTCTCTCACCTGTTTTCTTTTGACATTTATGTATCTATCTCCTGTACTTTTTCTTTTGTTTTTTTTTTATTTTTTTTTACTTCTACGTTTTGTCTTTTATCTTCTATAAACTGTATTTTATTTTTTCTTTTTTACGTTTTGTGTTTTATTTATTAGTCTTCTATCTATTGTGCTTTATGATCTGTCTTTTGTTTCTTGGTTTTGGTATTCCTTTACTGCCACCTCTACTCTGAATTCTATTTTTTTTTAATTTTTGGTTGTTATATCTATCAATCTGCTGCCTTCAATACTTTATGTTCTGCCTTAATTTGTTTTGACTACCGTGTCTATTTCCTATTTTCTATCTTCTTTATCCTGGTTCTGTATTTTGTCTTCTTCTCTCATCCATCGTCTTTTATTTTCAAAATTTTTCTATATTCTTCATGGATACCAGAAGAATAGACGGTGAGAATGGAAGAACACATATTTTGTTTAACTCAAGCCTTTCCAGATACGATCCAAATTTCTCTAGATTATTATTATGTATATTATTAGAATCTTTTTGTTAGTATATTCTGTATTCTGTTCTTTTTCTTCTGTTTTCTTTTACGTATACGTCTTCTCTTTATTATTCTATATTCTATCTACTGTACTCTTTCTGCCTCCTATTTTCTCTAAACTGTATTCTTTGTGCTCGATATTATGAATTGTATTTATTAGTCTTCTATATTTTGTTTCTTGATTTCTGTCCTGTATTTTATCTTCTATCTCCTGTTTGTCTCATCTCTCGTCATTTATCTTCTTTATTAATTTGGGGTTTTGTTCTTATCTTCTGATATTTCTCTACGTTTTAATATACGTGTTCTGTGTTTTATCTTCTATATTCTATTCTCTGCCTTCTGTTTCTTGATTTCTCTATTCCTACGTTTACCTCCTCTATTTTATATTTGACTTTTTTCTATTTTAGTGTTTAAAATCTATCAGTCTTCTTCCTCTAACACGTTTTCTTCTTTCGTGGACCTTTCGTTTCTTTCTGTTGTTCTCTATTTTCATCTACCTTCTCAACTATGTCTTCTATTTTGTTATTTCTGTTTTCTATCTAATATATACTAGTCATGTCGCCAATTGCTTCATTTTCTGTACTGCATCTGTCGTTTTTTAACTTATGTGTTTATTTATTTATTTATTTACATCTTTGGTCTTCTTTCTTAGAAAAATACATTTAAAAACAAATTAACTACAAAAATATATATAAAATTTTGGTCGAAAGAAGCTCACAATGACAAATTATGTTCTTCCACTCAAACCCTTCTTGTGTTTGTTTTTTAAATTCAATTTTATCTATCCAGGTTTTGTATTTTGACTCCTATTCTCTATCTGTTTGATGTATTGTCTTGTAGTTTCTACATTTTTCTAAAATTATGCATCTTCTGTTTTCTTCCTCCTGAGTCTCCTGCCTCCTTTGTTCAATTTTTTTTCTTCTATTTCTTGATTTTTTTAACTTTCGCCTTTTTAAAAAATTTGCAATTGTAAATTCTTGTCTCATATATAAAGAAATCACTTAATACGTTGCCGTTGTGACAAAAATTCTGCAGGTACGAAAACTTTGTTTTAGTGATCTACGCACTTTAGGTTTTTAGTGAACTTTTCAGATACCTCCAAAGAAATAAATTATCTGTCGAGAACTGTATGAAGAACTCAAATATGAAACATAAATTCGTTACTACCTTCTTGTACTGGTTTAATTCTTGGACTTTTTCTTCTTTTCCCAAATGCAAGTTTTTGAAGTAGGAACTTTCTCTCTCTAAATGTTTATGATATACTTGGAAGGCTTAATTTTTGTGTAGACTTCAAAAAGCATCTACTACGAAACGGTACCAGTTTTTCTTATACTTTGATGTAAGTGGTAATACTAATTTATCCGTTGGTCCTTGTGTCATTATCAAAAAGTCTCAATCAACTAGAAATTTGCCAAAATCTGAATCGGAGTATTTTTGCTAAAAGATTAGATGGTGGAACTTGAAGTTAACTTGTCACATCATCCAAAAGGACTCAAAATATATCTCTAGAACATAATTGGCATCTCTTGTTAACAATGATGGAATAAACTTTTTCTATTGCTACAAGTTATTGTTATCAAGAAATTTGGCATCTTTTGTTAACAATGATGAAATAAACCTTTACTATTGCTACCAGTTAGTGTTATGAAGAAATTCGGACCTGTAATGAATGTAAAGTAAAATTTAGCAAAATTAATTAAGTGTTCTGACGCATTTGCTTAATCCTATTAATTTATTACTAATCCATACATAAAAATAAAACTCGTAATGTTTTAAAATACATTCAAAAATATGCCCGAACGTCAATTCTGGCCTTCGAAAGTGTGCAATAATAAAATCGTCGTCATTAATCACCGTCATTACATTATGCGCAAGTTAAATTGTCCAGCATTAAACTCGTATTCGGAGCCGAGCAAAAAAACCAGGTCGTATTTAGTAGCATTTAATTCTATACCTGTTCTATATACCTGTCGAAACTAATTAGAAGATAAATCAAGCGGCGCAGGTACACGGAGGTCGGAGGAGTACCGCGCGGTACACCTGGCAGAACCAACCGCTCCGCTGCTCCTCACAGAACCGGGGGACAACCTCGTAAATAATAATTCCATAATAATGACGATAATATGGTCGCAGGGGGGTGGTTCATGAACTGGTCCGATTGTCAACTGAAGAACCCGGTCACGCTGATTTCTCGCCCCCTTTGTCCGGCCAACAAAGGCACTCGAATTTTACTACGGATTTTTTTTTCGAGTACCATTATGCAAAAAAAAAGAAATTGCAAGTAATGGCATTCAGTGTTGGTCATTTGAATATTTGGGCATAACAATTGTAAAAATGAAATGGACTTTACAATAAAAGTTAATAATGGTACATAACATAACAGCTTAACAGTAAATCAACAACGGACTGGTTTTAATTTATTAAGATCTCATCAGCATAAATTATCAGCATTTAAAGGCACAAAAAATAAAATACTGACTATTTTTAACATTAATATTTATATAGAGTATTAAAAACATATTTAGTTGTAACGATCATTATGATTAAGATTTAGTTTGATCATATTTCTACATTAACGAGTGAAAATCAATTTAAAACTTCGAAAACACCACTTTCTCACAGTTTTCATCGGCGGCGTCGCCCCCGAGAGCGCAATCAATTAACGCCTAAAAGAGGATGTCACAAAAAGGGCCCATAAATAACCACCGTGCGCGCATATTTCTCCATGTCATTTTTTTCCCCAGCACGAATAAATCCTATCATCCCCACTCTCTGAAGAAAGAAAGAAAAACGCTGCGTTCTAAATATAATGCACGTTTCTATTAGTTAGTGAATTATTTCGACATGACTTAAAACATACTTAGCGCTTTTTAAAGGGGGGACCTTATTAACGTGACCGGGGGGTGGGGGGTTAATGGGGCGCCCCCTTTTGGGCGCTGCATCACACTATAGTAGTAGCGAGTGAAGTGACGGTCTGTCCCGGGAATAGAACGTCACATGTGTTAGCCACTAATATGCCATCACCGACGGTCATTAAGGCCTCCGGCTAATAGTCTTTACAAGCCGCACGTCAAAATAACGAATTAATCAGCGTGCGACTCGTGTTCGCTCTTTAACCAAAAGACATTTACTACATTTTGCTTTATGACAGAAATAGAGGATCGCGGCGAATAATCGCCGGGTATGTTGCTAATAATTCTTCCCGTGCTATTTTCGCGGACGGTTATGGATGGGGAAAAGTCATCGGAAGACCATCGATCTATCATTTCGATACAAAATATTGCGCGTGCTATTCTTCGACTTATGCCTTTCGTCATATGAGATTTCCTCGTCCATGACATCTTCATAGCATTAACTGAAACAAGACAAACATAAAATTCAAACACAATACACGAGATGAAAAAATAAAGTAACAAAATCTATAATTCTATTGTTCTCTTTTACAAGCTATATTATTTCTGTATACCCTATATCTGCAAATTTAAATACGAGAAAATGATTAAATCTGTAAAAATTTTAATAGGTAAAAAACTTGTTTTTAATTTTACTAAATTATATGACAAATGATTCTGAAACTTTAACTTTCGAGGATTCTCAGAAACTTTAACATTTTTAGAACAATTTTCGGACTTCCTAAAAGTTTAAAGATTAAAAAGATTATGTCGGCATAAAAGATTGTATTCTTAACATTTCACAATCTATAGAAAAATTTAATTTCTGCAAAAGCTTGTATTCCTACAAGTTTCAGAACTTTTCAGAAACTATAGATTCATTTAAATCTTTAAAACCTTTAGAAATTTTCGTTTCTTCTTTTAATGAACTAATTCGTCTTAAATCTTTGGATTTTCTAAAATTTTCAATATTTATTTTTAAACTTTTGAGTCTTAAGACTCGTTAATTTTTTCTCTTATAATTAAAATTTTTCGCATAACTAACATATTTATAACCACTAGAAATTTTAGAATCCTTAAAATATTTTTAGAATAAATAAAATAATTTTTATTTAAAATGATTTTTTTAAAGATTCAACAGACTATAGAAATTTTACAGATACTAAAATTACTAATTAACAATTTTAGAATATAATCATTAATATGTTTATAAAAAATCTAAAGATTTTGAAGATTTTGTGAATGGTGGCACACTCGTGATTTTAGAGATTGTAGAGATTCTACAGACGAAAAACAATTTTAAAGATGCTAAAAATTGTAATAATTCTAAAGATTTAAAGAAGTTCATAGTAATTTAAGATTATTTCGATTTAAAATTCTGAACATTAATAAGATTCTAATGTTCTGATCGGTTTTAAAGATTTTATTGATTCTAACGATCCTAAAAATTCTTAAAATTCTAACAATTCTAAAAATTTTAAATATTATGTCAAGAGTTTCTAAAGATTATCACGATTTAAAAATTGTAAAAGATTATTAAAGTCCTAATGTTTATAGCATCCTTACATATTTAATTGATTTTAAAGATTCTAAATGTTTTAAAGATCCTAAAGATATTAGATTAAATGTTAATGTTTCCAATGATTTTAAAGATTTTATCGATTCTAAAATTCTAAAGATTATGTCGATATTAAAAATCGTATCTTTACAGTTTAAGAGTCTGTAGAAAAAATTAATTTCTCTTATCTCTTGTCCCTTTAGAATGTTAAGACTTTTCAGATACTATAAAATCTTTTAATTCTTTAGAACCTTTGGAATTTTTGTCTTTTTATTGAATTAATTCTTGTTTTATCTTTGGAATTTGTATAAACTTATTTTTTTTTAAATATTGAATTATATTTTCTTAGGATTCTACAGATTATAAACCTTTTACAGATTACAAAGATGCTAAAGTGTTTAAAGATTATGTCAATTTTAAAGATCTACTCGAGTTTTCAAAGATATACATTCTACAGATCCAAAAAAATCTAAAGATTATTATTAAACTTTTAAAATTTTTAAAGCTTAAAAGATCCAAATGTTTGCATCTTAAATAGATTCTAGAGATTTTAAAAATTCCAAAGATTCTGAAGGTTCTAAGATTTTTAAAATTCTAAAGATTCTAAAGATTATTTCGATTTAAGATCATTAAAATTCTAACCGGTCTTAAACATTTCGTAAATTTGTAGGATTCTACAGATTCTAAAAATTCTCTGTAATTTGTCTGTAATTTCTACAAAAAAAACTCGTATCCCTTTAGAATATTAAACAAAATTCTCTAGAAACTTTGAAATTTTGATTATTTTTTTAATTGAATTAATTCTTGTTATATCTTTGAAAATTTTATAAACCTTTACATTTTTTAAATTAAAAATTATACTTTCTTAAGATTTTACATATTGTAAAAATTTTACAGATCCTAAAGATGCTAATGATTCCAAAAATTCTAAACATTTTTACCATTGTAAAGATTACTAATAATAAAATCTTCAATAATTCTAAAGATTATGTTAATTTTAAAGATCAACTCGATTTTTTTAATTTAAATGTTTGTATAGGTTCTAAAAATCCAAATGAGTCCCTAAAGATTATTTCGATTTAAAATTCTGCAGATTATTAAAATCCTAATTTTTAAATCGGTTTCAAATATTTCGACGATTCTAAAGTTTGTAAATTCGTAAAAATTCTAAAAATCCTAAAAATCCCAAAACTCCTAAAAATCCTAAAAATTTTAAAAATCCTAAAAATCCTAAAAATCCTAAAATCCTAAACATCCTAAAAACCCAAAAAATCCTTAAAATCCTAAAGATTTTAAAAATTATATTGATATTAGAGATTGTGTCTGCAATTTAATAGTCTGTAAGAACATTTAATTTTTAGAAAAAATCTTGTCCCCTTTTAATAACATTGCAACCTTTGGATTTTTTTATTGGATTAATTCTAATATCTTACAGATATAAATACTAAAGATTCTATTGGTTCCTAAAATTCTAAAGATTCTTACTATTGTAAAGATTGCGTATGATAAAATCATCAATAATTCTAAAGATTTTAAAGAATATGTCAATTTTAAAGAATCATGCGAGTTTTGGAAGATTGTGTAGATTCTACAAATCCAAATGAGTTTCTAAATATTATTATTATTAAATCCTAATTTTTCTACCAATCTTAAATATTTCATCAATTCTCAAGGTTCTAAAGATTCTGAAGATTTTAAAATTCTAAGATTGTCCTAATTCTAAAGATATTTCTATTTAAGATTATTAAAATTCTAATGTGTCCATCGGTTTTATCGATTCTAAAGATTCTAAAAATTATATCAATATTAAAGATCGTATCTTTACACTTTAGGAATCTGTAGAAAAAGTTATTTTCTACAAAAACTCTTTTCAGAAACTCTTTTCATTTTTTTGTATTTATTTTATTGAATCAATTCTCATTATATCTTTATAAACTATTTTTTTAATATAAAATTATATTTTCTTAAGATTCTACAGATTATATACAAATTCTAAAGATGCTAAAGGTTCCAAAAATTTTAAATATACTTATTATTCTAAAGATAGAAAATAATAAAATTATCAATAATTCTAAAGTGTTTAAAGGTTATGTCAGTTTTAAAGATCCACTCGAGTTTTCAGAGGTTTTATAGATTGTATAGATCTAAAAACAATTTTTAAAGATTATTTCGATTTAAAAATTTTAAAAACGTAAAAGATTATATTTAAAAGATCCTAATCCAATCCCAATCCTAAGGATTCTGAAGATTCTAAAGATTTTAAAAATACTAAAAACTAAAGATTGAACAGATTATTTCGATTTAAGATCATTAAAATTCTAATCGATTTTAAAGATTTCATCGATTCTAAAGATTATAAAGGTTCTAAAGATTCCAACGATCCTAAAGATTCTAAAAATTCTAAAGATTCTAAAAATTCTAAAGATTCTAAAAATTCTAAACATTTTAATAATTTTCAAAATTCAAAAAGTTCTAAAAATTTCTCGTTAGTTTTTTTATAATAATTACAATTTTTAGAACATCCAAAATATTTTTTATTAATTTTTATAATAATTTTTATTTAAAATGATTTTTCTTAAGAATCAACACATTGTAGAAATTTTGGAGATTCTAAAAATTCTAATCATCCTAAAAGATTCTTACTATTCTATAAATCGTAAAAATTCTATAAATTCTATAAATTCTATAAATTCTATAAATTCTATAAATTCTATAAATTCTATAAATTCTATAAATTCTATAAATTCTATAAATTCTATAAATTCTATAAATTCTATAAATTCTATAAATTCTATAAATTCTATAAATTCTATAAATTCTATAAATTCTATAAATTCTATAAATTCTATAAATTCTATAAATTCTATAAATTCTATTAATTCTATAAATTCTATAAATTCTGAAGATTCTAAACATTATGTCGACAGTAAAGGTTGTATTTTTATATTTTAAAGGTCTGTAGAAAAATTTAATTTCTACAAAAACTTATCTTTTTAGATTATTAAACAAAATTCTTTGAAACTTTGATATTTTAATAATTTTTTTAATTGAATTAATTCTTGTTATATCTTTGAAAATTTTATAAACTTTTAAATTTTTTAAATTAAAAGTTATACTTTCTTAAGATTTTACATATTGTAAAAAAAATTACAGATCCTAAAGATGCTAATGATTCCAAAAATTCTAAACATTTTTACCATTACTAATAATAAAATCTTAAATAATTCTAAAGATTATGTTAATTTTAAAGATCCACTCGAGAAAATCATCAATAATTCTAAAGTGCTTAAAGATTATGGCAATTTTAAAGATCCACTTGAATTTTCAGAGATTTTATAGATTCTACGGATCTAAAAACAATTTCAAAAGATTATTTCGACTTAAAAATTGTAAAAACTCAATAGATTATATTAAAAGATCCTAGTCTAATCCTAAGGGTTCTAAAGATTCTAAAATTTTAAAATTCTAAAGACTAAAGATTCAAAAGATTATTTAGATTTAGGATCTTTAAAATTCTAATCGGTTTTAAAGATTTCATCGATTCTAAAGATTCTAAATATTCTAAAGATTCTAAAGATTCTAAATATTCTAAAGATTCCAAAGATCCTAAAAATTCTAAAGAATCTAAATATTCTAAAGATTCTAAATATTCTAAAGATTCTAAATATTCTAAAGATTCTAAAGATTCTAAAGATTCTAAAGATTCTAAAGATTCTAAAGATTCTAAAGATTCTAAAGATTCTAAAGATTCTAAATATTCTAAATATTCTAAAAATTCTAAAGATTCTAAAAATTCAAAACATTCTAAAAATTCTAAATATCTAAAAATTTTAAATATCTAAATTTTAAAAATTCTCGTTAATTTTTTATAATAATTACAATTTTTAGAATATCTAACATCTTTATAAATACTACAATTTTTGAAATTCTTAACATATTATTATAATCTTTATAATAATTTTTATTTAAAATGATTTTTCTTAAGAAATTTTATATATTCTAAAAATGCTAATCATCCTAAAAAAATCTAAAAAATCTAAAAAAAATCTTAAGATTCTACAGATTATAAATATTTTACAGGTTCTTAAAATGCTAATGGTTAAAAAATTCTACCATTGTTAAGATTGTTATTAATAAAACCTTCAATAATTCTAAAGATTTTTTATACAGTTTCTGAAGACCCAAATGAATTTCTAAAGGTTATTTAGCTTTAAATATTATTAAAATCCTAATGTTTATATCGGTTTTAAAGATTTTAAAGATTCTAAAGATTATATAGATATTAAATATTTAGCTTTGAAATTTAAGAGCTTGTAAAAACATTTGATTTATATTTAAAAAAATCTTGTCCCTTTAGAATAGTACAACTTTTTAGAAACTAGAAATTTTTATTTCTTTAGAACATTTGGAATTTTTGTTTTTTTAAATTGAATTCATTCTTATATCTTACAGATACAGATACTAAAGATTCTAATAGTTCCAAATAAAGAAGAATAAAATTGTCACTAATTCTAAAGATTTTAAAGATCCATTCAAGTTTTCAAAGATTGTATAGATTCTACAGATTCAAATGAGTTTCTAAAGATTATTTCGGTTTAAAAGTTCTGAAGATTCTTAAAAATAAAGATTCTAAAGATTTTCATGATTCTAAAGATTATATCGATATTAAAGATATTTTAATTTATATTTCTATAAAAATTTTAATTAATTAAAATATTAAAATTTCTCAGAAATTAGAGAATCTATTAATTCTATAGAAATTTTGGAACTTCTGATTGTTTTAATTTGAATTAAATATTCCTGTTATATCGTTTTTATAAACTTTTCATTTTTTTAAATTAAAATTATACTTTCTTAAGATTCTATAAATTGCAAAAAAAAATTACAGATCTTTCAGATGGTAATGATTCCTAATTCTAAAGATTCTTACTATTGCAAAGATTGCAAATAATAAAATAGTCAATAATTGTAAAGATTTTAAAGATTATGTCAATTTCAAAGATTAATTCGTGTTTTCAAAAATTGTATAAATTCAACAGATCCAAATGTGTTTTTAATGATTATTTAATTTAAAAATTAAAAAAAAAACCTAAAAGATAAAATTAAAAGATCCTAAACCTTCGACCGATCTTAAAGATTTCATCGATTTTAAATATTCTGAAGATTTTAAATATTCTAAAAATAGATTTTAAAATTATCATGATTTTAAAAATTCTAAAGATAATTTCGATTTATGATTATTAAAATCCTAATTTTTATTTAGGTTTTAAAGATTTCATCGATTCTATAGGTTCAAAAGATTCTAAAAATACTAAAATTTCTAAAAATTGTGAACGTTCTAAAGATTATGTCGATATTAAAGATCGTGTGTTTAAAATTCAATAGTCTGTAGAAAATTTCAATTTCTACAAAAACCCTTACCCTTTAGAATATTTAAATCATTTTAGAATAAAATATTTTCTTAAAATTCTACAGATTTTAAAAATGTGTACAGATCCTAAAGATTCTACTGGTTTCAAAAAGACTCTTGTAAAATTTCAATAATTTTAAATATAATGCCAATTTGAAAGATCCATTCGAGTTTTAAAAGTTTGTATAAATTCAACAGATCCAAATGAGTTTCTAAGGATTATTTAATTTAAACATTAAAAAAAACTTAGAAGATTAAATTGAAAAATCCTAAGATACTAATGTTTCTACCGATCTTAAATATTTCATGGATTCTAAAGGTTCTGAAGATTTTGAAGATTCTAAAAATATATTCTGAAAATTCTAAGATATTCATAATTCTAAAGATTCTAAAGATATTAAAATCCTAATATTTCCATCGGTTTTAAAGATTTCATCAATTCTAAAGTTTCTAAAAATTGCTGGCAAAAAGACCATGGGTCGATAGTCGTAAAATAAATCAGTTACGAATATTATTGTAAATACCTAATGTAAAAAATAATAAATAAAGACGTTTGTCTCTCTCTCTAAAAATTGTGTTCTAAAGAATATGTCTATATTAAGAAACGTATGTTTAAAATTCAAGAATCTACAAATTTCTACAAATACTCTTATCCCTTTAGAATATTTAAAACATTACAGAAACTGAAGAATATTTTAATTTTTTAGAACCTTAGGAAATTTTGTTTTTTTGATTGAAATATTTTTTTCATAGAAATTTATATACGAACAATGAAAATGTAACTTATGGATTACATCCAATATCCGAAGGATCAAAGGGTTTTTGATAATATATACAATTCTTTTTATATCCTTGGAATTTTTATAAACTTTTTAAATTTATTTTTAAATTTAAAATTATATTTTCTTTAGATTCTATAGATTTTAAAAATGTTTACAGATCCTAAAGGTTCTACTAGTTCCAAAAATTCTAAAGACTCTTACTATTGTAAAGATTGCAAATAACAAAATCATCAATAATGCTAAAAATTTTAAATATCATGTCCGATCCACTAGAGTTTTCAAAAATTGTATAGATTGTACAAACCCAAAAATCCGTTTAAATTTGTTTAAGATTATTAAGATCCTTTTCCATCGATCTTAAAGGTTTAATCGAGTCTAAAGATTCCAAGTTTCTAAAATTTCTAAATATTGTAAAGATTCTAAATATTCTAAAAATGTCAAAAATTCTGAAAATTCTGAAAATTCTGAATATTCTAAATATCTAAAGATTCTAAAGTTTGTAAAGATTCTAAATATTCTAAAGATTTTAAATATTCTAAAGATCCTTAATATTCTGAAAATTCTAAGGATTCTAATTATTTTATAAATTCTTCAAAAGCCACGAAAGTTTGCGCAAAAATTGAATTTACATTAAAATATTTAAATAATAACAAATATAAAAAAATATATATAGAGTTTAATAATTCCAAAATTTGTACAGATTGTAAAGACTCCTATTTTAATGAAAATAATGGTTGCGACCGTTACTTACGTGGTACACTGAATTGAAAAATTGCAATTGTTAAAATTATCAAAACCAATAAAACCTCTAAAAAAAAATAAAATACGATAAGTTCTGTTATAATAAGAGTTGATTAGTTTTTAATATCTTCAATTTTTTTTCTTTCTGCTTGTTTGTTTTTTGAGTTCACTTTCTTTACAGTTTATTTTTGAACTAGATGTACTTTTCGAGACAAGATGGTCTCAACATAAATAGATAAGTCTCAATTGTTACTCCTAGCCTATCCTAAATAAATATATGTCCTAGCGAACTCTTCACTTATCTCAATAAATGTTCCACTCTCCTAGCGTACTAATTTTTCATTAAGAAACTTATTTTTATCTGTATAAAAGAATAACATACTTCTGAGGTATTTCAAGAAATTCCTTAATATACATATAAAATGTATAACGAAGTAACAGCCTCCAGTATAAATAATATATTAATTATCCCAGCTTACTCTCGGCCTATCCCAATAAATTATTCATTATTGTAGATTGACCTATCACGATAAATTTTTCAATATCCTAGCGTACTCTTAACTAATCAAAATAAATTTTTCACTCTCCTAGAGTACATTAATAATTTTCATTGTCATAGGATACACTTTACCTATTCCATTTTATTATTATTTAGTAATTTTAATATTAAGCATGCATAATTTAAACATTATAATGTAATCAAATTATTGACCAGTCTATGAAACTATTTTAAATAGCTCACAATACAAATAAGAAGTGTATAACTCAATAAATCTAAACATAAAACAAAGAACAACATTACAGACAAGTGTAGGCAGTAAATCATCAATTAAAGCCTAACGAATTTGAAGCATATCTAAATTATCTATCTATTAAGTACGTGACAAATACCAAAAAGAAAAAACATAATACACCTAATTAATTCCGATACGTACATAATAAAGCTATTATTGTTAATTTTGGATCACATGTATAGAACAAAGCAAACACGGTAAATGTAAAAATGCAACGCTAGACATATCCCAATTAATTATTCATTACTCTAGCGTACTCTTGACCTGTCCAAATGAATTATTTATTGCGCTAGCGTGACCTTGACCTATCCCAATAAAATATACATTGCCCTAGCGTACTCTTGGCCTATCCCAAGTAATTATTCATTGCCATAACGTACACTTGACCTAGTTTAATAAATATTTCCCGACCTATTTCAATTAATTATACATTGCTCTAGCATATTCTTGACTTATTTCATTATAACTTGACTTCACACGCTCCTGACCTTACTCAATAAATTATGTTGTTGACAGGAAATTAATCATTCAGCATTATCTTATTTTTCTGGACTTACTTAAATTAAACATTATTTAAAAATTATCGAAAACAATTCAAATTGCTTTTATTATAAATGTCAACAAGAACAACAAAAAACAATGTCAAATCCATTTGTTTTTGAGAAAATTAAACTTTTCTATTGTAGAAGGATTTGTTGTTTGGATTTTGCTATTATAAGAAAACTTATTTTAAATCAAAGCTAATAATAACAATGTATTTAACTATAGAATCCACAATATGTAGAGTAGCTTAAATACCCATCAATAAATATAACAATAACATCGATAATATATATAAAGGTTGTTCGATAAAAACTTTTGAAAATTGAATTGCCGTTTAAATACTATGAAATGACATTAATTATATTTTTTCAAAATTAACTTCATTGAGAAATGGTAGTCCAATTTTCCAATGGCTGCATTTACTTTTCTTCTCTTGGCGTTGGGCGTTTTTTATCGAACATTCGGTATAGTAAATATATAACAAATTGTTCCGTTTTAATATTTAAACATAATATAAAAAGTCCTACCAGTATTTTTATGCGAATTGTTTGTTCGTTATACAAACCTCGATTTCGTTTTTCAGCCATCATCATGTTTACGACATTTCTAATAAATTTTTAACCCATATTCTTAAATAACGTAAACGTAAATTATTATAAGGAACTTACATCAGGAAATACGTCGCGAAATTCTTCGTCCTGTAGATGTATTGAAAATGACCATTCTTGAATTTTCCTCTTTTCCTATTATGAAAGCAGCACTCGAAAAGAAAAAACTACTAGTAAACAAAAAAAACAAGTTATATGTTGTTTTTTGTTTTCATTGATACCAACACAATTAAAATGGTAACTGAAAATATAATACATAAAAAGAAGTCTCACCTATATTAGAATATAATTATATATTTTTCATTTCGTATATAAAGCTTTCCGAATCTTGTGCAATCAAAGTTAAAACTAAAACCACGTTTTATTATAGGCAACCAAAAATACAAAGCTGCAAATTTCATACGCCATCTATATAAAAATAGTCACACTAATAGAATCTACAGAGTAGAGTTGACCAATAAAAAATGTAATTATTTATTAAATTTATATGAATAAATAACTAAGTATGATTAGAAAAGTTATAAAAGTAAATTTGATTTATTATTTAAAAAATATAAATATTTCAATTAACACAGACAAATCTGTAATTTCACTACCTCAAACTGACATCTATATAAAAATAACCGCACTAATCGTATTAACTATACAAAAGTTATTAATAAAATATATAATTATTTATGGTAATAATATTTAATATATAACTATATGCTAATATAGTAAAATAATAAAAGTAATGTATATTTTTTTGCATAATTAGTATTATTTTAAGGTCGTGTAGAAAACTGTAATTTCACTACGTCGCAGTCACTTACACACACACGCGCACATTCTCCTTTATGTCATCTGTCTAAATTGGCCGTATCAAAATAAGTGCATCGAAATCCGGGCGAAATCCTCGGCGCTGACCAAACGGACGGCAAAGTGCGATGAAATGTCGCTGAGAACGAGGGTCCTCGGCTTGGTGGAGGTCGTGCTGCGCGTGCCGCCCCTGTTCGTCATCGACGAGATCCTCAAGATCGGACTGGGGCTGTCCGATCCGACCGAGCACGACTTGTCCGACTTCAAGCAGCGCTACGAGAAGCTAGAGGACAACGTCTACAACTACACCGGCCCCACGCACTACGACCCCACTATCTACAGGGTGGTCTTCTTCTCCCTGGCACAGATCCTGCTCAGCACGCTAGGTCAGTATTCGGACAGTTGTTCAGTTTCCCGCACTGACACACTCCACCTGTTACCCGTAGTCCATTCGATTGTTTGCATGTGCATTGCAATTAACTTTAACTCCTTGTAGAAAGGATTGGTCGTAAGTAATCGTCATGATTGTAATTGTATAGCCGCATTTTTATTATTTGTGGCACGGTTGAGATGATTTCTTTTGCAAATCAATAGTGTGTGAATATGTTCAATTAGTTACAGATGGTATTGTATTTTTTCTACATTGAAACACAGTAATTTAAAAACAATATAAAAATAACAGTATTGTATAGACATATTGCTCATTATTTTTGTACAACTTTAAGACATGATGTTGGGTCCCTTTGCACTTTCAACCTAAGGTCATTCTGTACAAAGTATTTCATGGATTCAACTAATATGAATTGAGAGGGAATTTTTAATTTTCAACGTGAACAATTTTATGATTGAAATAAATCCATCGATGATGTTTACGATAATATTATTACATGAACTGAAAGTGATTTAGCGCAAGCCTTAACTAATGGGACACGATGTGCACCATTGATTTCAAAATGTGGCATTAAGTTTGAGGTTATGTAATTATTATTATTTAACCACTTGCGCTATAAAGACGTGCCACACACGTCAATGTTACTGCATGGTATATTGTAGAGCGCGGCACGACTATCGAAAATTAAATCGTGGCGCAAGTGGTTAATTGTTGTCGTTTACTTGGTGGTACATTTTTATATAGTTAATTACGAGTAAGTAAGGATTTGAATAACCCTATAATCGTGACTATAGTTTTGCTTTAGAAACTTTTAAAATCCTTGTTTAACAATTGAAAAAATAATTGTGACTACAGTTTCGACTACAAACTTAAAGTTTTGATAATGACCAGTTTGCGCTCAAAACTATAGTCAGAATTTTTAAAATCTTTTTTAAATCCTTCATTAATCATTGTAATAGTAGAGTGTGGCTATTGACCACCGTGTCCTTCCACCGTGTGATTTGTGTGTGTATAAATGAGCTTGTTACGCCCCCGTCACTCTAAAGCTCCTAATAATAACAATGTAATAATATTTTACACTTTCTAAAATGTTTTGTTTTCTGCTTAAAACATATTATGTATAATTATTATTGGCTAAGGCTATATAGGCTTGATTATTTATGTTATATATTGTTACCGAGTTTAAAGTTTATTTTCTATGTTGGCAATCACAGCTAATTTTATGCACATACAGACTTCATTATTGCAAATCACTTCCTGCTATAATTGTCATTGATAATAAAGTGTGTTAAAGCATTGTTGGCATTAATTAGCGAGTGAAATTAAGGATATCTTGTGTTAACATACATATAACCATTTCTTGCGCCCATAAACTCGATCGTTACGTATCACTGTTGCTTCATATTAAAATCTTGTTATTATTATCATTAAATGTGTCAAAGTAATGTTGGTATTATTATGTGAACAAAATTAAAAATGCAAATGGTATTGGGTAGTATGTCTATTGTTTTTAGAGTGAATAAAATAAGTCAAGGCTTTTGCTTGTTCCTAATATACTTTATGTGCATATTAATAGAATAATAAACTGGCGTTACTCAGTGAATATATAAATGCTAATTTTAATACAAATACAAAACATTGTTTTTATTCTGAGTAAATAAAATGTATTAATAATTTTGCTTGAAACTACCTATGCTCTCGTTTATAGAAAGTGTGTTCAATATGTTAAATAATAATTAAAGGAAAGCAGCTGAATTTTAACATACTTTTAATAGTCTTATAGTCATTAATAGGAAAATATATTATTTCTACAGAATAATAACATATTATAACTAATCCTAAAACAAATATATTAGAGGTTATGTATGTTTGTAATGGTAAAAACATATGTTCGCATAATTTACGGTTAGGACTGTTGTGAATTCAGCCACATATGCATAAAACGAATGAACAATTTGTTCTGAAAGTTAATTTCAGTGGATAATATTGATTATTGTTGCATTTTGTTTTTTTTTACTTTTTGAGTATTTTTGTATGTTTTCGGCTTGTAATTAATAGTTAATTTCAGTAGATATTATTGATTATTGTTGCATTTGGTTTTTTGTACTTTTTGAGTATTTTTATATGTTTTTAGCTTGTAATTTTTATTTCATGATTTTCATCTGTTTTAAGGAAACGATTGTTTTTTATTAATTCTTCTGTTTATTTAACAGTTTTTCTACATTAATTTTAAACCTAATGCTTTTTAATCATTATTTTCATTTGTTTTAATAATTACGGATGTGTTTTCCTTTTCTTCTTTTCAATTGTTTTTAGAAAAATAAGCAAAAATACTATTTGTTTCATAACCTGCTGTCGCATTATTAATCAATGCGAACTAATGAAAGTCTGAATGAAATTTCAATCATTATGGCACAATTATGTACAATTAATAAAACCATTAATTTGAAATAATTATTAAATTTTACCCATAAACCTTGAAATTCTATAAAATGTTAAAGTAATTATAATTGTTTGGCAAATTTTATGACTGACCTAATTTTGTCTAATTGATTTAAGTAAGTATTTTTAAATAATGATATGTGTTTTTTTATTAATCATATTTATTTAATTATAATTTAAATGCAAAATAAACAACGACATAAAAAAATTGGGAACTTTAAATGAAAATGATGGTTTCAAGCATTAAACATAAAAAAAATTGTATTATTTTTCTTTACGATTATTTTAAGCTAATGCAAAACCTCTTATCTTCTCTTTATTCGAAAGAATATTGTAGTAGTGGAATATTTTTATTTTTATAATTTAAAACAATTGAATGACGTATGGTATTTTTGCATAGCGGTTGACCTTCAAATTTGAAATATTCAAAAATTACAAATGCACAATGTCGTTGTTTTTAACATATTCCGATAGTGTTTATTTAATAGATATATTTATCGCACTGTATGACAAAATTGAAAATATTTACGTTATAATCCGTGTAGAATACATCGTAATGAAGTAATTACGCATAATTTTCCAACAGTCATGAAACGATAAGATACGATTGTTCTATCGGCGTTGAATTTAGAATATTTTCTTTATCTTCACATTAACGCTTACCCGCAAAATAATATACGCTGAAGGCCATGAGATCAAGTGCGGTGCGTTTTTGTCTAGCATGACTTGCAAGTTTCAACTTGTCATTGAAGCAAAACACTTTTTTTTTTAATGGAATGATTATTTTCATTTTAATCGTAAAGATAAGAGAAACTCGTATGTTTTTAAATATAAAGAATAAATAAATCAACATGAAACTTTTCAATGCCAGTTGTATTCATGACTAGTTTAGGAAATTAATACGAGGTGTGTTCAAAAAGTAATGTACGTAGATTCACATTTAATTCTAATTGTAATTTGAATTACTTTTCTCGCCTGAAGGCAATTCAGTAGTTATAGTGGTTGACTAAACCGTTTTGTTTGTATACTTACGCGTATAAACCGAATTACCCCATCACTTTAAAGCGCCATTAATCATATCAACATAATACTTCACATACAGACTAACGCCGGTTACTTTTGCTATTGTTATTTCGGCTACAACCTATGGATATTTATATGGTTCATAATTGTGCGTTTCTATATTGATATTAAACATTATTTTTATTTTTTTAAATATTATTATGCTTTTAATATTTAATACTGATGTAATTTTATTTTAGGATGTGTCGCAGCGTTATGCCTCTTCGTATTGAGTACCAAGCATCTGATGGTGGTGTACATGTACCTGATGTCAATAGGAGTCGTCTTCACGTCTTACTGGTCGAACCTGAGCACGATGAAGGCGGTGGTGGCGGCGGTGTCCCAGGAGGAAATCACCACCAGCATCCTGGACGACTTCCTCTCGCTGAACTTCAAGGACCTACTAGAGCCGACCAACTGCGCATTCCTCGTGATTCAAAACGCACTGTTCCAACTGACGCTGTCCTTCCTCTTCGTGAACATCCACCTGGGGCCTAGGTATCCGCCGCTGCAGAAGATCCTGCCCTTCTCCTTCATGGGACCGTCGATACTGGCGGTGCTGCCGGTGCCGGTCACGGTCCTGAACCACTCAGCCGTCTTCGCCGCGCTGCTACCGCTCGCACTAGTCAAGTTCGTGTTGTGGGTTTCTTTAGTTTTGATCGTGCAGACGATGTACAACGGTTACGTGCACGCGAAGAACTTCGTCTCGAATTTCGGCATGTCGGCCCTGATAGAGGCCGAGTGGTTGAGGCTGAGCGTGCCGGAGGTGCTGCGCACGTTCTGGTTGCTACGGGTGCTAGAACACACCGGTATCTTCTTCATATCCGGACTTTGGAGTCAAGTTGATGAGAACGGATTGACGCCGGCGTTTAGGCTGTTGAAAAATACCATGGTGACAGGATGTGATACGTTGACTGCGGTTTTAGGGATTACGAGTATAGTTTCGTACCTGTGCCATCACATCGGGAAGTTTTTCCAGTGGATACTTCTTACAGAGGATGAAAATGATAAAGGATTGGGAACTGTTTCGGCTATACTCTTTTACATACTAGCCCTACAAACCGGGTTGACTGGATTGGAACCAGAAAAGCGTTTTATAAGGCTATGTCGTAACTTCTGTTTGCTGTTTACTGCCCTGCTGCATTTCATACATAACATCGTGAATCCGTTACTGATGAGCCTTAGCGCATCGCATAACCCTTCGCTTAAAAGACATGTAAGAGCGTTAGCCGTTTGCGGGTTTCTAGTTTTATTCCCGATTCTCCTCCTTTGCTACCTTTGGTCTCATCACACCACCTCTACCTGGTTGCTAGCTGTATCTGCGTTTAGTATAGAGGTGATTGTTAAAGTCGCCGTTTCGCTTTGTATATATTCGCTATTCCTGTTGGACGCTAGAAGAGAGACGTTTTGGGAGAAATTGGATGATTACGTATACTACATACGCGCATTTGGAAACACCGTGGAGTTCTGTTTCGGGATATTCCTGTTCTTCAACGGGGCGTGGATTTTGGTGTTTGAGAGCGGCGGTGCGATTCGTGCGGTGATGATGTGCATCCACGCCTACTTTAATATCTGGTGTGACGCAAGGGCAGGATGGTCTGTCTTTATGAAACGCCGCACCGCCGTCAATAAGATAGATAGCCTGCCCGAAGCCGAGGAGGAGCAACTGCGCAGGCTCGACGACGTATGCGCCATCTGTTATCAAGAGATGCGCTCTGCGAAGATAACCCGCTGCAAGCACTTCTTCCACGGCGTGTGTCTGCGCAAATGGCTCTACGTCCAGGACAGGTGCCCGCTCTGCCACGAAATCCTCCACTCCGTCGAGTGCGACGACAACAAGGAGGCGACAAGCGCGCACCCTCCTTTACAAGAAGAAATAGACTACAGGTGATAGACTCTTACCACAATTAATTCAATTACACTCCCGCTACTTAACTTATTGTGATGCGATTTCTGCTTCAAGAGCGCGCGGCGGATTTAGGATATGAAATTTAATTTAATTCATCTCGTTATACTTAATTGAAACAAAACAAAAATCAACAAAAAATTTGTGATCATACGAAGAGAACAGGGTTTTGATGTAATGAGGATTGGGTGGTCACCAGATGACGAGAGCAGTGATTTTTTTTTTAATGTGGGGAGGGGAGGGTGTACATTCGCAACTCTGTAAATAGTGTAAGTTTTTTTTTTTAATTTCCTTTTTTGTTTCGGGGAATGTCTTTTTACATTCCGTATTACTCGATACTAGAATGATAATGACATGAAGAGAGAATATAATCCTTTATTTATTAAATAAATAAACTATATTTTAAGTTAGGTACACCATTTTATTTAAACTCCTCAACGTAACGGTCTCAGTTGAAGATCAGGTCTTTGTAGTTGGTGAGCAGGTAGTAGTTGGACACTTTGCAGTTGGTCAGCGTCCTCACCACCGTCATTCTGTCGGCGCGTTCGAAATTAGCTTTAACTACTTCGTAATAACGACCATCACTGAAAAAAATAATGAGGCTAACAAGACGGTGCAAAGGTAAATAATGTCCTAAATGATTTAATTACAAAAATTGTAGACTTTTCTATAACGTATTATTGCTAACAAGTAAGGGAAAATAATCCAAACATTTCTTTGCAGATTTCATTAAAGTTTTTATGATTGATAGGTAGCCTAAAACCATTTAATTTTTTTTAAATTAGAATCCTTAAGAAAATGAAAAATTAATTATGTAATCACTTTAAATATTCTAATACTTACGTCAACACTAAACTTTTAAGCTTTAAACACTTGACACGTAGAGTGTCTATAGCTTTTTGGCTTTTATCGGAAAACCTCAAATTTTCGGGATCCCACCGTAATTCGATGCGCTCCAAAATTGGACAGTCGTTTGCAATAGATTCCATGAGTTGGTCAACTAGGATGTTTACGCCGAGACGTTCCCTTGTGCCCATAATTATAATCCTGGAAAAAAATATCGATCGAAGTCTGTGACTTAATATACACGACCAATCATATTAACTCTAGCTACAACTTAATTAATCATATTCCAATATTTTCTTATCAAACACGGATAAGGATAGGTCTTTAAAATCTTACACTGAACTGTTCAGAAATTTAGCTTTGATACGACACCCTCTGGTCAGAAATTTGAAGCTGATAAAAGCGCCCCCTGTGAAACAAACAGTTATATTCACATTGTATAAATAATTTATATAACTGTTGCCAGAACTGAAAGTTTGTTAATGGATGAACCAAAAGAAAATAAATAAACGTAACAGTTCCTTCATACATTAATTAATAATATCTGGAAAATGTTTTTCAGAGTGGAACAATAAAGTAGATTCGTAAGCTATTTCAAAGAGGGCGCTGTTACCAGTGGCATATTAGTTTAGAGAGATCCAATCAACAGAATGTAAGCCCTGAGAGTGTAAACTTACTTGGCGTTCTTTAATATGGGCAAAATGCTTTGCCACAGAGCGTCAGTTATGTGCGACATTCCAGACAAACCGAGCCCCCAAAGTTGGCTGCCGTGTTTCGAAAGGAATTTGTAGAGGGCGTCATCGGAGAGATTGTCGGAGCTGTCCAAGTCCAAAGATACCTACAAATAGAAAAGTTATTATAATAAATCAGTTATTCTTATTAAGATTAAGCCCAAATCTATTTTCTAATCAATTTCCATTCACTCCTTCCATCAATAGTTCTTACCAAATTCTTAGGATTGCCTTGCTCCATCCAAGCCTTCAGCACCGAATCATTGAAACCGTTAAGTTGTCCAGCACTCAAAAACCTCAATCCCGGATGACGAGTCAGCATATCAATAAGGCACTCTGTTGACAGGTCCGTAGCTGTGATATCGAGCTCTTGCAATGAGCACTTATCCCACTCGACTTGCATCAAGTGTTCACTCTGAAGACCTAAAATTAGTTAATCAGAAAATCGCCATTTTTTTTAATCCTTTAATCGTATTACTAGTTCCGTTCATCAAAAGACACTTCAAACGTCTGCTCCTCTGAAATAGGGTTTTCATCGTAGATCCAGTCACCTTATTGCAGTAATTTACAGCCAAGCATTCCAACTGTTAAAAAAATAATCAACTATAAATAAATTAACTGGAGATTGTGAGGATAAAACTCACCTGAATACAATTCGAACTGAAAGCATCGATATGACTGTCATCAACGAAATTAATACCGAACAAATTAATCACCCTCAAATTCGGCGTCGCGGACTTTAATTTATGCACGTTGATGACCTCGTAAATCTCCTCCTCCTCCTCCTCGATCTTCTCGTACGTCCCGATCAGGTGCAAGATCTCCAAACCGTTGATGAAGTTGTAAATCTTACGCATGAAACCCTCCATGAAGATGACCTCGGACAAACAGATGCACAAGTATTTCAGTTTGGTGG
Source organism: Ontholestes murinus (assembly GCA_963969525.1). Lineage (NCBI taxonomy): Eukaryota > Metazoa > Arthropoda > Insecta > Coleoptera > Staphylinidae > Ontholestes > Ontholestes murinus. The sequence goes on from OZ018393.1 coordinate 12,053,283, forward strand.
GGAACGCCTGCAACTCGCTGAAGTCGTGGAGCTGCATGGCGGTGGAGAAGTCCAGCAGCATGTGCGTCAGATTGGGGCACTTGTTGGCCAATTCGTGGAGGACGGTGTGCGTGATCAACTCGATGGGCAGCTCGATGTAGCGCAGTGAAGGCCCGAAACGGATGGAGATTAAGGCCAGGAGGGATTCCAGGGAGCCGACGTGAAGCCCGGAAATTTCCGGACGCAGCGAGACGTTCTTCCAGAGTCTGGTGTCGTAGGCTATCATTCGCCATTTCTTGCAGATCATGGCCAGCTGGCAGATTTCGCGGTGTGTGAGGTAGCAGAAGATGTTGAGGAGGACTTTATCAGGAAGTTTTTCGATGGTCTGAAAATATTGTTATTTAATAAGCTTCACTAGTTTAGTACTCTTCATTAGTAAATTTGACATATTACTCTTATGGCGCAAAGCTTTACAATTATGAGTTCTTTTGGAATGAAGCGAGATGAATAATCACTCTGATGATTTTAACTATTGTTCTTGTGTATATAACCAACAAAATAAAAAAAACTGTCAAATATTTATTCTATGTCTGTCATATTATTGTTGTAATTGTGTCATTGCTGTCAGTTCTCTGTCTGACATTAATCTGTGCCATCTTACCATTTGTAATTTGTTTTGCATGACTTACAATTTTTAAGGTTATTATATTTATTAATATATTATTTCTCATTGGATGTAACATAATATTCTAAGCAGTTGATTTTAAACCATACTTGATCACGAACAGTATCGCCGGTCCAACAAAATTTTGAATTGAAATATCCTTGGATAACCTTTGAATGATTTGAATTACGTTTGAATAATATGAATTACCGCTCGACGATCTTGTCCAGATGATTTTTAAGGACCTTGAGCTTGGAAAACAAAAAAAAAACACCTACAAAATTAATTGAAATATCCTTGGACAGCCTTAAACAGTTTCGAATGAACCTTGCACTTGAATGACCTAAAAGTATCACTAATAATAATCTATGAATGACCTAGAATAACTTCGAATGACCTTAAGGGATCTTAAATGAATGTTAAGTGATTTTTAATAATTCTTGGATGACCTTAAAATAACTTGAATAATTACAGAACCCTGAAAAATCATCATATGACCTTAAATAGTCTGGAGTGTCTGTTGGGTAATAGTCAATGTTGAATGGACGTTGGAGGATTTTAAATGATCTTCAATGACCATTGCATGACCTTAAACTATTATCAAATGAAAAATAATTATCTTGAATACCCAATACCTTTGAATGACGTTTGGATGACTGAAAGAAATGGATGATCTTAGATGATGTTGAATTACGTTGAATAATATTAATGTTCGGATGATTTTAAATGACCTTGACCTTGGAAACCCTTGAAACACCGACAAAACTAATTGTAATATCCTTGTATAACCTTAAACAGTTTCGAAAGACCGTTGAATAACCTAAAAGTATCACTAAATGATATCGAATAACTTTGAACTTGACTCTTTATTTTTTCTTATTATTAATGACCCAGAATAATTTTAAATAACCGTTGCCTGACCTTAGGGAATCTTAATAGACTATTATTTAACTTTGAATGATGTTTAGATGACCTTAAATGATACTGAATTACATTTGAATAATCTTAATTACAGCTCGACGATCTTTGTTCAGTTGTTTTAAATGACCTTGACCTTCGAAAACCTTGAAAGACCGACAAAATTAATTGTAAACACCCTATATAGTTTACAATGACCGTTGAATGACTTTAAAGGATCACTAAATGATCGAATAACTGAACTCGACTCAAAGATTCTTGAATAATCGATGGATGACCTAGAATAACTTTGAATGAACGTAAAATAACCTAAATAATCGCAGGACCTTGAAAAATCAACAGGTGACCTTAAATAGTCTTGGGTAATAGTGACTGTTGAATTAACATTGGATGATTTTAAATGATCTTGAATGACCATAAATTATAATCAAATGAAATTGAATTATCTTGAATGGCCATTATAAAATTGCAAATAACTTTGAATGCTGTTTGGATGACCTTAAATGATCTTGAATTACGTTTGAATAATCTTAATTACCGCTCGACGATCTTGTCCATATGATTTTTAATGACTTTGACCTTGGATAGTCTTGAAAGATCGATAAAATTAATTGAAAACTCCCTAAATGGTTTCAAATTATCTTAAAGGATCACTAAATAATTTCGAATAACTTTGAACTCGACTGTTTTTTCTGGATTGTTATAAAATCTCAAAAGTTCTTGAATAATCGATTAATGGCCTAAGATAACTTTGAATGAACGTTGCATGACCTAAAGAGATCTCGATAGACTGTTAAGTGATTTTTAATGATTCTTGGATGACCTTAAATAGTGTTGGGTAATTGTGAATGTTGAATGAACGTTGGATGATTTTAAATGATCTTGAATGACCATTAGATTGTAATTAAATGAAATTAAACTGTCTTGAATGGCCATTATATAATTGCAAATTACTTTGAATGATGTTTGGATGACCGTAAATGATCTTGAATTATGTTTAAATAATCTTAATTACGACGATCTTGTTCAGATGTTTTAAATGACCTTCACCTAGGAAAACCTTGAAAGACCGACAAAATTAATTAAAAACTCATTGCATAACTTTAAATAGGTTACAATGACCGTTAAATGACCTTAAAGGTTCACTAAATAATCTCGAATAACTTTGAACTCGACTGTTGTGTATAATTTTTCTTGGTTGTTAAATAACCTCAAAAATTCTTGAATAATCGATGAATGACCTAAAAAAACATAATTCTTCACAAATAAAAAACTTTTTAACTTTGAATTTATAACTTAACAACTTGTCATTATCAAACTAGTTTGATAATGACAAGTTAAAATTGTCGAAACTATAGTCACTAAATAAAATCCGTGTTATACAAACAAAGTTAAAAAGTTTTTTATTTGTGACCTAAAAAAACTTTGAAAGAACATTGCATGACTTTAAAAGATCTTAAATGACTGTTGTTTTAATAATTCTTTAATTACAATAACAATAAAGCGATAAATAGAAATAGATTAATAGAAAGAGCAAACTAGAAAGAAAAGAATAATAAGGAATTAAGAGAGAAAATTATTGTGAAGAAATAAGTAAAGAGAGAGAGATTAAAATATTTTCATATTTCTTGTGACCTTCAATATTTTTTTTAATTAATAGAAAGTAATAACAGATAGATAGAAAGGAAATAGATCGGCAGAAGGATGGGTAGAAATAAGCAATATGAGAATGAGAAATGAAGAGATAAATAGAATAAATTAAGGTGGTGGGGAGAGGTGGTAGACTTTACGAAGGAGGAAGTGGACAGAGCTTTCGAGGAGTTGAAAAGAGAGAAAGCGGCGGGGTATTAAAGGCGGAAATGCGGAAGGAAAGGAAATAAGAATGTGACGGGAAGAAAACGTTCGGGAAGGTTTTGAACCGGATATGAATAGGGGAGGGGTCACCCATCCCGGAATCGTGGAATGTGGGGGCAATATGCCCTATATACAAGGGAAATGATAGGGGGCAAGTTGAAAACTATGAGGAGGTGATAGTGATGAACACCGGGTATAAGTTAGGGATGGCAATGGCAAAGAACAGACTGGAGGAGGAGTGCCAGAGATGCAGGAAAGTTTTAGAAAGGTGAAAGGATCAGCTCTTTACTCTCGCCTGGATGATGGAACGTGTGATGGAAGAAAGAGGGAGTGTGAATGCGATTTAATTGGATCTGAAAGCAGCGTATGACTCAGTGTCGAGCGATAGATTGATAAAGTGTCTGAGGGTGGGGAGTAGGGAATGGTAGAGTTCATGAGGACGACGAGGAAACAAGGGCGCATCGAAATTGTAAGGGACGGTATCAGGGAAATGTAAGGGGGTGCGTCAGGGCTACTCGGTAAGTAAGTAGTAAGAGTAAGATTTGGGTGCTAGTGCATGCCATTACGACATGGTGTTGATGGCGAGGAAATGAAATGAATATTAGCGAGAGTGGAGAAATACATGGACCGGAGAGATTCGAGGGTGAATGTTTAAATGTTGGAAAAACGAAGTGGATGAGATTTGGAAATGAAGGAAGGATTAAACCAAACTAGAGTTTTGAAGGTTATTAGGAGCATGTCAATAGGGTACAGGGGAAGGCGAGGAAAGCGTGGGGGCTAGTGAGAGAAAAATAGGAAAATTGGATGGATGACAGTGCGAGAGTGACGTGTGATCTATGAGATGAGTGCGTGAGACCGATCTTGATGTATGGGTGTGGATAATCGACACCGAGATACATATTGCTCAAAGAGTAGGAAGAGTGAAACAATAAGGAGAGTGGCAGTGTATGAGATGAAGCTGTGTGTATTGAAGGAGGTTTGGAAGGGATGCCTAAACACATGAGAGGGTTGATGGATACCAGAAGAGAGAATGTTTGAGAAGGTGGGTTTGCCAGAGGGGATCGTGAAGGAGTGGCTGGAGCAAGGGGTGAATGTAGCGGGATAGGTGCATGAGAAGGCGAAGGAGGTGGAGAGACAAATATGTTGTGACTGTAGTTAATCATGTATATTACAATATGTACAATTACAAAATATTACATTGAATATGAAGTTATCAACTGGTTGATCATCTAGTCCATCCTATGCCGAAAGGTGCGTGGGTGAAGATTAGGGGAGAGTGGTACAACTGTCAGCGCTCAAAACTTGTGCTTAGGCCTGCCAGCGGAATTCGTTCTTTTGTTAGAGTGTGTCTTTTGTTGCAATTTTGGGAAAACTGTCCGATAATTTATTTGTAGCCGCAATTTCCGAAGGCGCACTTTTATATCACATTATAATTCGGACAATTTCTCTCTTGTCCTGATCCCAATAAAATGCAAATCAGTGTTATGGCTGTATGGACAAAGCGGTAACAGATCTATGTATAAAAGTGAACATAATGAGTGCTATAGGGCGGTGCAAGGACAAGGGAGGAGGCCAATGTATCTAGAGAAGAACCATTTGGAAAAAGAGGAGAGAGTTACCGTGGCAAGGATGAGATGCGGGACTTAGGAGAGAGGGAGAAAGAAATGGATGGATCGCTGTATCCCTCGAGAATGCGTGCTATGTAAGAATGGGAAGGATAGGTGGAGTCGTCTGGTAGAGGAATGCAAGGGAGTAGAAAAGGATTGGCTGGATGGATTGAATGAGATAAGACGGGGCCAAGGTAAAAGTTCTGACGAGACGGATGGAAAGAGAGAGGGAGGAGGAGAGAGGAAGTTTAGCTTACTTGCAAATTTTAATAGTTCTGAATGGAATAGTTTGTTGGGAAAAATTTTTTTTAACTTTTGTGAGGCTTAATTAAAAACATCTACAGTGTTTTGCGATTTTTTTAGAGATTTAAAATATAGATAGCAGATAAAAAATTGATTACTTTTGTTATACTTACTTTAATTTTTTACGGTTTTTTATAGAATTTTTAAATATTTATTAAATGAATAACGTATAGAGGTAAAGGGAAAGAGAGGACGAGAGATAAAAGAAAGATTAAAAGAAGTACAGAACAAAATAAAGATAGAAAGGTAAGAATAGGAAAAGAAAAGATTACTTGCGAAACTTGAAATATTTTGTTTTGTAGATTTTTAAAAGGTTTAAAAATGAAAAAAGAAAGATAGAAAGAGGGAACGAGAAATAGGGTGTGCGTTTTTGAGGAATTTTTAATGATAAAAAATAGAACAGGCAGAAGGTCAGAAAGAAAGAGCCCGGGAGATAAAACGAAAGAGAACGAGAGAAATATAAAAAGAGGAGAACAAGGGGTGAAGAGAAATGGAAAGAAAGAAAGAACGAGAGAAATAAAAAAAGTTGATATATCTTGTAATGAGTAATTTAAAAAAAAAACCTACGTTCCTTGCAGAAAGATATTTAAGAATTAGTTCAATAATTGAAGTTTTATTATTTCCTTCAAGTGATTTTTATTGGATTTCACACAATTCTTAGCTTTGGATATTTTTGAAACAATTTGGATCGTAATTGGAAGTAATTGATCAAAATTGAAAGGAGAACAAAAATGGAAAGGAACAAAATTGGTACAATTTTTTTAGAATTGCAGAGGTTTGTATTTTTTATTGCAGTTTAGTCAGATTAGATTAGAATTCAATTAATTACTTATTGATTTTTCTGCATTTTATTCCAGTATTTTTATCGTTCTAAACTTGAAACACTTTAGGGACATTATTAACATCATAAGTCCGAAAGTTTGCGACTAAAGAATAAAAAATAGGAAACTAGAAAATAGGAAGATTAAACAATTTAAAGAAGTGGTATTTTTTTAAATAATCGTTAGATCTTTACTAAAGAAAGAGAAAATTCGGAAGTTTATAGAGTTATTTCAAAATAACATGACAACAAAGGGAAAAAATATGGGTTGTTTTAAAGATGTCTCTAAATATTTGGACAATTACAAGGATTATAATTTTTTCTAATGAATATATTGGGAAAATTTGATAAGCTCCATAAGTGTTAAAATATAATACTTTTCCCTAAGTCACATGTGTACCGTTTTCAAGAAATGTTTCAGTCAGTGGAGAACAAAATTGAAGGTTCCCACAAGACATCAAATATATAGAAGATGAAAAAAATCGCTGTCGTCAAAAATAAGTTTCAAAGGGAGAAGATAACGTACTTAAATAGGTTAATTTTATGAAAAGTTTTAGGTTTTGAGCATTTAGAAAAAAAATAATCGATTGGTGAAAAGTCAATTCGCCAAAATTTCATTACTTTACATTAATTTAAATTTATCAAAGAACACTATTGCTAGATAGTAATAGAGTTTGAATGAATCTTTTCAAATAAGATTTTAGCGAAAGTATCAACTTTGCGAATAATCTTGACAAAATTTCCCTAATCAGCACACGAACTAAAATGAAATTCAACAATTTATCATCTGCCTGATGAAGCCACTGTGTCGCAGTTCATCGACATTAAATTGTGTAAATTCTCAAAACCCAAGTGTTTTATTTATCACTTAATATTTCACCAAGTAAAAGCCTCATCAATCCAATATTCAACAAAAGCCTTTCTTGGATATTTCAACAACTTAATATTTGTTTAAAACTGATATTATATATAAAAAAAGAATATTATATGTATAAATTTAATTTTCATCTATTACTTTTTAATACAAATTGAAATTTGTAATGGTTGTGTATATTAGGTTGCATATATTATACTTTTTTCTTAATATTAATGGTTGCTATTATCATCTTTAATTGTATGTGCAGTTAAATTTGAAAACGATTACACACTAAATTTCATAAAATCTTATAAAATTCTAAATCATTCAATTTTTATAGATTTGTCGCAAATATTAAAGTTTATTTCATTATGAACCTTTATCTCTAGATTTATATTTGTTTTCAATACTTTCATAACTGTATTTCCAAATACTAGATATAATAAGCTTAATAAATATTTTAATAAGAAACTTTTAAACAATTCTTAATTTAGGCCCTTAAGAGTTTTTCTATACTTTCATATAACTTTTAGGTACATAGGAACAATTTGTATATTAAACATTTGCTTTCAAAAATTCTCTTAAAAAGGATACATTTTTATTTCCAAAAATTTTATTACTCTATTTCCAATAAATACATAAAATAAGTTCAATTAATGTTTTAATAAGAAACTTTCAAATTTAGATTCTTAGCCTTTTTCTACACTACAATATTTTATACTTTTCGGTTTACCTTATAAACTATACATTTGTTTTTGAAAATCCCGTTAAAAAGGTATTAAGCGAACATGAGTTACAAAAGGACAGAAAATTTGGCTCGTGACTTAAGCAATTTCCGGAAATGATTGCCAAATTTCTTCGCTTTGTTGGCATTAAAAGGTTATTTATATTTTCACCTTAAAAAATAATATTTACCACTTTTAATATTCATTACATTAAAAACCTCTCAATTAATAATATAAAATTAAAATAAAATCTCTAGTTTGTTTATTTTTTCATGGGTATAATATAATAAATGTGGATAAGGTTAAAATAAGTTAAATTTGAACGAAATAAATATTTTTCATTACCGTTCCAGCGAATGGACTTCTGGCTGCTGTACCGTCAGTCAGGTACATCTGGTTGGCCTCGATGGCCATCTGGCCCCAGATATCCGCCTCCATGTCGACGCACCCTCTGCACTGACCACTTTGTCAAAACCCCGAAAACAATAGCTCGCCGAAGAGAGAACTTTCGAAACGGAACGACTCCTGGTGTGCGGGTCCCACCAGGTCGAGTGCTCGCACTGTTTTATATATAACTCCGTCTAAATCGGCTTAGTAGGTTTAAAAATAGCTAGCCGGTGTATTTCGCTTAAAAATGTGTTTAAATCGATGGCGCGAAGAAAATTTCAAACTACAAGTTTAAAGACAGAGAAAACATCTCCATTAAACAGAAGTTTTCCTGGTTTCCTCTCGTCCCCTCTCTTCAAATTCAACCAAAAGTAATCTGTTCGATCTGATCAAGACCCAATTACCTATTATTATATGCATTTTAGAAATTTGAACAAAAAATTATTCTTCCTCAAGATTAAATGACAAATTAACTTTCCTCTGTAACTTCTCTTGTCATCCTTAACAATGCAGAATGTCTAGCAATTAATATTCCTGTGTATTACCCTTGTATCCGGCTATACCCCCCTAATTTAATGTGCTCTATCCCTACATGGAATTATCGCCCTTTAACTATTTTTCAACAATTCCTAAAGGTGAATCTGCAAAATATAACCAAAATTCAAAATATTCTAAAAACACTATCCTTCACCTGTAGGACTGTGACTCCAAAAATTTTCTAACACTATACAAGTATCGGATTACAAATAAAATATCGAATCTTGTTTCAAATCTCCTCTGTCCTTTCTAGATCGCTAACAAACCTCCTCTATCAGAATACTTGGCGCTGTGAGGTCTGCGTCATCCTAAGCATTGGAGCTTGAAAGCTGCAGGGTGGATAGTATAGTAATAGACAGTAGAAGTAATGGCAGAAAGCAAATAACTGATACAATAGTGTAAATGAGAAACAATAAATTTTAAATTAATAGAAAAATTAAGATGTGAGGGATGGTAGGTAATAGTTGACAGTTAATCAGAGATATATTTTAAATACATAGATTTGAGATGATATAATAAATGGCAGATAAAAGGTTATAGACGACAGATAATAAATTATAGATTTCTCTCATCAATCCACAAGTTAACACCCCCCACTATCAAGTATTTCCTAAAGCAATCCTTTGTTTTGATATTAAAAATAATATAATTAAATGGTGGCTTCCAACTAAATAAGTGGAACATCAATTATAGTCGAATTTTAACTGAGAACACAAATAAAATTCGATAAGATTTCTTGTTTTTTATATGTGTGAGTAAACTTATAGAAAATTAAATTCGAATGGGACACCCTTAAGTATAAACTAGGCGTGGAATTCATTCAGAGCTAATTTAAAATGAATCGATTCATTGAAGAAAGACGCTATATTAATTGTAATTGAAAATATTTTCAGCCCCACGGTTATTGCAACGCTAGCGATTCAGCGATTCAGCGGGTCTGCATATATGCACGTTTTAAAAAATAATGATGCTTCAGTTTAATACGACCATCACGAAGTCACGAGTTGCTCCTCTAAAATTTTAAACATTCCCACGACTCGAATTGTGCAAAGCTGTGCTTCTTTCTCAATTGATAAAGTTAATGAATTAATAAATCAGATTGTCAGATTAAAATATAATAAGACCCTGTGGTGTGACCACCAACTTGTGGAATAGATCAACAATTGTAAAAGTAAAAAAAAAAATTGTCAATAAATATATGTTACTACTACTTTACAATTTGGTCTGTTGTGCCGTCCAGGCTGATTTTAACTTCAGGATGGCGATGACCGTTACTGTCAATTTCTCTTAAATCTAGAATATTCGAATTTATCCGACATCAACATAAATAAGCAGCATCTCCAATTAATAAAAACATTTTTTTGAAAACGTCGGATAAAAGAATATCTCCTGACATTACAGCCTCGAATTCTCGCCAGAAATATAAGACTTGGTTATTGTGAAGGATGCTAACATTTGCAGTGGATAGTTAGCCAAATTCGGAAAAAAATGGAATAGGCTTAAATTCTCTTGGTTGAAAAGACCTGATCAATCAAAACTCTTAAAATTACAAATTTTTGTACAAACGTGCATAATAGTTTTTATTTTGTAAAATTCTATTTCAGCTACTTTTATACTCGGAAGACCTTGACGATAATTGAATTAGGCGATGATACTTAGGGAAACTTATCTGTTCGGCCTAGAATTACAATAACAGTAAATTCAAATATAGATTTCTTTCTTGAAAATGATTGGTCAAAATATTAGAAATAAGAAAGTTTGTTAAAGAGCTAATAATGTCTTTTATCTATTGTCCAAATTTTATAGTTCTATCTATATTTCATTTAATGTACTTGCAAAGTACTTAAAGGAATGCATTGCATACTTTTGCAAGTGCACTTGCAAAATAATTTTTCACTTGTTCCAAAAAGTACCGATTTTCAACCTCATCAGCCTAAAGAAGTTGAATCCAGGAAACCTGAGTAAATATAGAGAAACTATTAAGGTAATATCTGTTGTTTAAAGACTGGCACTAAATTTCCCCAAATTAGGTGAATAACCATTGACAAATATAGGGAACTGTCAACAGCGATAATTATAATAATAATAACGTGAATTATTTTTATAATATCATAGCTACGTATCTATTTTGGATCTCACGAGTTTTGCTATGGTATTGGTAGGTATAAGAAAATCTAATGCAACGCTTTAGAGATCACCATAATAGTTTCTCTATATTTTTAATTCGTTTTCCTACGTCAGGGGATAAGACAAGGAGTCTAGTACCTATTTAGCAAAACATTAACTGTAGATTTTTTCGAAAAAAGTTTCTATTGATGAGACAAGAGAAAATAAGAAATTTTTTACGATCTAATTAGTTGAGTAATTGGTGATTATACTAAGAAGAATTTGGATAATAAGATGTTTAAGTTGTAATATAAATAAGATTTCTAAGGCTTAGAATTGTAGATTAGTTTTCTTCAATTTCTTAAATGTAAAGCGATTGCAGAAATTAGCCTTGCTAAATTGAAATGTAGCTAAAAGCCTTCATAATCAGAATGTGCCAATGAATGGTTTATATATGATTATATAAACGTATCAATTAGGGTTGAGAATTGTAGCCACGAGTTTTTATCATTTGTAACTTAGGCTTAATTAATTAATTAAATCCTGAAGCTTTAATATATTTTTGAATTTAGATGGCCTACAAGAAGTTTCTTTTTAAATGGCCTTAGTTTGTTCCATATTGTTCCATTTTTTATTTAACTTGAATAGTGAAGAAAAAAAAAACAATTGTCGATTTTCATCCAGAAACAAAAATACAACACTCCAAAATGAAATTAGGGTAATTGAAAATTGCATTGAGAGATTTCTAAAATTGTTTAAATTTGATCACTAGAACAATTGGCCCTAAAATCACAAGATACTTCTAGAAATAGCGTAATTTGAATTCGAGATAAAAACAATTAACGATTTTCACCCAGAAATGAAAATTGAACACTCCAAAATGAAATTAGGAAAATCGAAAATTACATTGAGAGATTTAAAAGAATGTTTAAAATTGATCGCAAGATAATTTGGCATCAAAATAACAAGAAACATATATAAATAGTGTACTTTGAATTCTACTTGAAAACAATTGATGATTTTCAATTAGAAACAAAAATAAAACACAAAAAATTGCATTGAGAGATTTCAAAAATTGTTTAAAATTGATCACAAGAACAATTGGCCCCAAAATCACATGATACTTCTAAAAATAGCGTAATTTGTATTCGAGATAAAAACAATTAACGATTTTCATCCAGAAATGAAATTAGGAAATCGAAAATTACATTGAGAGATTTAATAAAATGTTTAAAATTGATCGCAAGAATATTTGGCATCAAAATAACAAGAAACGTCTATAAATAGTGTACTTTGAATTCTACTTGGAAACAATTGACGATTTTTATCTAAAAACGAAAATAAAACATAAAAAATTGCACTGAAAGATTTTAAAAATTATTTAAAATTGATCACAATAACAATTGGCCCCAAAACAACAAGATATAGGTATAAATAGTGTACTTTGGATTCTACATAAAAACAATTAATTATTTTCATCTGGAAACAAAAATACAACACTCCAAAATGAAATCGAAAATTGCGTTGAGAGAATTTCTTATACCAAATGTAAATTTTGAAGACCTTTCAGAAGATACCACATGAATGAATGAAAGTTGTATATTTATTTCCCATTAATATATTAATTGTGTATGAAACATATTATAGCTATTCTCACATAATCTATTCGTTCGTAGTAATTTTTTTTAGGCGTTCAACAATCAAGAGCAAATATTTATCAAAGTCTTCTGGTATCTATAAAACATGTTTAATATCCCATCACATCATTAATTTCTTAACAAGCATTTTCTCACTATTCTCAAGGCTCCATGGTATCATAATAGCATCTACTCGTTTCAAGAATATTTCTTGGTACAATCAAGAAAAAAAATAGTTAAAGTAGTCTGGTAAGAACAAAAGATCTTATGTTTTCTTATAAAGCATGTTCTATGTATTATTAAAACTTTTGTTAATATATCACCATCACGTGAACATCACCTATTCAATTCAAGATGGATTCTTATAAAAGTTTTTTAGGTGCTCTATAGTTAAAAATAAAGATTAATAAAAGTTTTCTGGTATCTACAAGATATTTTTAATATTCTTACCCAATATATCCTAAGTAGTTTCAGAGCTTCATCAACAATAGGTTTCAAGGTTTTTTAAAAGTCCTTCTATCTATGGCAAATGATAGAAATTTTCATGTAACTCCTTTAATTATTGATAAAATTTAAAACAAAAATCTTTTTTCTCAAGAACCAAAACATTTATGAAAATTCTGATTAAATAAAGGTTAATTAACTGATTGAGGTTGTAGGCACATTTTACATACATTGATACATTCTAATAGTACTTATAGTAACTTATAGTTTGATAATGATCATTGTTTGATCAAAACTGAAGTCACTATTTAATAAACATTGTAATATTAACTAGGTCAAAGTTAATTAGTTTTTTATTACCTTCCACTTTTATTTGAAACATTATGTTCTTTTTTTCGAAATAAATGCAAAACACGACCTTGAAGAAGAATAAGAGTTATCTTCCTACAAAGAATGAGAACTTGAATTTCAACTCAAAAGCTTGAAATCTTTACTACTTCTTGACCAGAAAAATACACATATTTCCAGAATGAACGAATTGAACTCAGGCTTATATATTTATGTTCTAATTTCGGCTTCGAAAAAAAAAAACACAATACCATAGGTATAATTTAAAAGATACCATTTTTTATGACCTTGGCCTTGGCCATATAGTCAGGTACAAAGTAATTAGGAACAAACAAAGAAAAAATATCATTTTCAACAAGTAACAGCCTCAACGATCCAATATACAAGAAACTATATTCTAATAGAAGAGCGGGGACAAATAAATTGTTATTGTTTAAGCGGATCGATAACAATGGGCTCGATTGTTTAAAATCTACTCGTTTGGAAAAACCAGCAGTATAAATGCATCGAGCAAATTGTACATTCCCATGCATTATCAATTCGGTCAATTGATGTATTGCGGAATGAGTAATGAGGAAAGTTTGCTTTTAATTATTAATAACAACACATTGAACCATATTGCACAATGCTCGAATAGGAAAGTCCGAGTGTAAAAACAGATAATTTAGTTTATGATGCAGATAAGAAGAAAATTAATATTTTACATATTATTTATTTATTGAAATTAAATATTAAATTTCTAGTGTAGTATTAATGATAAAATTCATAATTATAAAAAATTAATTTCTACGAGCGTTCTGCACTAATGTTTTACACTATAAATAATGTGAAAACTACCAGCTAACAGTTAAAACAACTACTCCTCGTACTAAAGCACCGCCAGGTTTCCGATTATTTAATTCGAAGAAATTTAAAAATATTGTAAATTGTAAAATTCCCCTAGATGTATGTTATAATTCTAAGTACACAATTTACGAGATATATCCGAAAGTAGTACCCGTTTGAACCGTGCAGAGCGTTGGTGAATAGAGTAGCCGCCGGATGATCGCTACCATGTTCAGTTGCATTTCAGCTATCTGTGTGCAATGTTACATTTAGCTAGTATTGACTATGATATTTATGTAAGTGTTTATAATGGTTTAGAAAATAAAGAACGCCGCCTGTTGTAAAGTTAAGGGTGGTTAGATCTCTTCAACACAAGAAATTGGGATTTTCATCTACAATTCAATGTGTATGGAGAAACTGTTATGGATGAGTCGTCTGTTCGGTGTTGGCAACGTAATTTCAACCTATGATAACCGACGTTCGAGACGGCCATCAGTCATTACGGATGAACTGGTGACTTCAATTAACGGATTCGTGATGAACGATCGGCGCATTACAATTGATGAGATCAGTGAACATTTCCCCAATGTTTCACGAACAGTTATTCATGAAATTGTTAAAGACCACCTGCATTATTCGAAAATTTGCGCATGCTTACTGATAAACACAACGCCACGAGTATGGCTGCATCACTAACGTTTTTAGAACGTTAATAACATTTCTTGACTAGCCACTGGTGAAGAAACATGGGTTTGCTAGATAACACCTAAGAGAAATATACAATCAATGGAGTGGCATCATGATAATTTATCAAACAAACCCAAAAAAATCAAAACGGAAAGTCATGGCAACCATTTTCTGCAAACGGTGAGGTGTACTGCTCACTGACTTCATGACCATAAAGACATCTATCCATATAGCATTCAGAAATTACGGCGGGGGATTCAAAATAGACGGCGAAGTCTGTTGTCCAGTGGTGTCATTCTCTTCCACGACAATTCCAGGCCTCATACTGCCCAGAAAACGCAGCAATTCTAAAAAGTAAAGTAAAATTCAATCTACCCTATAGTCCACTTAGCTCCTTCAGATTACCATCTGTTTACAAAACTTAAGAACTTTTTGGCATGAAAGAAATATAAAAGAGATGAAGAACTGAAATAAGCTGTGATTACCTATCTCATTTCACTAGCGGCGGAGGAATGTGAAGCTGGGATACTAAAACTCGTGACACGTTACGACAAATGCTTCAATTTGTGAGGTGATCATATAGAGAAGTAATTTAAAGTATTGAAATGTACTGTGTGATAGGCTAAGTTATTGATGTAGCAACGACGACTACTGGAGCAAGAAGTATCTCCCACTACTCGTACTGTACATTCAGTTGCCTATATTCAACTATATCTCAATACATTATACATCTTATCTTTAATTACAAATGCCTATAAATATACATATAGTCCATCCGTTGGATCTTCCGTCCTACGTCACAAAATATCGCTTCGAGAAATGACACAAAAACATTCAGTCTGATAAAGTAAACCAAATGCGTTAGAAAAAGAACGCACTGTAAAACTTTCGTCGTTTTTTGATGGATTTTGAACGGATGGACTATATAACTTAATCTCTACACCTACTGGGAATATTTACCTGTCATTTAGGACGTACATTTCTTAGATTACTGTTATTTATATTATCGTCTACACTAATGCCGCTTAAATCTACTGAAAGATTTACATCAACATTTCCATTGCCTTGCAACCCTTGTTCTTGCGAATTCCTGCGAAAATATTCTTCAGCTGAGATAAGGACCACTGATTTTAGCTGGTTATATTAAGGCTGCTCTCTTTCGCCTCACAAGTTGATAACAATTTAATTTGGTAAACGTGTCTTCTGCATTTCGTACCTTTAATGATTTCGTACATTACATAACCAATTTTGGAAATAATTACGACCTCTATCCATTGTGCCTTATTGATGTTATGATAATCACTTACTACCACTTTTTCTCCGATATTAAAATTTCTAATTTTGATGCCACTACAATTCTGGTTAGTGATCAAATTATTGTGATTAGTGAGTAGGTCTAATCTGCTTCTAATTTTTTTATTTAACAGTTTGCAGTGCAGCTTTTGACATTGTGTTACGATATGTGATTACGAATTTGGCTATCAATGTTTCAATAGGAGTGTTATTGTTTTGTGGATCACTCAATGCAGTGTACAAAGTGGTTTTTACTGTTTGAACGGAGTTCTCAGCTTGACCATTGCTTTGTGGTGAATATGATGCTACGGTCATATGTTTAATTCCATTATTAATGAAAAAAATAGCAATTACTTCTGATTTTAAAATAGTTGCATTATCAGATACTAAACATTTGGTATTTCAGGTCGTGCAAAACAATCTCTTAATTTATTATTAGTGATTTAAGATGTCATAGATGAAGTTATGTAAACTTCTACCCATTTAGTCAACTATGATTAATAAATGAATATTATTTATATCACTAAAGTCTATGTGTACTGTATCAAAACTTGTGTCTGACTTTGACCATGGGCTTATGTTTTGTTAGGACGTTGCTTTAGATTTTACACATTTCATTGATTGCTTTAGCGATTCCACTAAACCAGAAAAAGTTGGTGCAAGTGCTTTTAGTCGGATCACCTTGATGTGTTGCATGCAAGTCTTGCAGAATTTATTACACTGGTATCCGACGTATTTGCACACTTCGTCATGCTTCTTTACACTTCTGCTTTCGCTCCGCATGGTCTTTCTGTTGGAATTTGTCTTTTCGTGTGTATACATTGGGCTGCTTTCCCCTGATTGTATATACCCCTTTATTCTTCACTGATACTGACTTCAAGGCAGTTTCCTTTGAAATTGTAGCTTCCACGACGATCTTTGGCTCTACGGATGGCATTATTTTCACGATTTTGTCGAGTCCTGGTAAAATCCCTGTAACGAAGCATCGAGATGTCTGTGAACTCGCAGTCTATTAGACACTTCAATCGTGCAAACCATTCAGAGCAAGTCTCACCATCGGACTGCATCGCTTTCTAGGAGTCTGTAAGCTCCCTGAATATATTTTTCAGTGGTGTTGGTTGCCCTCAGCAACTGACGTAGGGCAGCATACGTTTATTATTCGGTTTGTCCGGAAAACATAAATCACTAAGCGACCTATACGTATCATCACACAATAAACTCTTCGTGGTTTACTAATATTGCTCAAAATTTTCTTCGTACATGTTGAATTCTTGACCACTTTTGAATTCCCTTACATGTCCCGACTAACCATTAATTAAGCCCCGGGTCGTGCAATACGTGGCTCTCTCCATTTTGGTCTTGAAGGTTATTCACCAGTTTCGTGTTGACTTTACACTTGTGTCGCCTTACTGCCGTCTTTCTAGTTTAATGCTCTTTCAAACCACTTGGTTAGTTTTTCTCGTCACCATGAGAGGTGGTTGTTGGCTAGGTTATTGATGTAGACACGATGACTGCTGAAGCAAGAAGAAGGAAATATCATTATTGATCAACAGACCCCACTACTCGCACTGTTCATTCGGTTGCCTATGTTCAAGTATTTTACAATACATTATAAGTATGTTCTTTACCAATAAAACGTTAATATTTGTTATTATATACAATTGTTTTTATATTTCGAAACTACTTTCCGGATGTCCCTCGTACATACAATTGAAAAATTTCTTCTGGACACGTTCGAGAAGTTCCACATTATTTGATGTAGATGAAGTCTAAATTGCGTAATGCGTATTCCTGTTGTTAACTAACAAATAATATAATGTTTTAAGATAATTTCAATTTAAATCTCTGCCTGTTTGCTCTATAAATTTCCAAAGTCTTAATCCTTTATTACCTTGCAGATCTCCTCTCCTCGTATAAGCCGCTCAGCAGCTGCGGTTATTTCAGTGGTATCATTAATCACATCATTTAAGTGTTTTTTTATAGTTTTTTTGGTTTTCCGGTGGATTATCTTTTATACCCACAGCCAACATTTCATACAGAATCTTCGTTTGAAGAGTGATTGGTTTCACTAGGTTTTTTTGCAATATTCGACAAATGATTATTAAAGGATATTTTTATGTAGAATGTTATCTACCCTCTAAATCTCTATTAGAATTAAATTTTACAAGATTTTAAGAATTTGACCTAAAAAAATAGCTTTTCTTTGAAAAACACAAATTGCAGTGCTAGTTTGGTTGCATATTTACGTATTCACTAAATAGGAATTATAATTTTGCATATGTTAAAATAACTGGAGTAGTCTGAGATTCTAACTTTTTAAATCAGTCAAACTTTGCTTTAGAATAAAATAATTACAATAAAAGGTAATAGTATATACACTATAAATAAAGTAAATTGTTTTATATAGGATAGGTTGATTGATAAGGTATTGAGGTGTTGAAATACCAAATTCACCACTTTATCTAAATAAAATCCTGAATAACTTTTTGATTTTCTTTGGAAAGTTTAATTCATTTGTAGAAACAATAAATAATTGTGAAAATAAACACACTTCTTTGATCAAATTTTATTTACACGAGTTGATGTCCTTTAATACACCTCTCAACATTATCAATTTTTAACATATGCAACTCAAATATTTAACCTAACTTTGACAGATATTTGACCTCTTTTTCAGACAACTGAATTCAACTCAAAATATAATTCCAACATTATGAACAAAAAATTCCTGAACACAAGACAAAAGTAAATTTGAATGTTGTTAATTAATTTCTGGTGCTTCGAACATAAGTGTCGGCAAATAAATTACTACTTCGATGTATGAGAAACATCACCTAAGGTGAACTTAGCCCAAATCTATTGCAGTCAAAATCATGTAGGAATTTATATTTATGTACGTATTAGATTTCTTGTTAGTGCAGAATTTAAACAATAAACAACTTCTCAAATTATATCTTACCATTTTCTTAGGCTTCCTTATGCTGCCCTCGCGTTCATCCCTGTTCAACGCGTTGGAGATGGCCAGCGTATTCCAAGAATCCATTCCGATGTAGATTTACTGCGCATGAAAGAAAAAAATGCACTTATCGCGTACCGACACTCGGATGCACTTCGAGCGGATCTAAAACCGAAACTGAGGCAAATGGTTAATTATGTCCGGATTAAAATCGGTGCCAAAAATGACGGCTTCACGTCCGGAATTGTTTCGTGATGGATCTCGGTGCGATTAGTTCGCGTCCGTTACGCCAACGGACCATTGTTTATGTTCATGACAATTAGGGGACTAATTATAGACGGTGTAAACTATTTATACGAAGATGCGAAGCTAATGAACGAAAATATTAACAAGCGAAACATTGTTTGAATAAATCAATCAATAATATTTAAAGCAGATTTCATGGATAAAGTAAACTATTGGGATAGGATGAAAAAAGATAAAGATTAGAAGAGATAGGATTTTAATTTTTAAAGCAAATTTGAATTCGAACGATGGTAGTTATGAAGTGAGCGAAATGTAAAGGATATGGAAAATGACATGGATTAAGTCATCTATTGGAAGATGATGAAAAAGGATAAATAAGAGGAGATATAGATAGTAATTTTTGAACTTTGAAGTCAGACTTTGGTATTTGATATGAGAGCAAAATGTAGAAGATAAAAGACGAGTTGAAATTAGAGGAAGAGAAAGATATATTTATAACAACAATTATTTGACTAATCATTCAGAGATTAAACAAAAAATGTGGGGAAGATAAAGATTTAAAACGATATTATTTTATTGGATAAGTATTAGAAAGAAACTAGGAGGAAACAGATCCTGACAAGCCATTATCTAAGAAGTGTAAAAATACACTGAAGAACAGGAACATAGTTAACGGTGTGTTTCTAGCAGTGTACCAGATATTAAGAGATTAGTCCCTGTGGGGATTTTCAACTGTTTGTTAATTACGTTTTACCCCGATGTTGTTGCTCTTTTAATCTCCAGGGCTTCTAAGATGTTAATCCTTAATCCTTTAGGGTAATTGTGGAGAGGAAATTTACTACACCACGTAAATTAACATCCTGATAATTCCCTTATTACACAAATACAATTACTGGAATTAATTAAAAATACTATTCGAAAAAAATTACTTATCTTAATGACTTATTATCACGACTTCTCTTTATAAATAATGTATCCCTTTGTCTCAAGTGTTGATCAAGTGCAAACATTTGCGTATGACAAAATCCAATAATTTCATTCATGACTCACTGGAATCACGCTTACATTGTAAGGACAATATCTATTGATATCGTGTGCACGGAACTGATTAAATTACTTACTCGCCTTTGTGTCAATGCTTAAACTCGTTAATTGGACGCCTTTTCCGTGAATTCAATTTCCATCGTTTGCCCAATAGATAACACTTATGCGAATTTTTTGTCAACGCGCATTTTAAAATTAATGAAGTGGACTCGATAATTAACAGGCGGGAAATCCCAGACATATGTTTTCACATATTTGACATTACAGTTAAAAAAAAAATTAATACAAATTGATATCAGAAATATTACATTTTAAATTGTTACTATAAAAACGAAAAAAATTATTTTATTTCTGACCAAGTTTTAAAAGTCCTAATTGTGGGTTTAAAAAATTCACAATCGTTAATCTTTAGAGAAAATTTTGCAATGGTTTTCAATTGTTTTTCTGAAAACAAAAGCAAATAGAGTGTATTTACTAAATATTATAATAACTTATTGTTGATAAACTTTATATTGGCCTAGAGTACTTCTAATAACAGTATAAACTATATAGATACCTAGCGTACTCTTGACCCACCCTAATAAAATGTGTATTGGCTTAGCGTACTCCTGACCTACGACAATAGACGATGCATTGCCCTAGCGTACTCTTGACCTACCTTAATAACATTTATATTGATCTAGCGTACTCTTGACCTATGACAATAGGCGGGATATTGACCTAGCGTACTCCTGACCTACCTTATTAAACTACCTTGCGCATTTCCATCACATATACGTGGTGCCATTATCTGTACTTTATTTAGAGAGATATACATCTTTATTGAAGATAGTATATAATTATTGTTGAGCTCTATCGCCTTCTTCGTCGGAGCTTGGCTGTTATTTAGTGAATACAATTTGTCTTCTCTTCCTGGAAGTAACTGGTGATGATTTCCTATTGTATCTACATATCTTAATCGACTTGAAATTCGGCGACGGAAACGGATTCCGTTTGTAGATGGATGTATCTGATCTTTGGGCCTTTTGATGGCGAGGGCCTTAACTATAATAAATTTGTTCTTGACTGATAAACGGCCAAGTAAAGATTCTAAATTAATTAACTGTTTGGCGGGTGGTGATCCTTGCAATAAGAAAACAACAGAGAACATCAGAAAATAGCCTATAACAACATAGAACATCAGAGAAGAAAACAGAACAGAAGTGTGTTCTCTTGTGTTCTCT
Source organism: Ontholestes murinus (assembly GCA_963969525.1). Classification (NCBI taxonomy): domain Eukaryota; kingdom Metazoa; phylum Arthropoda; class Insecta; order Coleoptera; family Staphylinidae; genus Ontholestes; species Ontholestes murinus. The sequence continues at coordinate 12,074,742 of OZ018393.1, forward strand.
GATGTTCTGTGCCATAGAAGAAAACATAAGAATATATTTAAAAACAGAAGAGAGCAGAGAATACCAGATTTTTTTCTGTTCCCTTCTCTTCTTCAACACAGAACAGCAGCAAACAGTACAGAATAGCAAAGAAAATCAGGAATCATCAGAAAACAGCAAAATTAGAAGACTGTTTTCTGATATTTCTACTGTTCTGTGTTATTTCCTGATGTTCACTGCTATTCTCTGATGTCCATTTCTATTCTCTTTTGTTCTGGTGTTCTCTGCTGCTCTCTAAAGTGTCCTATTGTTGTCTTTTGCTCTCTTTTCATTTTTCTTTTTCTTATTATTCAACACCGACTAGCAGAGTACATCTTAGAACATTATAGAACAGCAGAAAACAACAGAGATCAAAAGATTCTGCTGTATTCTGAAATGCTCTACTGTTGTGCGGTGTTCCCTACTGTTTTATTCTGTTCTTTATTGTTTTCTGCTGTTCTCTAATGTTCTAAGATGTACTCTGCTATGCTGTGTTAAATAATAAGAAAAAGAAAATGAAAAGAGAGCAAAAGCAATAACCGAGAACTTTAGAGAGCAGCGGAGAATACCGGAGATCATAAAAGAACAGAAAATAATAGAAGAGGGCATCAGAGAACAGAGGAGAACAGTGAGATCGAAAGATAACTGTGGATAACAGCAGAGAAAGTTAAGTGAGGTGAGTAGCAGAGAACATCAGAGATCATCAGAAAACAAAGGAGAACATCAGAGAGCAGCAAAGTATATCTATGTGCCATAGAAGAGAACTGAAGAAAGCAGCGCAGAAGAGCAGCGAATATCAGATCTTTTTTCAGTTCTATTCTGTTCATTAGCCCAGAACAGCAGAGAGCAGCCCAAAATAGCACAGAACCTCGGAGAACAACAGAAAACAACAGAGATAAAAAAACTCTGCTGTATTCTGAAATGCTCTGCTGTTGTGTGGTGTTCCATGTTCTCAGAGGACTCTGCTGTTCTTTGCTGAAAAATAAGAAAAAGAAGAGAGCAAAAGGCAGCAACAGAGAACTTTAGAGGACAGCAGAAAACAGAAGTAAATAGAAGAGAACATCAGAGAACAGAGAAGAACAGTGAGAACAAAAGAGAACTTCAGATAACAGCAGAGAAAAGAAGAGAAAATTATAGAACAGAAGACAGAAACACAGAACAGAAGAGAACAAAAGTTAATTGGGGGGAGTAGCAGAGAACATCAGAGATAATCAGAAAACAAGAATAACATCAGAGAACAGCAGAGTATATCAAAGAGCAGAAAAGGACAAAAGAGTACCGCGATTCGCTGTGCCATAGAAGAGAACAACAAAGTTTAAAAGAGAGAAAAACGAGATAGAAGAAAACTTCAGAAAATATTAAAGGACAGTAGAAAGCAGCAAAGAAGAGCAGCGAATACCAGATCTTTTTTTCTGTTCTCTTCTGTTTTCTGGTATTCTCTTCTTTAGCACAGAATAGCATAGAACATCAGAGAACAACGGAAAACAACATAGATAGTGCTCTGCTGTTGTGTGGTGCTCCATGTTGTTCTATTCTGTTCTTTAATGATCTCAGATGTACTGTGCTGTTCTGTGCTCTAAAATAAGAAAAATAAAAAAGAAGAGAGCTAAAGGCAACAACAGAGAACTTTAGAGAGCAGCAGAGAACACCAGAGATCATAAAAGAATATAAGAGGACATTAGAGAACAGAGGAGAACAGTGAGAAAAAAAGATAACTGTGGATAACAGCAGAGAAAAGAAGAGAACATTAGAGAACAGAAGAGAGTAACACAAAGCAGAAGAGAACAAAAGTTAAATGCGGTGAGGAGCAGAAAACATCAGAGATCATCAGAAAACAAAGGAGAACATCAGAGAACAGCAGAGCATATCAGAGAACAGAAAAGGACAAAAGAGTACCGCGATTTTCTTTGCCATAGAAAAGAACAACAAAGATTAAAAGAGAGAAGAAGAAGATAGAAGAAAACTTCAGAGAATATTAAAGAACAGAAGAGCAGCGAATTCCAGATCTTCTGTAGCACAGAACAGTAGAGAGCAGCCTAAAATAGCATAGAACATCAGAGAACAACAGAAAATAACAAAGATAAGAAACTGTGCTGTATTCTGAAGTGCTCTGCCGTTGTGTGGTATTCAGAACAGTAAAGAATAGAAGAGGGCATCAGAGAACAGAGAACAGTGAAAACAACAGGGACTGCAGATAACCGAGGAGAAAATAAGAGAACAGAAGAGAGCAATACAGAACAGGAAAAAACAAAAGATAATTGCGGGGAGTAGCAGAGAACATCAGAGCTCTCTTCTGTTATCTCATGTTCACTTCATCAGAGAATATCAGAAAAACAGCAGATAATAGCACAGAGAACTGTTCTCTAATGTTCTCAGATATACTCTGCTGTTCTGTGCTGAAAAATAAAAATAAAAAAGAGTAGAGAGCAAAAGGCAACAACAAAGAACTTTAGAGAGCAGTAGAGAACACTAGAGACCATAAGAAAACAGAAGTGAATAGAAGAGGACATCAGAGAACAGAGGAGAACAGTAGGAACAAAAAAGAACTGTAGATAACAGCAGAGAAAAGAAAAGAACATTAGAGAACAGAAGAGAGCAACACAGAATAGGAAAACATAAAAGAGAATTGCGGGAAGTAGCAGAGAACATCAGAGTTCTCAATTGTTATCTAATGTTCTCTTCTTCTGCACAGAACAGCAGAAAACAGTACAGAATACCAGAAAACAGCAGAAAACACCAGAAATCAAAAGTCTCTGCTGTTCTGATCTATTCCCTGCTATTGCCTGCTATTCTCTGCTATTCTCTAATGTTATCTGCTATTCTGTTCTGCTATCTGCTGTTCTGTGCTGAAAAAAAAGGAACAGCTGAGAACAGCAGTGGACAGCACAGAAAAGCAAATAACAGCAGAGAATATCAGAGAACAGAAGAGAACATCAGAGATCATAAGAAAACAAAGGAAAACATGGGACAACAACAGGGTATATCAGAGAACAGAAAAGGACGGGAAAGAACCGCGGGAAAGAATTCTGTGCTGAAAATAAGAAAGAGAAAAAAGAAAAGAGAGTAAAAGACAACAACAAAGAACTTTAAAGAGCAGCAGAGAACACCAGAGATCCTAAAAAAACCGAAGAGTATAGAAGAGGTCTTTAGAGAACAGAGGAGAACAGTGAGAACATAAGAGAACTGCAGATAACAGCAGAGAAAATAAAAGAACGTTACAGAACATAAGAGAGCAACACAGAATACAAGAGCACAAAAGAAAATTTCGGGAAGTAGCAGAGAAAATCGGAGCTCTCTTCTCTTATCTAATGTTCTCTTCTTCAGCACAGAACAGCAGAAAACAGTACAGAATAGCAGAAAACAGTAGAAAATAATAGAAATCAAAAGTCTCTGCTGTATTTTAATGTTATCTGTTGTTCTGTGCTATTCCCTGCTATTCTCTGCTATTCTCTAATGTTCTCTGCTATTCTGTTCTGCTATCTGCTGTTCTGTGCTGAATGAAAAGAACAACTGAGAACAGCGGTGGACAGTACAGAGCAGCAAATAACAGCAGAGAATATCAGAGAACAGAAGAGAACATCAAGGATCATCAGAAAATAAAGGAGAACATGGGAGAACAGCAGAGTATATCAGAGAACAGAAAATGACAGAAGAGAACTACGAGGAACAGCAGAGAATATCAGAAAAACAGCAGAGAATAGAACAGAACAGAAGAGAACTGTTCTCTAATGTTCTCAGATGTACTCTGCTATTCTGTGCTGAAAATAAGAAAGAGAAAAAAGAAAAGAGAGTAAAAGACAACAACAAAGAACTTTAAAGAGCAGCAGAGAAGACCAGAGATCATAAGAGATCATCAGAAAACAAAGGAGAACATCGGAGAATAGCAGAGTATATCAGAGGACAGAAAAGGACAGAAGAGAATCGCAAGGAACATCAGAGAATAGCACAGAACAGAAGAGAACTGTTCTCTAATGTTCTCAGATGGACTCTGAGAAATAATAAAAATAAAAAAGAAGAGAGCACAACAGAGAACTTTAGAGAGCAGCAGGGAACACCAGAGATTATAAGAAAACAAAGTAAATAGAAGAGAACATCAGAGAATAGAGGAGAACAGTGAGAACAAAAGAGAACTGCAGATAACAGCAGAAAAAAGAAAAGAACATTAGAGAACATAAAAGAGCACACAGAATAGAAGAGCACAAAAGAGAATTACGGGAAGTAGCAGAGAACATCAGAGCTCTGTTCTGTTATCTAGTGTTCTCTTCTTCAGCACAGAACAGCAGAAAACAGTACAGAATAGCAGAAAACAGCAGAAAACAACAGAAATCACAAGTCTATACTATTTTTTGTTGTTCTCTGCTGTTCTGTGCTATTCCCTGCTATTCTCTGCTATTCTGTAATGTTCTCTGCTATTCTGTTCTGTGCTGAATGAAAAAAAAAACTGAAAACAGCGGTCTCTGTTGTTGCTCTCTTATTTAACAGAACAGCAAATAAGAACAGAGAATATCAGAGAACAGAAGAGAACATCAGAGATCATCAGAAAAAGGAGAGTATCGGAGAATAGCAGAGTAGATCAGAAAACAGAAAAGAACAGTACTGAACCCTGGGGAACAATAGAGAATATCAGAAGAACAACAGAGAATAGCACAGAACACAAGCTAACAGAGCTCTCTTCTGATTTCTGATGTTCTCTTCTGTATTGTTTTTTGCTGATAAACAATACAGAATAGCAAAGGACATCAGAAAACAGCAGAAAACAACAGAGATCAGACGACTCTACTGTTTTCTGATGTTCTCTGCAGTTTTGTGCTATTCCCTGCTATTCTCTGATGTTCTCTGCTATTGTATTCTGCTATTTGATGTTCTGTGCTGAAAGAAAATAACAGCAGAACAGCAGAGAACAACAGTGAACAGTACAGAACAGCAAATAAAAGCAGAGAACATCAGAAAACATAAGAGAACATCAGAAAAAAAGGCGAGCATCCAAGAACAGCAGAGTAGATCAGCGAACAGGAAAGAATAAAAGAGAACCCCGGGGAATAAAAGAATATCAGAAGAACAGCAGAGCATAGTACATAATAAAAGAGAAATTGCGGGGAGAAGCAGAGAACAGAGCTTCTTCTGTTATCTGATGATCTCTTCTTCAGCACAGAACAGCAGAAAACAATACATAACAGCAGAGGATATCAGAAAACAGCAGAAAACAACAGAGATCAAAAGACTTTGCTGTTTTCTGATGTTCTCTTCTATTCCCTGCTGTTCTCTGTTATTTTCTGCTATTCTCTAATGTTCTCTGTTGTTCACTGCTATTCTGTTCTGCTCTTTGCTGTTCTGTGCTGAAGTAAAGAACAACATAGAACTACAGGGGATAGCATAGAATAGCAAAGAACAGTAGAGAATATTAGAGAACATCAGAGATCATCAGAAAATAAAAGAGAACATCAAAGAACAGCAGAGTAGATCAGAGAACAGAAAAGAACAAAAGAGGACCCCGGGGAACAACAGAGAATATTATTTTCTGCTATTCTCTAATGTTCTCTGTTATTCACTGCTATTCTGTTCTACTCTTTGCTGTTCTGTGCTGAAGAAAAGAACAACATAGAGCGGAACAGTAGAGTATAATAGAGAACATCAGAGATCATCAAAAAATAACATAAATTATCAGAGAACAGCAAAGAATATCAGAACAGCAGAGAATAGCACATAATAGAAGAGAACACAAGAGAATTGCGGGAAATATCAGAGAACATCAGAGCTTCCTTTTGTTATCTGGTGTTTTTTTTCTTCAGCACAGAACAGCAGAAAGCAATTTAGAATAGCAGAGGACATCAGAAAACAGCAGAAAAAAACAGAGATTAGAAGACTTTGCTGTTTTTTGATATTCTCTGCTGTTCTGTCCTATTCCTTGTGTTCTCTGTTATTTTCTGCTATTCTCTAATGTTCTGTCTAAAGAAAAACATAGAACGGGACAGTATAGAATGGCAAAAAACTGTAGAGTATATTAGAGAACATCATAGATCATCAGAAAATAAAGGAGAACATCAGGGAACAACAGAGTATAATAGAGAACAGAAAAGGACAGAAGAGAACTGCGGGGAAAAGCATAGAATAGCGCAGAACAGAAGAGAATAAAAGAGAATTGCGGAGAATACCGAAGAACATCAGAGCTCTGTTTTGTTATCTGATGTTCTCTTCTTCAGCACGGAACAGCAGAAAACAGTAATAGCAAAGAAAATCATTCTCTAATGTTCTCTGATGTTCACTGCTATTCTGTTCTAGTCTCTGCTGTTCTGCGCTGAACAAAAGAACATGCATAGAAAAGTAGTTGACTGTACAGAAGTAGTAAATCCTATTTTTGGTCTTAGACCAATAGTAGAACGTATTCTATAATTTTGATGAGTGAAACTTCTTCTCGGAGCTGTTTGACACAATTGGATCTGTTGCTTGTTAGGCTATTTCCGTTTTATTTAACCTCCTTTCATAATTTCCTTTAATTTTAAGTTATAACACAAGAAATCCTTAGTTCCAAAGATTTATTTGTGAAAAATATTGCATCACCATGTGAAGTGCAGGAGATAAAACGAAAAACTAATTAATAAATTTAAAAATACGAAAACATTTCGTGAATCTACAACAATGAGTCTTACTAAGACTACAAAACAAAGTGTTAGCTAGAGAAGTAGTTGTTTCAAATTTATTTGTTTTGTAGTCTTAGTAAGACTCATTGTTGTAGATTCACGAAATGTTTTCGTATTTTTAAATTTATTATTTAATTTTCTACAACGAACTAAAGGATTTTAATACATTTTAGAAAAACTATTTTCTTTTCTTTTTGCTTTTAGTTTCAGACGTTGCACACACACGTATATATTAGCATTCGTTGATTCAATTATCTTTAATTTGATTTAATAATCAAATTGATAATTTAAAGTACTGTAATAAATTCGAAAGAAAATAATTTTGAAATTCTTAAGTCTAGTAAAATATACATATGTTAGATTACTGTTAGTGTCTTCCTGCCTTCTATCTTTAAGGATTCATTGGTTAACCAAGAAATTTTAAAACATCCCGAAGAATGTTTAATAAAAAAATATAAACCAAACTGTATTATGTTTTGCTTATAAAATTTTCTATAAGCATAAAACCCACAATTTATTAAAACAACATGTGTGATCTTATAATTATTTGTTTAATGCTGTAAAGAACAAACGATAAGGAATTCTGATGATACATCTGAATATAAAAGTGTAATTTCCCCACTACTAACTAATCAGAGGAAATTACTCACTGTAATAAGTACATAAATGTAATGAGTTGAGGAAATTATATCAAAGTAGAATTAGTTGTGGGGAAAATCTGTACGAGTTTCTGTAAGTAATTTTTTTGTGTTATTTGGATTTAATCGAATGTGCGCAAAATTTTAAATAAGACACAATTCGTATATTAACAACTATAATGAAACAAAAGCACAATTAAAAATTGAATTGTTTAGAAGTAAAATTGTGACGTTATTATATGTCTAAGAAACATTTGAAAATATTAGTATGACGCGTTTGCCGCCAGGTGGCGCGCAGATACAAAAACAATCGCAGCGCAGCTCGGCTAGTCGCGTACGGTCAGCTCGTGTACGGAATGCGACGTCAGACACAAACAACTGAACTCGCGAGCGACAAACAGTGCCGAGATGTTGAACGGAACGGAAGCGCTCCTGCAGTAGTGAACAAAGCACGCCCACGAAACCGAAACCCAGCCGAACAATAGAGCCGGTCTCAATCTCAGAGTAGATTAGTCGGCGTACCCGCGGGCGAGATAATAATCAATTTATCAATTGTGCTATCAGATAATATTAATACATATAAACTAATTGTGTCCGGCGTAATGTCAGTGTCCGCTAACATGTACGATTGTCAGAGTGGCACCGACAACACCACCTTCCCGTGCGTTTACAGGGACATCATGCTGGAGCTGGTGTCCTGCATCACGTTCGGTACGGAGTCCCTGCCGTGGGTCGGTGCCGTCGCCGGGTCGATCCTCGTCGGCCTCAGCGGCGTCCTTCCGCTGCTGATCATCAACATCGACCAGACGGACAACCTCAAGCAAGGCGGTGAGTGAGAATTTTGCAATTATCATCCCACACGTTAATATTACAACGGCAATAACAAATGAAACGCAGTTTCTTGCTCCGACTCCCCCCACCCCTCCTCACGTCACTAGTCCGAACAGCTGATGCTCCAGTCACAAACAACTTTTTTTTTCTCCCCATTGTGTTGGCATTACGCAACCGACCGATTTTCCTCTCCTTTTCGGCGTAAACAAACATCTGCCGTCCTAACCTCAATACGAACGGATTGACGCGTAATCAATAGGCGTTTATTAACTAAATCAACTTCGCAATAATAAGAGCAATAAATTAGTTAACAAGAAAACAAGTCCGTTTCAAAATTGTTTTTATTAAAATTCTAAGAATGTGACGAATCAAATGATAACCATAATAGTTAGAAAATAGAAAACTTAAAACAATTGACAATCAGCTAGAATATAAAACTTAAAACAATTGACAATCAACTTCTGATGTCATTAATAACAGGAAATGCATTATTTCCAGAAATTATGCTTATAAACAAAAGATGACTTAATCATATATTTGCGACTGTTACTAGTGATAAGCTCAATTATATTAATGGTACAATAAGCGTTCTTATTATGACTACAAGGATGACTAATCTACATTAAGGGTTAGTTTTACGATTTTAAATGATTTGTTAATGATCAACGTCAAAATTTCTGTTGGTGCATCTAATTTTAAATAAAATACAGTAGATACTTTGTTCACTGCACTTTTGATGAACGGAAATGATAACATGTTAGGATAATATATAAAATTACTTTAAATAATATGATAATTCCTTTTAGCTTAATATTTTAAATGATTATTTGCCTCAGTCTAAACAAAAGTTGATTATATCGTAATGGCGAATAGTATCGGTCACCAATTCAACTGTTTGTTATGCTTTTAAAATCTTACGTTATGCTAGTGAAATTCTGTAAGCAAAACTTCTCAAACGAAAATGAGAAAAAAATTGACATTAATCTTTAATTATAAAAATTTGTAGACAAGAAGAAAATTGTTTCCAAAGTTTTTATTTTTAAGGATTGATGTAAAGTGAGAGATGTGGGGAAGTACATCATGGACACCCTTTTATGGTAGGACAGTGTCGGCCTACCTGCTAAAACCCACCCTCCGAGATCGGTGTTTATGACTATAGTCTGTTCGTTGGATCTTCCGTCGTACGTCACAAACTAGCGCTTCAAAAAACGACGAAAGTTTTACAGTGCGTTCTTTTTCTAACGCATTTGGTTTGCTTTATCAGACTGAATGTTTTTGCGTCGTTTCTCGAAGCAATAGTTTGTGACGTACGACGGAAGATCCAACGAACAGACTATAGTCTGGAAGAATAGCTCTTTTCTAGTTGAAACTCAAGTGAAATAAATGATCGCTAAGATAATTAATGTTAGGTCGATAGTGTTTAAGATCTAAGTTACTTAGAGTTACTTTAGAATTGTTTATGAATGAATTTATAAACATTCTAAAATTTCTGTATTTCCCAAAATTCTAGAATTTACAATTATCATAGAATATCTTGCAGTTTTAAAGTGGGTAGTAATTTTCATGCCTTTTTCAAGTTCCTCACAGTATTGACTCAAATTTTCGGCAGTTTCTAATAAATTAATAAACATCAAAACAATTCTGGAATTAACGATTTATTCACAGATTAAAGTGAACCTGTTTTAAATCCTAAATTCTAATGAGTTGTGGATTTTACAATTTTTAATAATTTAAAGAATTTTTTTAGAAATATGAAAGGCTTTGATGTTTTCAAAAAAAAGTTGTGACTTTTTTAGAATTTTGGAAGTTCTAAAAAAAGATTGAATCTTTTCTAGAGATCTTAATTGCTTTGATATTGTAAAAAAGTTTTAGCCCTTTTAGAATTAAAAAAAAAAACTAGAATTTACATTTTTTCAGATCAAAGTGGGCCAATTCTAGTGATCTTAATAGCTTTGATATTTTCAAAATTGTGGCTTTTTTATACGTTTAGAAGCTTTTATATTTTTTTTTAAAGTTGTCGCCATTTTAGACTTTTGGAAATTCTAAAAAAATCTGGTTTTACAATTTTTCACAGATAAAACTGAACCAGTTCTAGAGATCCTGATAGCTTTGATACTTTCAAAAAAGTTGTGGCCTTTTAAAAATTCTAACTATTTGTGGAATTTACAATGATTCACAGTTCAAAATGAACTAGTTCAAGAGATCTTAATAGCTTTGATATTTTCAAAAACGTAAAAAAACAAACATCAAAGCCTTTTGATGTTTCCTAAAAATGTGTCCTTTTATTTAGAAGTTCTAAAAAAACGTAAATTTTGCAATTTTCTACAGTTCACAAAGTTTTAGCCCGTTTAGACATTAGAAAAATCTGTAGTTCACAATTTTTACTGATCAAAGTGAGCCGATTCTAGTTATTTTAATAGCTTTGATATTTTCAAAAAAGTTTTGGAATTGTCAAAATGTATCACGAAGTGAGAGCCTCCACAATTACTTATTCAAAAAAGTTTTACCCTTTATAAGCTTTTAAAAAGTTGTGGAATTCACCATTTTTCACAGATCAAAGTGATCCAGTTCTAGAGATCTTAATAGCTTTGGTATTTTCGAAAAATTGTGGCCATTTTAGACTTTAAGAAATTCTAAAAAGTTGTGGAATTTACAATGATTCACAGTTCAAAATGAACTAGTTCAAAAGATCTTAATAGCTTTGATATTTTCAAAAACGTCAAATAACAAACGTAAAAGGCTGTGATGTTTCCTAAAAATTTGTCCTTTTTTTTAGAAGTTCTAAAAAAAACGTAAATTTTGCAATTTTCTACAATTCACAAAGTTTTAGCCCGTTTAGACATTAGAAAAATCTGTAGTTTACAATTTTTACTGATCAAAGTGAGCCGATTCTAGTTATCTTAATAGCTTTGATATTTTCAAAAAAGTTTTGGAATTGTCAAAATGTACCACGAAGTGAGAGCCTCCACAATTACTTATTCAAAAAAGTTTTACCCTTCATAAGCTTTTAAAAAGTTGTGGAATTTACCATTTTTCACAGATCACAGTGATCCAGTTCTAGAGATCTTAGTAGCTTTGGTATTTTCGAAAAATTGTGGCCATTTTAGACTTTAAGAAATTCTAAAAAGTTGTGGAATTTACAATGTTCCACAGATCAAACTGAACCAATTCTAGAGATCTTAATAAGCTTTGATATTTTCAAATAAAGTTATAGCTTTTTTAGACTTAAAAATTCTAAAAAAAAAGAAATTTACAATATTTCACAGTTCAAAGTGAACTAGTTCTAGAGATCTTAATAACTTTGATATTTTCAAAAACCTCAAAGCCTTTTTAGACTTTCTAAAATTGTGGAATTTACAATTTTTCACAGATAAATGTGGGTCAGCTCTAGAGATCTTTATATCTTCGTTATTTTCAAAAAAGCTGTAGCCTTTTTTAGACTTTTAGGAATTCTAAAAAATCTGGAATTTACAATTTTCCACAGATCATGTGAACTAGTTCCAGAGATCTTAATAGATTTGATATTTTCAAAAGAGTTTTCTTTATATCTTTGTTATTTTCAAAAGACTTGTAGCCTTTTTTAGACCTTTTTAGAAATTCTAAAAAAATCTGGAATTTACAATTTTCCACAGATCAAGTGGACTAGTTCCAAAGATCTTAATAGATTTTATATTTTCAAAAGAGTCTTAACCTTTTAAAACTTTCTAAAAAAAATCGGCAATTGGCAATTTTTCACAGATTAAAGTCAACCAATTCTAGAGATCAGAATAGCTTTGATATTTTCAATAAAGTTTATCCCCACAATTTTCCACGTTTCAAAATAAACCAGTTTTAATCTAAAGACCTTCTAAACAAATTGGCAAACATCTCAAATGAGAGAATTTACAATTTTTCACAGTTTAAAGTGAACTATTTCAAAAATCCTAATAGCTTTAATATTTTTTTAAAACTAGTTCTGGCTTTTCTAGACTTTTAGAATAAGAATTCAAGAGTTCTTTATAATGTTGGTGTTTTGTTTCCTTTATTCGTGGTTTTGTGATATAAAACAACTCCTTCGCTTACTTACTGTAAACTGTATTTAAAACAATGTAAATGGCATTTTAATTTTTTTTTTCTTAAATAATTTTCTCACTTTTCTCTTGGTGAAGTACAGAAAAAGCATTTTCTAAGTTCTAAATTTTGTTATAATCCCAAAATTCTTCATAATTGTAAACCTTTGCATAATGAAGGACAAACTAGTTTTTCAAATTTCTATAGCTTTTAATTATCTCAAGAGTTTTGGATTTTAGTCTTTAAGAAACCCTAAAGTATATTATGATTTTTTAAGGTCAAAATTCTAAAATTTCTTATAGTCTCAGAATATTGACGCAATTTTCATTTTGCACATGTATATGACACCTTGAAAATAAAGAGATATTATTATTATTATTGCTGTTTTTTAACTTTTATAGATACCACTGCAAAAGTTTGGAAGCGTTAATGTCCCAAATTTTGTATGGTTTTTAAATTCCATATATTCTCATAGTTGAAAATAGGAGATTTTCAAATTTTAAATTTTTTTTACTAATTCAAGAATTTGTAGTATTACTATACTAATTTTTTCTATTGTTTTTAAAATAAAAATTCTAAAATTTCTTATTCCTCTCAGAGTTCTGCCGTTTTGAATCTTTTAGAAATATTAATCGACGAATCTGGCTTGATGTTAGTGTTCTAAATTTTTCTTTGATTTTTATTTAGAATATTCCTTTAAATTCTTAAATTCATTATTAGACCCAAAGTTGTTCTATTTTTATACTTTTAGAAATACAAATTCAAGAGTTTAATCTAGTGTTACTGTCCTAAATGTTTCTGTAGTTTTCAAGTTCAAGTCCTTGACAGTTCCATAGTTTTGCTGTTTTTAAACTTTAATAAATACTTATTCAAAAGTTTGGCGTAGTGTTGGTATCTGAATTTCTATGGTGATAAAGTTCAAAATTCTAAAATTTCTTAGAGTTCCAGAGCTTTGCTATTTATAAAGTTTTAGAAATATTAATATAAGAAAAAAAAGTAATAAATAGAATTAATTTAATTAATATAATAACTTTTTCTTGTAATAAAACTTTGTATGGCTTTTAAATTCAAAATTATTATATTCTTTATAGTATCAGAGTGGTATTTTAAAACTCTTAGAAATAATAATAATAATATAATTACACTAATTAAGAGCTTGGCGTAGTATTAGTGTAAATTTTTCTATGGTTTTTCCTTATTTTTTTTACGATTTTCAAGTTCAAACTTTTATATTAAATTAATTTAACAGTTTGGTATAGTTATAGGAGTTCATATAAAATTTAGTATGATTTAAAAGTTTAAAATTCGAAGATTACTAATGATTCTAGAGTTCAGCTGTTTTAAAACTCTTAGAATTCTAATTAAACAGGTTAGTGTCTTTCTTTCGTTTTTATGTTAATAATTCTAAAAATTCCCTCTGTTTATAAACTTTTCAAAATAAATTCAAGAGTTTGGCATAGTGATAATAGTGTTTTTTTTTTCTATGGTTTCTTTTTTCAAATTTCTAAAACTCAGTAATTGTAAATCTTTATAGAATCAAGGACATATTTACTTTATACTTTTAAAAGGCTTGTATATTTTGTCAAAATTATTATATCTTCCATTTTGATTTTTTGCTCTCCTATTTTGATCTCTATTTTTTTGGTCTTCTTTCCTTTTTACAGAATAATTGTATCTGTCTTCTATGCAGCCTTTAACACTTTGTCAAAGGACACGCTCCAGAGTGTTAAACTTCTCTTCTATCTTGGGTGCATTTTCTTTTAATAGGCACTATCTCCATCTTCTTCATATCCCTTTTTATCCCTTCCTATAGAGTTGTATTAAATGCGTTTTCTCTATATCCAAAATGTCTATCAAACAGCATTAGTTTTGAAATAGATTTCTTTGATTTCTACTCTTCATCCTTTCTTCCATTACATTTTCTACAGCTTATACTATAGATTTACCTTTCCTAAATACAAAATATCTTACTCATCCCTTTTTCTATCTTATTTTCAAGCTTTGTTACTACGAACTGTTCATTTAGTTTCCCTAGCGTGTTCACTATGCAGATTGCTTAAAGAGCTTAAAGAGGAAATAAAATTTCCTCTCCTTTTCTTTGGGTTTTCATCAGCATTTGTTTTGACGTAGATTTCTTTGTATTTCTTCTCTCCATCATCTCATTCCTTAGATTTTCCAACAGCATTCGTTTTGAGGTAGATTGCTGTGTATTTCTACTTGTTATCTTCTCTTTTTTCGAGCTTCATTACCTTTTCTATAGCTTATATTATAGATTTACCTTCCCTAAATTCAAATTGTCTATCGTTTATATCTTTCTCGTATCTCATTCTTAAGCCTGGTTACAATCAACTGGTCGTAGAGTTTCTTAATCGTGTTCTGTATGTCTTCTCTTAAACTACTTTTTTCTTTGGATTTTCCATTGGCATTAGTTTCGAGAGTTTTGTTATTTTTAAAGTTTTAGAATTATTAATTGTAGAGTTTGTAGTGTTAGTACCTTAACATTTTCTATGGTTTGTAAATTTAAAATTCCAAAATCATTTTCTATGGTTTGTAAATTTAAAATTCCAAAATTCTTCAGTTGTGCGAAAGTTCTGCTGTTTTTAAACTTTTAGAAATATTAATCCAAGAATTTGGGCATGTTGTGAATGTTCTAAATTTTTCTTTGATTTCTAAGTACAATATTCCTGAATTTTTCTATATCCTAAATTTTTCTATAGTTTTTAAGTTAGTTATTGTATTTTTAAACTTTTAGAAATACCAATTCAAGAATTTAGCAATAGAATACAATATTGCAAATTTTTTCTATACTTTTTAAATTAAATATTTTTTTCACATCTTGAGTTATTCTATTTTAAAGCTTTTAGAAATATTAGTTCAAGAGCTTGGCATAGTGATTTTAATTCAAATGTTTGGCGTAATGCTTTTACCTTTCTACGGTTTTCAAGTTCAAAATTCTAAAATTCTGTTGGCTTTTATTAAACTTTCAAAAATGCTAACTCAAAAATTTTGCTAATGTTTGTCTAATAAAATTTTCTACGGTTTTTAAGTTAGAAACTCTTAAATTGTTTATTGTCTCAGAGTTTCGCTATTTTTTTTGTAACTTTTAGAAATACTAACTCAAAAAGTTTGCTAGTGTTCGTCCCTTAAATTTTTATTTGGTTTTTTAAGTTCAAAATTTGAAAATATTTTATAGTTTAAGAATTCTGCTATTTTCAAACTTATAGAATTTGGCGTTGGTGTACTAACCAGAATTCTCCGTAATTGTTAATCTTTACATAATCGAGGATATACTGGTTTTATAATTTTTGAAAAGCTTTTGTATTTTTCTTAAAGTGCTGTTATTTTTAAACTTTTGAAAATACTAATTCAGGTATTTATCTTGAGTGATTTTAAATTAAATTTTTCTTTAGCTTTCATATTTTTAGACATTTGTTAATGTACTGATTTTTTTATGTTCGAAGTTTCCTTATATTATTATAACTGTAAATCTTCATAGAATCTAAAAAAATCTAGTTTGAAAATTTCATAGCTGAAGTGATTATCTGATATAACAATAAATGATCGTTTAAAGATCTTGAATGATTATTTCCTACTTCGTTCTCTTGGAGTTTACAAAAAAAACTTCTCTTCGAAAATTCAAGATTTTGGCAGCAATTTTTGTTGATTTTTCCACTAATATTTCACCTAACAAAAATTTTCCTCTACTTTTTTATTAATTGTATTAGATTTAGATAGAAAGAAATGTTCCAGCTTTTCTAACTTGTGATGAAATTAAACGTTTACATTCGACGCATTAGCGAGAGTTGTTTACATAAATGCAAGGCCAAATATTCAGCTGATAATAAAAAAAAAACAAATATTAATTATCGTCAATTTTCGCAGTCAATACAAACCCGTTAAGTGTGCATGACACAGAATATGGAAATTTATGGTAAATAAAAGTTGTTCCTATATACAAACAATGAAAACACGAGCGATGGGTACGTTTATACGATACATTCTCGACAACCTTTCAGCAAGATTACAGGTTAACCTTTTAGTGTACTTTTTTTTGCAATCGCAAATGTTTTCCAATCCGATCACGAGTTTTAAAACAATGGCGTGCCTTATCAGGTTTCGATGTGACATTATTGTTATTTTAACGTCTGGTTTTAGTGATTAATGTTTTGTACGTGATTAAATTTTATCATATATGTCAACCATAAATACATTAAGTCAATCTTTAAAAATCACCTATTTGCATTTAAAAAAAAGTAACATGAAGTTTGGGAGGTGATAGCTGTAGGCTAATTGTCAAGACTTTTCCATTGGAACTCCTCTAGCAACGTTTGAGTTTTGTCAGCAGCATTCGGGTGTAGTAATACACTATACTGGTGATCTATTTGCATAAAAAAGAAACATTAAGTTTGAGAGGTGATGGTTGGAAGTGAAATGTCAAGAGATTTCCATTAAAACTCCTCAAGTAACGTTTTAGTTTTGACAGCAGCATGATGGTGGAGTAATACACTCTACTGGTGATGATCCTAAATTTCATACAGAAGCTTTTTTAGTGTTTCACAATAAAGATCTGTATTTATTACCTTTCCTATCCTGAGATTGTACCATCCATTCCCAAAAAATTCAATGGAAAACAACCTGCTTGAAAATTCTTGGTTTTAATAATTAGAAAAAACATGAAAACATTTCGTAAATCTACAACAATGAGTCTTAAGTCTTATTATTAAGACTACAAAACAAATCACTTATTGAAAAAACTACTTCTCTGGCTAATACCTCGACAGACATTGAATGATACAAAAGGAGTTCTTGGTTTTGTGAACTGTTAACAAGTTTCCAGTTAAGACATTGTAGTATCTGGATAAAATCCTGTCTAAGTGTGCTGTGTGTGAACAATAGTTCCATCTACTGAACGAGTTGAGGTTGTCCATAAAAATTTGTAGTCTAGGTTTATGTAACAATGTTACAAGTGGTATGTACTTGACTATATCTAAGCGTCTAATGTCTTTTTCTTTGTGCGCTCCAATGCCAAGATGGCTACCGCGAAATACACCCTCTTCCTTTTAGTGAACACACAATCGCACAGAGGCGTACTCAGATGCACGCTGCCCAAAATAATGTAAGATCCATGTTTCATCACCTCCTATAATCCTATCCAAGAATGACTATCATGATCATGTCCCAGATTGTTCCTTCCAAAAAAAAATACGTTTCAATATTTTTATTTATTAGCATACTTGAAACCCATATAAAACAATAGCTAATATCAAATTGCTGTAAAATATTGTTGGCTTCAACTGGCAACTTGAAACTAATAGACAGCGTTGAAAAATAATCAAAGATGGTATTAATAGGTTAAATGGACGCTACATGTAAAAATATGGCGCAAGAAGTTATTACTTTCAGAAAGAACCTCGTATTTTATGATTATTTATTTTCGTACTACTTTTGCACGTGTGCTAATAATCATAATAAAAGAATTTAACGACCGTTTTATTAGTCCTAGAGTACGAAAATTCTAATTAGAGTTAATTTCCATTTTTGAAGTCATTAATTATGCATTCAGCGTGTAGTATACATGCAAACAAGGTTTATGGTAAAACATACTCGAATTTGTTTCCTCACCGCGAACAATAGACCCGCTAGTTTGATGAGTCCATTAACACCTAACCTTTTCATGTTTTAGTAGACATTAAAACATGTCCCAGCTGAGAATAAATTTATGAAGGTCAGGAAAACATGATAAAATTAAACGCAAACAAATAGATGATTACATTGCCAAAATTTCAACTACAGATGTGCAAACGAAAATGAAAATAAAAGTATATTTGTGATTTCTGAAATAGTACCAAAATATGCAATGCCAAAATTTCGTCCAAGAATGATTTGCGATTTGTAGAATCAAAATATATTTGTAAACATTGATCTACGCGTGGTTTTTCGTTGAGGAATCTGAAATAGTACCAAAATTAATAATGAGTTTATTGCTAAAATTTCGACTCAGAATGATTTCCGATTTGTAGAATCAAAATATATTTGTAAACATTGATGTACGCGCGGTTTTTCGTTGAGGAAAACGCATTTGTTAGTATAATAATTTAATAAAAGATAACGAAAACAATGAGGTTCAATATCCAAGTTCGTTCCCACGCTCAGACCTTTGGATTCGGCCTTCGCTGTGAATACAATTGTTGGTTACCTGCGTTGATACGCAATTTTTGAAGGGCGGATGGTTGAAGTGAAATCTTGACACTTTATCTGCATGAATTATGGGATAAGGGTAGATCTTTCAATAGGCTTTTAGTAATATCGACCTCATGATCTTATTTTCTGGGAGTGACGAAACAAATTCTATTTCATAACAACGAAAAGCACATTATTTTATTCAACAATTAAAAATACTCAATGATGATTTCGTGACAACGAGAAAAACATTAATATATTCATCAATTAAAAATACTCAGTGATGAAAGTATTAGTCTGTACTGAAGGAATGAGTCAAGCCAATCATCATCATATGAGACACGAGAAAAAAATAAAAATTACGACATTTATTTAATAACTGATTGTAGAAATATAAGTAAAAAAGAAATAGATGTTCGAAAACAAATGCATGAAATAGCACTTCCTCGTTATGATCATTTATTTGATGTGGTGAAAGGATACCTTTCAGACAGTTACGTTTAGCCGAAAACCTTTCCTCTACGTTTTATTTGATGGCTTTAGGAACTTAACGTTTAATTTCTGTATAGGTAGAAAAATGATCTTTCGACATGTTTGTCCTAAATAAATGCAGAAGAGTCTGTGCGAGAGTGGAAGATCATCATAGGTGAGCTCAGTCCATTTCATGTGCGATTAAAATTCATTGAAGTTATGTATGAATGTAAAGTGTAGACACATTGAATAAAGCTAATAAACATTAAACATTAAGCTTAAATTTAAAAAAAATGACTTTACGGAGTGATGGTTTGTAGCCGCCTACAAAATAATCTGGTGAGGTGAACGCCTGATATTTTTTTTATCAGTCACGTTCTACCTTTTGGTGACATTTTTGACCCAGAAATAAAATCAACGTCGCTGCAGAAAAATAAATTTACGATTCGTTAATAACTTTAGAAAATACTTCATATAAAAGCTGAAAATTATTTGACATCTTCTGATTATGCAACAGATTCAAGCCTCCATAAGAATCTTTAACTTTATGGATTATCAGGAACTGTATCAAATGATAAATAAAACTAACTTTGTGTGATATTAACAAAGTAAGTTTTATTTATCATTTGATAACGTTCCTGATTCAATATGTATCACAAAGTTATGGCTTCAAGCATCCAACATTTTATGGATTATTTCTAGTCGTTACCAGAAATAACACGATTTTTATAGGAAGTAGTTTCCAAATTTTTTAACTATTGATAAAATTAATTTTCTCGTGTGTCGTTGATGTTATTGCTATCAACCCTACAAAAAAAATTGGAAAAAATACTTCCTATAAAAACCTTGGAAATAATTTTTTGATAAATTTTGGAGAACTCAAACATTTACTACGAAACTAAGCGATGGTAATAACTTTAAATATCTTGTTCTAAAAATAAATTCAACAAAACTACATCAATTCAATTCAATGGCTATACACCAGCCCCCCATTCGGGACATGGCATCCCTTAATTTATTCCTTCGTTCTTTACAGTCCATGGCCCTTAGTTTTAGAAATTTTTTGGCGTCTTCTTCGATAACATCCTCCCAACACTTTCTTGGCCTTCCTATTCGCCTTTTGTCTTCCATCTTGCACTTATGCACTCTTCGTGGCATCCTGTCTTCCGGCATTCTTAGCAGGTGTCCTTGACAATTCAAGTCACTATAGTTTCACCATTTCTAACACAGACTGTTCTTTAAAGATGGTGTATACCTCTTGATTTCATAGGATTCTGAAAAACAAAATTACACCACTTCATATAAAATAGTGTTAATTAATTTAAAATGAATAATTATACAATTACTGACACAGGATGTTCTTCGACAACATCCTCCCAACGCTTTCTTGGCCTTCCTATTCGCCTTTCGCCTTCCATCTTGCACTTGTGCACTCTTCTTGTTGACATCCTGTCTTCAGACATTCTTAGCAGTTGTCCTGCCAATTGGAGTCTCTGTAGCTTCACAATTACTGATACAGGATGTTCTTTAAATATGATGTACAGCTCTTGATTTAGTCGGATTCTTAAAAATACAACATCACTTCCTATAAAATAGTGTTAATTATTTTTTTATTAAATAATTAATTCGAACCTGAATTATTTTCATAGCTTTATTGCTTAGTGATTATTTTAAAAATTTAATTTTATAGGAACTAATCATGCAAGACTATAATTCACGTAACTCCGTCCAAAAAAAAAATAATTCAACACGGCATTTCGTAAAACGTCGTAATTCGCAAATTGCGAAGGCGGCCGTGCAAAAAAATAACAGACAATTGAACTCGCGGGACCGGAATTGCCCAACTGATGGTTGTTTAATAGGGTGATGTAACGTGGCGTGAAATGAAATGAAGTCTCGACGTTATCTGCACCGAACATACATGAACTACGGATTTTTAGAAGCTGCGGATGAAATTATGGATGCCATCGATTAAAATTGTCGATTTTACACCTTTGGAAAAGGCGAAAAAAAGTTTTAAGGGTTATGCAAAAGGAATATGTATATATATACAAACATCTTTATTGCAGACAATTTTACATATTAAATAAAGCAACAATATAAGGAAACGATTGAAGAAAAAGAAATTTCTGGTAAATGGCTATCGACCTAGGGTGGAATATGTATTATTACTCAAATAAAATTTTAATAGAGTGTAATATGAGAAGTGATCCAGATTTGTTCTTTGAGTATTACAAGATATTTAAAAAAACGAATTTTATTGTTAATAATTTATAGGCTTGACAATTATGTATAAATTATGATGTCGTACAAATGCCCTCCACGACTCTGCTGACATGATACTATTCTTTTAGCCAAAATTTCTGTAACAAGTTCCAATAAATGAGGTTCAATTTCAGCAATTAAGCGTTTGATGCTCTCCTTTAATTCTGAAACCGTAACAGGTTTGTGGACATAGATCCTTCCCTTCAAATGGCCCCAGAGAAAAAAGGCTAAGTGGGGTTAGAACGCAAGACCTCGCTGGCCAATTGATATCGCCCCTTTGATAGAGATAATATGACCAGAAAATGTGGTTTGAAGTAAAGTGGATGTTTTACATGCTGTATAATATTTTCATCTTGTTGAAAAATCCGAACATTTAAGTTCAAATCATTGGTTTTGTGTAAGAAAAAGTTGTTCAGCATCTCCTCAAAAAATTATGGACCAATGATCGTCCAGCCCACAGAACACACTCAAAACTAGTAATTTTTCTTGATACATTGGTTCTTCTTGAATAGCATGCAAATTTTCACTACCCCAGATATTAATTTTGACCAATCACATACTCAAATAAAGCCTATCGCTCCATATGATTTTCTTGTGGAAGTCAGCACCCACCCTTTAGGTTTTGAATTACGTGCCAATTCTGATCATCCCTTATCTAATTCATATTCATCTAACCACCCTACATACGACAGAATTTCTCATATTTTCGAGATAATCAGTTAAATCGTTTTGCAAATTTTATATCAATTATGTTTTGATAAAATATTCATTCAGTTAAACCGTCGCGTATGTTTTACTGATTGGAGGGTGAGACAGAGGCCACCCACCCGCCCTACATATTTCTTGCAATTTCAACCACTAACACAGGTTTAGTTTCCAAAAAAAATCATCAGCGATATTTTTGTAGTTGTCAAGAAATTTAAAACAGTGTTTTGGCTTTAATTTCAATGTATAGGAAGGGTGGATGGGTGGCCTCTAACCACCCTTCAATTAATATAACATATGATAGGGATTTATCATAAAATTTTATAGATAATCATTCAAATCTTTGACAAATTTTATCTCAATTATATTATAATAAATTATTTATTCAGTCAAGCCGTCGCATATGTTTTACTGACTAGAGGGTAGGATAGAGGCCACCCACCCGCCCTACATTTTTCTTGCAAATTTAAACACTAACAAACGTTTAATTTTCAAAAATAATAATCAGCGATACTTTCGTAGTTGTTGAGGTATATATAAGCAGTGTTTTGGTTTCAATTTAAATGTATATGTAGGGTGGGTGGGTGGTCTCTAACCATCCTCCAATTAGTATAACATACGACAAAATTTATCATAATGTTTTGTAAATAATCAGTCAAATCGTTTGACAAATTTTATATCAATTATGTTTTAATAAATTATTAATTCAGTCAAACCGTCGCGTATGTTTTACTGATTGGAGGGTGGGATAGAGACCACCCACCCACCCTACATATATATTGCAATTTCAACTACTAACACAGGTTTAGTTTTCAAAAAAAAACATCGGCGAGGTTTTCATAGTTGTCAAGAAATGCATATAAAAGCAGTGTTTTGGTTTCAATATAAATGCATTAGTAGGGTGGGTGGGTGGCCTCTAACCACCCTTGAATTAGTATAACATACGACAGAATTGATCATAAAATTTTGTAGATAATCAGTCATCAATCGTTTGATAAATTTTACATCAATTTTGCTATAATAAATTATTAATTCAGTAAAACCGTCGCATATGTTTTACTGATTGAAGGGTGAGACAGAGGCCACCCACCCACCCTACATATCTCTTGCAATTTGAACCACTACCACATGTTTAGTTTCCAAAAAAATCATCAGCGATATTTTTGTAGTTGTCAAGAAATTTAAAACAGTGTTTTGGCTTTAATTTCAATGTATATGTAGGGTGGGTGGGTGGCATCTAACCACCCTTCAATTAATATAACATACGACAGTATTATAATCTTCTCTTTATTATCTTGAAGACTTACTCCTATTTTGCAAGTTCAAATATTGTAATTTAATATTGGCTTTTAGTTTTTGAAAATTATCAAAACAGTATCGGAATAATTTTCGGCTTTTCTACAAAATATTCGTGACAACTAATAGCTATACATTTTCTAGCTTCGTTTCGTCTTTGTCATATGATTAATACGATCATTATTGCTCATAACATTAAAGATTTGCGTAGGTAGCAAAGACAATTTACCAAGAATTGTAATTTGATATTCATATTGGTTTCTAATTTACAGAAATTTTGAAGCATTTTGTAAACGATTTCAGAATAATTTACGCCTTTTTAACATCTAAAATAAAACTTCAGAGTCATATGGTTTATGAAATCATTATTGTTTATAAAAGCAAGGATTTGCGTCGGCAGAAAAGTCAAGTTTCCACACTTAAGCAGAATCAAGAACCAATAATTGTAATTTGAAATTTGATATGAAAAATAAATAAGTAATTGTGGATACATTTTCATAATTCAAAATAATTAAACAATTAACATTATTCTTTAATTAAAGAAGTGATACTAACAAAGTTAATTGTTTTATGTATTATGTATAATAAGAATTAAAATATTATAATTTGTTGCTCACATTTGTTTCCAGTTTTTCAAAATTTTGAAGGATGTTGACAACAATTTCCGAATCATTTTCGGCTTTTTGATTCCCCAAAAATATTCTTGATAAAAGTACAAATCTTCCAAATCAATCTAAGTTATGTGATTTATGAAATCATTATTGCTTATAAAACTAAGAACGTGCGTAGATAGAAAACAAAAATGAGAATTCAGCCTACGTTATCATCAAATTCATATTTAGATTTCGGAAAAAAATGGCTCCACAAAATATTCTTGATAACTAATACAAAGTTTTTAAATAAGTCTAAGTCAAAGTATTTATGAAATCATCATTCGTATGGATTTGCAAATCTAAAAAACAAGAATTTTCCACTTCGAAACAGAATTCTACAGTCTACATTTCTGTGAGAATGTTCGAGTACGTGAAGAGTATAATTTATTCAAATAAACACAGTGAAGAAAAGGATATTTATTTTAAACTTTTAATATTAAGTGTACATTGTCAAAAAATTAATGTAAATTGCTTATAAACATTCTAATTAGATACTCAAAATTGATGTCCAGTTTTTAAAAATTTTGAGCTGATTTATTTGCCACCTTTGAAATATATTCCGGCTTTTTAATTCCCCAAAATATTGTTGATTGCACATATAAAACTTCCAACTCAATCAAAAGTCACCTGATTTTATTATGAAATCGTCATAGTTTATAAATCTAAGGATTTTCGCTTTTTAGAAAACTCAATCCCACGTAAAAATAAAGTAAGGCATATATTGCCAAAAAATTAATATAAAATCCTTTCAAATATTGTATTTTGATACTTATATTGGTTTCCATGATTTTTCAAATTTTTGTAGTATTTCGCCAGTAATTTCGAATCATATTTTAACTTTTTGATTGCCCAAAATATTCTTTATAACTAATACAAATCTTTTTCATCAGAAAAAATACGAAAATAATTCTTAAAATATGTTTCATCTCAATCCGAGTTATATGAAAATCAATTCAAAATTTTTGGGAAAATTGTAAAAAGCCTACTCGTAGAATTGACTAATTTATTTTTTAAATCTATCTAGGAATTTAATTTTATTTCCGCTGCCGTTTTGTTTTCAGGCACGATATGGCATTTGTTTCCTACTGATGTTTTAAATACGTTAATGCTTATTTATAACATCTGTAGAAAACAAATGCCATATCCCACCTAAAAACAAAACTGCAGCGGAAATAAAATTAAATTCCTAGGTAATCTTAAATGATCTTGAATAATTGTTGGATGAATTAACTCTTGATGACAATGAAAGAACATTATTGACCGTAAAATGACTGTGAATATTCATGAATATTCATTAGATGACATCAAATTCCTTTTAATGGTTATTGAATTAAATACCCTTTATTTAATGATTTTAAATGTTTGCTGATTTCTAACTAACCTTGAATGTCCATTGGACAACTTAAAATTATTGTTGGGTGATCTTGAAATTCTTCGATTGTATTGGCTGTTAATTGTTGAAAGTTCATTTTAAATGCACTGTTATACCATTCTTCGCCTGAAGAAGCCACAATGTGGTGAACCAATTGTAGCGATAAATAAAAGCAACAATAATCTTTGAAAGTTTGTGTTTAAGTTACAAAACCTAACAGTGTATACTCTTAAAATACAATCGAATTACCTTAAATGGCCGTTGGATGACATGGATGAAAGACATTAAGGATCCGTTAAATGGTCTTAAATGATATTTTTTTATGAATTTGAATAATTTTGACAAATAATTCTACGAATATTAGTTACTTAAGAAATATGAATTAACTCAAATCTGTAACTCAAATTGTGTGTGATTTTATTACATACAATAATTGTTGGAACACAACAATTTCTTTAAATAATCTTATAAAATAGTCTTAAATGGCCTTGGTGACAAATGATTTATATGTTGACCTTTAAAGAGTTTAAACGATCATTAGATGACTTTTTCTTCGTTTGATCCTCCGGGAACATAAGCGAAACTACTATAGTACTTTGCCTAGTGCCCACACACCCCGTAACGACGAGTGAATTTTTCACCAGCAACATTGTTCGCCATGGACAGGAACAGATGGGAATCATGGAGTATTTCCTCTTCCGTCTATGACGCGCGCTCAAACAAAATTAAGTAAACATTTCTGACCGATTTGTGATAAACAAAACAGGGTCAGAAAAGTTGTTCTCATCTCATTTTTCTAACGACATCTAGTGGAATCCGATCGGATTTATACAACGCGAGATACAGATAACTAAATCCATCTATTGGAAAAATAATGAGTTTCTTTTTACTACACCTTAGTAAAAGTGGAAGCTACTGTCTGCTGGGCTGCCAATTAGACATTCTTCCGATATAGGATGAATTGTGCTGTGCTGTCGACCGCTTCCCATTCTTCTTCCGATTCGAGCATTGTCCCAAATTGCAGGATATAAAAAAAATACCCTAAACTCTGAGAATTCGCTGTGCACTGCGCACGTAAGTCTGAGAACCATTCGTATCCGGACAAGATAAAACTAAGGCTACTGAAGTTGCATAAGTTTTTTCCGTTTTTTTTTTGGTAGAAAAAACATGTAATTTTCAACGGAAATTAATTTTTGTTTTAATTTTTGTTTTATTCAAAATATTGTCCATTGACTTCTACACATTTCGACCATCTTTCAGGTAACTCTTGAATAACATGCCAGAAAAACTGCTTGTCTTTTGCGGCAAACCATTCATCGAGCCATTTTCCAACTTCATCGAAAGTGCTGCTCTGCGAGTGCGTGCCCCATTGATGCGAAGAGGTGTTAGTCAGGTAGGGTCAGTTCTGGCGAATACGGCGGGTGGGCAAAGATGTCCCATCCAAACGATTTAAAGGTTTCTTTCACTGGTTTTGATGTGTGAGACGGCGCATTGTCTTGTAACAAAATCACTTTGCCATGTTTTCTGGCCCATTCCGGTCGTCTTTCGATTAACGCGTGGTTTAAATTAATAATTTGTTAACGGTTTCGCCGGGCTTCAAGAGTTCATAATACACAATACTGCTCTGATCCCATCGGACACAGAGCATGGTCTTCTTGCCGAAGCTATTTGGCTTCGCCAGGTGGAAGGCACGATTTTTTCCGCTTCAAGTTTTTGTTTCGTGGCGTTGAAGCAGTACAAGTGACTGCGATTTTCCATTTGACATTCATTCAAATCGTGTGGGACCCATTTATCAAGTTTATTGATCTTCCCCATTGCTCGAAAGCATCTGCCGATTGTTTCTTGTGACATATGTAATGCTTCTGCTAATTGCTGTTGAATTTGAGTTGGGTCATTTCGCATTTTTGTGTTTTTCACATTAAAGTGACCATTTTTAAATTGTCAAAACCATGTCTCACATGTTGTAATCGATTGAGCGTGTTCACCATATGTTTCTACCAGCGAACGTTGACTTTCAGCAGACTTTTTCTTTTGATTAAATAAGAAAAGTAATGTAAATGTTCTTTTTCAGGCGCAAAACTCGACATGATCACTGAACGATAAAACAAAGACTCTAGTTTTTGGCGGACTTATGTGTGTTTCTAGTTTAATGTCAGACGAACACAATGGCGTATGTGTTAAATTAATACGTTAAACCGGAAAACACTTATGAATCTGGTATTTATCCAGGGTATCAGGAGCGGGATCAATTAGTCAGTCTAGACACCCTTGTCGCCCGAAGCTAAACTCTCTTGGCCTTCGGAGTCCAACCATTAATGGCAATGAAAGTTTATTTCATAGCCGCAATATTAATGTCCATGTCGGTATGTGCAACAAAGACCAGTTTTAGTTTTATAGTTTTATATACGTTTTGGCTTCAAGCAGTCTGGCGAAGTTAGTGCCGTGTAGAACAACTTGGACCTAACCACTTCAAACAGGAACTTCCTTTTCGCCCGAGATGATCAGGAGCCTGTCCATTGCCCTTGATATTCTGCTTTGTGCGCCAGTTCACCATCATCTGTTTTTCTATTCTCTGCCTGGAAACCACCTGTGTCCGGACAAGATTTGTGCTAACTTAGGCTACTTAGGTCTCCTTATCTAGGACATCAGGTATAGGATCAACTGGATAGTCTATGAATGACCAAAGAGGTCGAAGCGCCCTATAAAAACATAAACTGGCGAGTCGTGGCACCTTTATTGCTCTTAGATCAAATATCTTGCTCTTGAACTGGACTTCGGAGTCCAATATTTGATGGTAATGAACGATTATTTACTAGACACAATAATAATCTCGGCAAGTCCAACAAAGACCATCACTTCTGTCCATAGGCTCAGTTTTATAGGCTTCAAAGCCTGTTTGAGTTGAAACACGTTTCCGAAGTTTGCAGCTTGGTCATAACGGCTTTCAAAAAGAGCTTCGCCTCCTCTTCGCCAGCGATGGCCTTGATATTCTACTCGGTGTCGTGGTTGCATACTTCGATGGGAGGGCAGAGAGTTTAGCAGGGATTATTTTCGTCCAGATGCCTTCCTCGCCAAACCATCCTCTATTCTGTTAGCTCTGCTGTTGTTGAGTCTTTTTGCCCAGCATAGGGTCACCTTATTGTCACAAGCCGCTTCTACCAAAGCTTCTCAGCATTCCTGCGTTAATGCTGAGGTAATTTTATTGTATATGTTTTTCCCTTGATCTTATCAGAGATTGCCGTTGCTGCATATAGTATACCCACGAGTTCCACCATTGTTGGTGTGCTCATTGTCTTACCTAGTGCAGTACTATTTTTTAGATACAGATATTTGCAGAAAATTCCTACACCAGCACCTGCTTTTGCTGACGACCCATCAGTGTATATGTGAATGTCTTTATGCTTGCTTTCTACTCCTGATCTCTCCGTCAGATGGGCATTCTAGTTTAGTTTATTGTCTAGAAGAATGCCCAAGTATTTGACTTCATCTTTCAGGGTTCTTCGCCCCGAAAGCTTGGTGGCTTAAGGCCACCGGAACTCCCCTGCGTCAAAGTGCAGCTGTTATCTTTGGGAAGGAGGTCTTATCAAATGATCCTTCTATATCCATGAAAGTCGCAAGGGTGAAAGCTTTTTGCTCAAAGGATCGGCCAATTCTGCTCACCTCATTATGCAGGGCAGGGTCCGTCGACCTGCCTTCACAGCATGCATGTTGATTGGGATGTAAAGGATGTTTTACTATGACTGTTTCCCTA
The DNA here is from genome assembly GCA_963969525.1 of Ontholestes murinus. Taxonomy (NCBI): domain Eukaryota; kingdom Metazoa; phylum Arthropoda; class Insecta; order Coleoptera; family Staphylinidae; genus Ontholestes; species Ontholestes murinus. The sequence goes on from OZ018393.1 coordinate 12,103,610, forward strand.
ATGTACCGGTTTCATAGCCTCTCCAGTATCTTTAGTAGAAAGGATGTGGTTTTAGTAAAAAGGATGTGGTTTTAGTATAAAGATAACTTTAGTTTCCCTCCATGCATATGGTGTGTAACTGAAGGCACCCCCTGTACACGCCCACGAGGGTGTCCAGGATAACATCATTGCCCCACTGTACGAGAGCCGGATAAATTCCGTCCAACCATGGGGATTTGTATGGTGAGAAACTCCTCATTGCCCAGTCTACCCTTTCCCTGGTAACGATAAAGACTGCCAGATCCCCATTCGGTTTGGTTTGGGACCTTGTGGAGGTATTCGCGGGGCTCCGATCCTGGTTAAAGGTACAGCCCGGGAAATGGGTTCTCAATTAAAATATTGCCCGTATTTTAAGGCTAATGAGCTTTGTTAAGGGATTTTAGGAGAGTGACTGTTTAAAACGTGATGTTTCCGAGGCGTTTACACTTTGGAGCAGAAAAGCCTCCAGGCCTCTATCTCTCTCTTTGTGTAGTTGTACTATTTTGTATTTGTTCCATTCGGAACCATTTTGCGTATTCATGGCTCTGTTGTGTGCCCTCTTTACTTGGTTTTTCAGCACCTCAAGTTCTGTGCACCACCACGCATTTGTGGGTCCCTCGTCTTCTCTGTTTTTTTCTTATACGATGCCCTTCTGCAGTGCTCTTTTTCTAGGTCCCACGTTTTAGAGATCCTAGTGAGGGTCATTTTGATAAGATCCCTTTTGGTCAGCCTTGGAACTCTGTACTGAGTTGTGTTCGAGGCTCTTAGTGTAATTTGGAATTTTATCCATCTATGGTCTGAAATTGTGACTTTTTGATATACGTCTGCACGTCTCTCTAGCAAGCGTAAGGTCAATGCAACTACAAATTTTTGGACAGCATGGAAACAAGTGCCATATTAACAAAAATAAAGTAGAAAATAACTCGTTTCTGCGCATAGCGGATTTTTTTTTGAAGGTGATTTTTTACATATACTCGTAATTAATTTTTCTGGGAAAAGGCAAAGCCCAAACCACTAGGAAATTAAATGTCGGACTTATTACGTTTAATTTTCCATTATGGAGTTACTCCATCATGTTAGAATCACACCGTAATCGTAATTTAAGAGGCTAATCATCTAAAATTATTTCAAAAACTGTTTTATTAATTACTTAAAGTGAAAGAGACATACTCCACGTGAACCCAATAAAATTCTCTCGACAATGTAAGGCTTATTTCACTTTTATTTACAACATTTCCTTATCTCATCCTGTATACATATGGCTATTATAAACAGACATGTATGGAATTGCGATTATGAAAATGCATGTTGTGCACCAGGCCTCAGACGAGATCAAGTGTCAACTGGATGTGGATTTTTTATTTTTTGCGCGTAACGATAATGTCATTTTTATATAGCAGACTGTGACCCCGTACGAGGGGGGGTCAACATGTGCACAAATATAACCGTGGCCTTGTGCCAACTTAATAACGCCAAGTAATGTTTGCGCACTCTTCTTGCGTCCGTCCGACCTCCGGTAATTGTGTCAATGCGGCTTCTTTCCCGTGTTTGTTATTAACAAACATCACGATTTTGGTAATAGTGAACGTAATTTCCCATCCATTCATGTAAACCACCATCAGATAAAAATTGTAATAGTACTTTCTCTGCATTCTTCAATAATGTAATATAAATAAAAATAAATGTTGTTAAGAAAACAGGTAATTACTACTAAAAATTAAAAAATGTAAGCATTTTCCAACCTTAATCAAGTGTACGCTTGAACTAGCGTACTCATAACCTAGTAGTTTATTGCGTAGTTTGTTAAGGTAAGTAAGATGGGTTACATTTTATTGTGGTAGGTTAAGAGTACGCTATAAGAAATGTTTTATTTTTATTTTAGTTGATTACATCTTTGAACTCCTGTCAAAAAGTATGTACAAAATTTGAAAATAATACTTAAATATTTAGCCCAACTTCTTCAAATGATCTTCCACTCAAACCCATGAATAAACTTCATCATTACTGCTTTTATTTACTTTTGTTCAGTTATTTTGTCCCTTTTTGCAGAGAGAATATTTTTGCTGTTTATAATGATTAAGATATAAGTTTATAAGGCTATATTAAATTAATATAGCTTAAAGTAGTGATGGATACAATATCTAAAGTAACGGAAAAGCAGTTGAAATTATTAAAACGCCAAAACAATGGAACATCTCAATAGAAAATAATTTAAATTGGCTGAATTAAGAATTGAATATCGATTGATTGAAAATGCAGTGGAAATTATTACAATTCTCGGAAAAACTTGATTGACTCGTAATCATCATTCACGACCCAGATGATAATGATTCATATAAATATGTGTTGAACCTTGCATTTCGCCATTATTGCAAATTTCCGTGCCGATCACATGATTTTTCAGAATTGCGGTTTTTCCGTGGTTCTTATCTAGCCACACCAGATGGCGCGTTGAAGTTTGGTCCGTGCGGTCAGCAGGAGATAATGCGGAACGCGTGTGCGCGCATCAAATGACCACAATTTGTATTGAAAATTCCGCGGTGTTTTTAATTCGTTTAATTATACAGAACACAAAGGGAAAACTGTGGGAAAGTTTTCGTTGCGAAAGTTTACGCAGAATTATTTATTATGAAGACATTGAGGTATCGATAAAGAAGTTAAGAATGAAGCAAATCAAACACTTAGTTTGATAATGATTACCGTGTAGTCGAAACTAATAACTGCAAATAAAGTGGTATAAAAAAGTAAAAGTGTTTTCTTTCTTAATATAGAAATGTACCACGAAATTAATGCCTTTAAGATCCAAGAAGAAGAAGAAGTTGTACTTTTGGTCATATCATAGACTTGAAGGAAAATTTATTTATTTAATTTTTATGTACCTCTTGTTCATAGTAATAATATCAAAATCTAAAACCAGGGAAGCTTATTTCATAATGTAATAACTAAAGCATGCCAAAGTGTGAAAATATCTGAGCGCTGTTCAAAGAAGATTTAAAGAAGAGGAAGAGGAATTTATTCTCCACAAATTTTGAAAACATATATCACCAATTATGTATTTATTTTTTTTTTAAATAAATTTAGATGATATGAATGTTTTAAATTGTATTATATTGTAGGATTATCCAAATTGATTATTATTTTCGTTGAAACAAGTCTAGGAATTATTCGGCGAAATCAGTCCGAATGAAGGTTCTTTCCCAACGACCGTAATATAAACCTCGTTATCTGTTCACGTACGAAAGATTACGAGGTGATTACCGGGCAAATAATCTCAAGGGCCCATTATGTTTTCGATGGGAACCACTCCAACGTGTGTGTGGCTAAAGTGAAAACTCCAATCTGAGACGAGTCCTTTTTTATAACAAAAAAAAAATACCATTGTTTTCTACTTCTGGACACCAAATAAGTAAAATGGCAATAGATATTAAAGCAAAAATGTACTCAATAAAAGCTCTTGAGATAGTTTAAACAATGGTTACGCTTAAGAAACAATGTTGAGATTAGAATTTTTAGAAACAAAAAGGAGAAGGTAAAAATAATGCTGAAGATGAGTATTTCTGTAAGCAATGGCCAATAATACTGAAGGATAAATCAGGGTTAATTGATTGAGGGTATAATCAGTGATGATTATGTTGAAGCTTTAGAATCATGCAGAAAATGAGGGTTATTGATAATATTGGCGTTGGTATTAAAGCTTCAGAAATAATACTGAACATAAGATCATAATAATGGTTGCGACTTGAACATAAGAGTTTGTAGAGTCAATGATGGTAATATTAAATCTTCAGAAATAGGATTAATTCTGAGAATGGATGTAAGTAGTAATTTTGATATTGAAGCTTTAAAAATCATAAAGAAAAATTATAAATCAGTGATGAAATTAAACCTTCATATTTGTATTTTTGTATTTTCCTTTAGAGTAGAGTATACAGTATAAATAACATTATAGTCTGTTCGTTGAATCTTTCGTCGTACGTCACAAACTATCGCTTCAAAAAACGACGAAAGTTTTACAGTGCGTTCTTTTTCTAACGCATTTGGTTTACTTTATCAGACTGAATGCTTTTGCGTCGTTTCTCGAAGCAATAATTTGTGACGTACGACCAAAGATCCAACGAACAGACTATAGGTAGAACATAACTAAGATTTCAAAAAGGGATAGAATATGGGATTGTTCAACCACTCTGATGTTATTCTTCAAAATAAATAAATATAATGAAAACATAACTCTATATTCAATAACTTACAAAAACAAATTAATTTATTTTTTTTACATATTTATCCTCCTTTCCCAAAATAAATATTAATTAAATAAATTTGCAGTAATTAAAATTAATTAAGACGCACAAAAATTAGTCATATATGAATCATAATGTTTTTTTTAATCGTGCAGAAGTGGAAAGTACAGTTTGATACGTTAATCGCAAACTAACTGGAGCAAAACAATTTTTCTCGGCGCGGCTCGCCATTTTATCGTACGATAACCGGCTATAAATATTGACCAGTTTATCGTCGATTCTCAAATAAAGCGCAACTAAAATAAATCACTGGTATGAAGTAGGTTAAACCCAAGATGATAAATCTTTTAATGATAACAAATGCAAATAAATACATTATGTTATTATATTATAATTTTAAAAATTATTGTTTCTTTAAGATAGTTGCATAAAGGTGCCATCTGTTGTCTAAGCGTTGCACTAGATCCCTCTTTGAATGGATTTGACAGTTTACCCGGAGAGTTAAATACTCCAAAGTGAAACTCGTTTCTCTGTTTGCAACTGCGTTATGCTGACGAGTTCCAAAATAGATCGAAACCGGTCTGTGGCTTTTGTTGACAAGGAACAATAATTAATATTTTCTTTAATGAGTATACAAGTAAATGAGAATTTAAAACACTTTCATCACAACTGAGAAAAAAGTGATAGTGTTTGTTTTCTAAGAGTATAAAAACTAAAATTAAATTTTCATTCTTTTTGTACGTCTTTAATTAATTTATGTATTCTTTTGAAAATATATTATTTATACGCAAGAAGAACAAAGTTATAAAAAATAGAATAACTTTTTTTTATTTCATTATATTCAAGTAAACACCTCAAAAAAATCATAAATAATTTTGACTCTAAAAAATCAAAATCATTATATTCAAGTAAACACCTCAAAAAAATCATATATATACATTAGATAAATAATTTTGACTCTAAAAAATCAAAGAGGATTTTCTTCCTCAATGATGAAACAATAATTAAAAATTCAGCAAAGTCGTCGATAATGAAAACATATTTATCGTTTTAGCAAAGGCCTATGTGAGTTCAAGTTAAGAACTCAGAAGCAGCAGTGATAATAAGTAAATTGAAAAAAAAAACACGATAACTTTGTATATCGTGAAAACTTTCTTATTGTGACTAGTTTCGACAAAATTAGCTTGTCATTATCAAACACATAGTATAGATAATAAGTAGTCAAACTGGTGTGTACAGTGGCCTTGAAGATGTGCAACCCTCACGTGATGTAGGGTGGGGGATTTCTTAATACCTCCAAAAATGGATGAAATGAAGAAATACAATACGCATTGGTGTTGAAACAATTTTGACCTAGACTCTGAAGTCCAAGAAAGGAAAAGTCAATATAACCTGATTCACACCACAGTCAAATATCTAATTTCAAAAACTGCTCTCCCCATCGTAACACACAAATAATTTATTCTTATAATGCAATTGCATTAATAATATTTCCTTCTGACAAAAATTTTAATATTTAAATTTTTATATAGGATTCTACATATCAATTTTTTTTTTGTAGATAGAAATGTTAAAAAGTTTTTTATTTCGAGTATGCTTTTTTTTACCCAATGAAAATTATGTGTTTAGGTTCTAAAATATAACAAAATATTAATTTTTCTAGTATGTAATGACATTTTTATCCATGAAATTTTCTAAGCATTTACATTTCAGTCCATGAAAGAAATTGAAAAAATTCAATCAAACCAAAATGAAAAATTCCGTGTTTAACTTTAATTATTTGACTAGTTATAATTATTTAATAAAATGCAAATGAAAATTTTCTAGTTTTTATATTATTTATTACTAGCAAAAATTAAATTAAATAAGTTGTTCATATTAAGAAATCTATATATGTATTATAATTTTTATTGACACAAACTTAGAATCTATAATACAGAATATATTTTTTTTGCTCTAATTGTATATTATTTGTATCATTGCATAAACTGTACTTATTTTTATAAATTTATGTCCTAGTTATATGTACATTTCTCTGAAATTGGACACAGTTGTCTGTTAAAAAAGTAAAGGTTTATTATTTTTATTATAGTAACAAAAAATTTAATTTTCTGTAGAAATAATTTTCTAAGCATTAACATTTTTGTTCATTGAATTTTCGAAACGATGGAAATTTGTTTAATAGAAAACATGTAGAAAATACATCGAATTAAAATATAATTTTTAATTTTATTAATTGAACAAGAGTTTATTCATATAATTGTTTACCATTGTCAATCCTAACTATTTAAGTTTTTTATTTTATGATTGTAGGTTATAAAATTTAACAAATACTATAATTCTTTACAAACCTAACTCCTACACATATTTATATTGTTTGAATTTTCCAAACATTGAAAATTGTAGAAAATAAATCAAATTTAATAAAAAAGAATTACCTTTTTTAAAATGTATTAATCAATCAGTTATGTATATTAACATATTCAAATTTGCAGTCAGTGTCAAAAATTGAAATACATATTTAAGTTTTTTTTTATAAAATATTCTTTAAGTTCTAAAATAAACTAACAGTTTCTGTAGATTTATACTTTTCTAAGCATTGAAATTTTCGTTTTATAAAAAAAAATAAAAGAAATCAAGAGAAATATTTTCCTTTTTTTAATTTCATTTGCATTAATTAGAACACTTATGTTTGATAAATAAAATTTAAATTTAAAATTTCTAATTTTTGTACTGTCAAAAATTGAAAATTAGAAATTTTTACGAGAACTATTTTATTTATAATGAAATTCGGTTTTAATTTTCTATTGATAATCTTTTTCTTTCGATTGAAATTTCCTTTTATGAAAAAATGTTAAAAATATTAATTAAGTTATAATAAAAATTTATGTTTTTATTGAAAACTAAAATACTTTTACTATTCTTAGCAATTTTTTCGATTATGTTGTAAATTAAAATCTGTCACTGTTATCTCTCACTGTCTCCCTCTCTCTTTCATCTGTCATTGACATCTGACACTTCCTCTACGACTGCCATTTGTCATTATCATCTGTCACCTGACACTGCATTTGTCACTATCACCTATGACTGCCACCTGATACTGTCCTCTATCACTGTCATCCTTCACTGCCATCTCTACTGCCATTTGTCATTGTCCTCTGTCACTGTCATTTGGCACTGTCCTCTGTCACTGTCATTTGTTACTATCGTCTGTCACTGTCAGCTGTCATCATCATCTGTCACTGTCAACCAAAATTTATCACCTCTTACTTGTTACATGTCAGTATTAGGTGATATTTATTTTCTATCATCTGTCATTATTCAAGAATTTGTCACTGACACTAATTGTAAAATCTTAGTGGCCAAATGGCTGATTTAAAGAATAAGATTACAATTTTAATTATGTTTATTTACACCAACTGCATTTTTGTTGGTGAGTACAGACTCTAGCCGCTCGATTTATCACGTAATTTTCGCACTGTGCGTTGCCGAAGTATCTTTTCAAGAGTGTTCGAGTTCGGTCTCTACTACCTGCTTATCTAGGGGACGAGTCGCCCCCGCCCCCTTACACCCGCACAGGGGTCACCTGTCACTGTCATCTGGAACTGCCATTTTCCATTATAATTTGTCACTGCCGTTTGCAATTTCCCCTGTCACCTGACATTGTTATTTCTCAATGTTACCTGTTACTGTAATCTGTTTTATTTACTATCACTGGCACAAATTTTAACGAGAAAGATTTTATAATTTATGAATGTTTACTTTTTCAATCGATTGAATTTTCCTTTGATCGAAAAAAGTTAAAAATATCAATTAGGTTATAATAAAAATTTAGGTTTTCATTGAAGACAGAAATACTTTTACTATCCTAAGAAACTTTTTTCGATTACGTTGTTAATTTTGTTTTTGGTAAATTTTAGTAAATCAAATCATATAATGCAGATTTTATTATTTTTGTATTACTCTAAATTATTAATCTGTCACTGTCATCTGATATTGTCCTCCTCTGTGATTGTCACTTGTCATTATCATCTGTCACTTGTCACCGTCACCTATCACTGCCACCTGACACTGTCCTCTGTTACTGCCACCTGGCACTGTCTTCTGTCGTTGACATTCTTCACTGTCCTATGTCATTGTCATTTGCCATTATCACTGTTATTTGTTACTGTCATCTATCACTGTGAGCTGTCATTATCATCTGTCACTATCACCTGACATTTATTACCTCTTACTTGTTACATGTCAGTGTAAGGTGATAATTATTATCTATCATTTGCCATTATAATTTGTCCCTGCCATTTGTAGTTTCGCTTGTCATCTGTCATTGTTATTTCTCGCTGTTACCTGTTATTGTAATCTGTCACTTTCATATGTTACTTTTCTCTGTCACTGTCAATTTTTGTTACTATCACTGTCACAAATTCTAACGAACAAGATTTTGTAATTTATGAATTTAGATACTTGTCAAATACAATGAATTTTTAATTTTATAAACCTGTTACTGTAATCGGTCACTGTCATTTCGCACTGTCACTGTCATTTGTTACTGTCGTCTGTCACTGTCAGCTGACATTATCATCAGTCACTGTCATCTGACATTTATCACCTCTTACTGGTTACATGTTAGTATAAGGTGCTTTTTATTATCTGGCATTTATTTATCTATCGTCTGTCATTATTTAAGAATTTGTCACTGACATTTATCACTCTCACATGTCACTGTCATCTGGAACTGCCATTTGCCATTATAATTTGTCACTGCCATTTACAATTTCGCTTGTCATCTGCCATTGTTATTTCTCACTGTTATCTGTTACTGTAATCTGTCACCATCATATGTTACTGACTCTGTCACTGTCATTTTTTACTACCAACTGTCACAAATTTTAACGAGAAAGATTTTATAATTTATGAATTTGGATATTTGTGAAATTGAACGAAAGTTTTAATTTTCTGAACCTGTAGTTGTAATCTGTCACTATCATATGTTACTGCAATCTGCCACTGTCATATGTTACTGTAATCTGTCATCTGTCACTGTCATTTTTTTGTACTACCACTGACACAAATTTTAACGAAAAAGATTTTATAATTTATGAATTTAGGTACTTGTGAAATAGAAAAAAAGTTTCAATGTTCTGTTGATATAATTTTTCTTTCGATTGAATATTCCTTTGATCGAAAAAAGTTAACAATATCAATTGTTATAAGAAAAATTTATTTCAATTTAGGTTTCCATTGAAGACAAAAATACTTTTACTATTCTAAGAAATATTCGAATCGATACGTTGTAAATTTCTTTTCTAGTAAATAGTAAGAAATCAAATCAAAATAAAGAAATTATTTTAACACCTTGATAGTACATTCGTTTAATGCAAATTTTAGTATATTTGTAAATTCAAAATAAATAAACAATTAACTTTGTTGGTATCACTTTTTATTTACACTTGTAACTATAGTTTCGACAACTTCAGCTTGTCATTATCAAACAATAGTATTTTAAATTACCTATTGTTTGATAATGACAAGCTGAAGTTGTCGAAACTATAGTTACAAGTGTAAATAAAAAGTGATACCAACAAAGTTAATTGTTTATTTATTTTGAATTTATCAAAATGTATCACGAAGTGAAAGCCTCCACAATTACTTATTTAGTATATTTGTAACATTCTAAATTATTAATCTGCCACTGTCATCTCTCTCTCATCTGTCACTGACATCTAATACTGTCCTCTGTGACTGTCATTTGTCACTGTCACTGGCATCTATCTCTCTCATATGTTACTGCTATCTATCACTGTGACTGTCATTTGTCACTGTCACTGACATCTATCTTTATCATCTGTTACTGTTATCTATCACTGTGACTGTCATCTGACACTGTTATTTGTTATCGTCGTCTTTCATCTAATACTGTTCTTTGACACTGTCACCTGTCAATGTCACTGTCATCTATCACTGCTCTCTCTCATAGTCATCTGCTATAATCATATGTTACTAATATCTAACATTATCATCTGACATTTATAGTTACGTACTAGTTACGTGTTATATTATTAGGTACTGTTTATTATCTATCACCAATCACATTTAAATTTTTATATAAGGTGGGTGGGTTATCTGTCTACCATCATCTAACATGTGTTATGTGTAATTCTGAAATCTGTAACTGACATCTATCACAGGCATTTGCCAGTTTTATCACCTGTTACTGTCACCTCTCCTGTAATCTGTCACTATCCGTGTTATCTATCGTATGTAATAATGTAAATATTCTTTTATTCAATTATTTATTTAGTCAATTATACGGGATGCTTCGCAGTTACTCACAATATTAATTTTATTTATTAAAATGTTTCTTTTGCCTTTGGAAAAAAAGTTACTATTGTTTGTCTCTCATCTGTCACTGACAACTGATACTATCCTCTGTGATTGTTATTTGTCACTCTCACTTGTCATTATCTTCTGTCACTCTCATCATCTGTCATTGTTATATGTCATTGTAATCTCTCACTGTCATCTGTTACCGTCATCTGGCATCTAACACTGTCCTGTGGTATGCCCTTTGTCTCTGTCACCTGTTAATGTTACTGTCCTTTATCTCTGTCAATGTCACTATCACTGACATCCATTCCTGTCATCTGTCACTGTTATTTGTCATTGTATTCTAGCACTGTCATCTGATATTATCATCTAACACTGTCATTTGACATTTATCACCTCTTACTTGTTACAATATTAATTTTATTTAAATATTTTGTCTTTGGAATTAACATAATAACGTTACAACTGTTGTTTTCAGTAGTTTTGTTTTAATTAAAATTTGTAATTCAACATCTGCAACTGACATTTAACCCTGTCACTTTCATCTGGAACTACCATTTGCTATTATAATTTGTCACTGTCATTTTCAGTTTCGCCTGTCATCAAATGACTTAACTGTCACTGTCATCTTTTATTGTTATTTCTCACTGTTACCTGTCATTGTTACGTTGCACTATAATCTGTCACTGTAATCACTGTCACTTTCATCTTTCACTGTCATCCGAAACTGCCATTTGCTGTTATACTTTGTCACTGTTACCTGTCATTGTTATTTCTCGCTGTCACTGTAATCTATCACTATCACTTTCATCTGTCACTGTGATTTGTTATTATAATTTGCCATTGTCATTTTTAGTTTCGCCTGTTATCAAATAATTTACCTTTCACTGGCATCTGTCATTGTTATTTCTCACTGTTACCTGTCACTATAATCTGCCATTGCCACTGTCATCTGTCACTGTCACTTTCATATGGAACTGTCATTTGCTATTATATCTTGTCACTGTCATTTGTAGTTTCACCTGTCATCAAATAATTTACCTGTTATCGTCTGACGTTGTTATTTCTCACTGTTACTTGTCACTGTAATCTGTCACTCTCATATGTTACTACCTTCTGTCACTGTTACTGCTTTTTTTGGATTATTAGTGTCAAAAATTGAAAACTTATGAATTTGGGTACAGTTTTGTTTGTCATCAAATAATTTACCCGTCAATGTCATCTGTCACTGTTATTTCTCACTGTTTCCTATCACGGTTACTTGTTACTGTAATCTACAATTGCTACTGTCATCTGTCACTGAAATTTGTCATTGTCACTTTCATATGGAACTGTCATGTGCTATTATAATTTGTCACTGTCATCAAATAATTTACCTGTCACTACCATCTGACATTGTTATTTCTCACTGTCACTGTAATCTGTCGCTATCATATGTTACTCTCTTCTGTCATTGTCACTGTCAGTTTTTTTATTATCACTGTTAAAAATTAAAAAATTAACGATTTTATAATTTAGAGTTTGGGTACAGTTTCGTCTGTCATCAAAAAATTTACCTTTTACTGTCATCTGGCATTGTTATTTCTTACTGTAATCTGCCATTGCCACTGTCATCTGTCATTTTCATCTGGAACTATTATAAGTAGTCAGTCATTTTTATTTTCACCTGTCATCAATTTTATAATTGATGAGTTTGGGTACTTGTAAAATAAAACGTAAGTTCCTTTGATCGAAGAAAGTTTAAAATGTACAATAAAGTTATTTAAATTTACGACTTTATTGAAGACTAAAATACTCTTACTATTCTAAGCAACTGTTAAATAGATAGTAGTGAATCAAAATAAAATAATGAAATTATTTTATCACATTTATAGTAAATTGATTTAATGCAGATTTTATTGTTTTTTTTAATATTCTAAATTAATTATCAGTACCACCCCTCTCTCTATCATCTGATACTGTACTCTGTCACTGTCATTTGTCACTGTCACTTGTCATTATTATCGGTAATTGTCATCTATATCTGTCTGTCTCTGTCAACTGTTACCATCATCTATTATGTAACACTGTCCCTTGTCTCTGTTACCTGTCATTGTCGTTTGTCACTGAAATCTGTGACTGTCATCCGTCACTGTCGTCTGTCACTGTCATCTGTCAGCTGTCACTACCTCTTTTCGTCTGTCTCTGTCAACTGTTACTATCATCTGTCATCTATCACTGTCCCTTGTCACTGTTATCTATCATTGACATCTGATACTATCGTCTGTCACTGTCATCTGTTAGCTGTCACTTGTCATTTTCAGTTTCGCCTGCTATCAAATAATTTACCTGTCATTATTAATTCTCACTTTTACCTGTCACTGGCATATGTTACTGTCTTCTGTCACTCTCATTTGTCCCTGTCGTTTCTTTTGTTTTACTACTGTCAAAAATTTAAATATTAAATATTTTACATATCAAATATTTACCGAATCAAAAAATATGTCAATTTTGGTTCGTTAATACATATTTTCATTTTCTATAGATTAATTTTCTAAGTATTAAAAGTGCTAATAGGAAAATGCTTCCAGAAAATCAATTAAATCTATTGGTTTGATCGTTTTTTTATGTTTTCATTTACCAGTGTCAAAATTGACATACTTGTTTTTTCGTGTTAAGCATCTTACATAATTCTGGGTGTCCAAAAAATAAAGTTTATATTTTAATTCCTATCAATATGTAGAGAGTTAGATAACTTCTTAATACCTGAATTGCAAAACTTTCCTGTCTATAACCAAAGAACATTAATTTTTAGCAGGATGGAGCAACATCATACACGACCAAACACGAAATTTTCGCTAATAAGTTGATCTCCAGATGAGGTGACATAAATTGGCCTCTGCGCAGTCCTGAGTTAACCCTATGGACTTTTTTCTGTTGGGTTATCTAAAATTTGCGCCAGTTGACCAACTTCTCTGGCGCATTTGAAAAAAATATCTGCCGAATAAACGTGTGTCTTGACCGCGAAGGTACATACTTGGACAATATTACGTCACAAACTATCGCTTCAAAAAACGACGAAAGCGATAATTTGTGATGTACGACGAAAGATCCAACGAACAGACTATAGATGGCTTACTTTTTTTTTATTTTAGTCTATGTACTTTTATATTTATTCTTAAAAACGTTTAATTGACATTTACCGTACCTAATTTGCATATATTTACAAACATTAACATCGATTACACATTTTTTTTACGTTGTTTGTATCTTTTTCTGCGAATCTAATCATCATTGTCTGGCGAGTGATTCGCGAATTCCCGGTAATTAATACAATTGGCAGCTAATCGCTGCTTTCCGCGAACGGATCGCTACCGCCGTGCAACAAAACATGTTTACCAACCGTGAAGTTGCGACGACGTTAATTCGCTCCAATTATACAACCGCAAGCCGAAAAAATAAAGAAAAACGTAAATAGCGTGTGAAACTGCTGAAATCAATTACCGTTAAGTTAATAGCAATTAAACTAGGTGTGAAAAAACTGTTAAGCGAGTACAATGTAGACACGTGAAGACAAAAACTATTATGTATTTGATTAAAGCAAAAAAGTGAAGCTTTTAAGCTCTTAACGTAAACTTTTTGCGTATGTCAAATGAAGTTGTATACTTGCTGTAGTACAATATAAATTATTCAATTTTCAGAAAAAATTAAACGCTTTCTCGATGAACACAACTTGTCACAATTGCTTGAATGTCATTTTTTTACTATCAAATTTTCAGAAACTTTCTCAACAACATTACGCTTTTGCTTTTGCACAACTACGCAGAAATACGAACAAAAAGTATTCAAACTTTCCCAAGAATTTGTAATGACTACAAAAAGGAAAATAACTTTGGTTATGTGTTACCTCATGCGTTACCTAATGTGATTGATTTAATCTCGCAGAACAAACGTGTAAGATTTTTAGTAGCTTCGGTCGGAAACCAGGTAGAAAAGGTCAAAGTAAACACAATTGAACTTGTTGGCTCTTGTACAGGAAGAGAACTCGGCAACAGTGAAAGTGGTGCGTGCGGGTCATGAGAAAAGAAGATCCGTGCGCTTATTATTCATCATTTAAGAACTTATTGTTCGTAAATGCAGTGTGGTAATAATGTTTCACTATTATTTATACAACAACAATAAATAATACTTACTACCACACTATTACAATTTGTTTTTGGTTTCCAATCGCTTCCAAAAATGTTACATTGTCTACGCATTTTTTGCAAACAATTGAAATTTAAAGATAAATAGCATAAGGATTCACTTTTTAAAATCAAACAGTTGAAAGATGTATTATAGCCAAAATCAACATACTGATAAAAAAAACAAATGTTGTCAAATAAAATCATGCTGTCACAAAATTGTTATCGCAAATATTAATAAAACAAGAAGTGTTTAAAAATATTCCTTCGTCATAGTATTAGCCAACTATGCGTTTTTTAAAATTTAAAACATTGATCAACCATTTTGTTATTTGCATCTATAAATACAATCATCAAGGCTATGATGATAATTTGATCAAAGCAAACGTTTTTTTCTTTTTTAATTTTAAACATTACACCGAACGAGTTATCGCAGATAGATGCATATCCGAAGGCCAATAGAAAAAAAATGTTTTTGATACGTTTATGTTTGTTTGAATCTGTTTAAATTCCAGGAAAAACCGTTGCCTATAATTGAACTGGACTTCGCCCGCTCCTCCTCCTTTGTGTGTTGATTACGTGCAGCCTTGACGTTAACATTCCGCATTTTTCGGGCCGGGAAGTTGGCAAGCCTTTTCGTACTACGCCTTAGCCTTTAATGGCATATTTATGACACCTTTTTTTCGCATGCAAATTTCTAAAAATAAACACAAAGACTTAAATAAAAACACGTCGTTTAACCATGATTATTTATAAACTATAGTCACAATTTTTAAAAATATTGTGGTAAAATAAAGTGTTAAAGTGTTTTATTTAATATTCTTTATCAAAGTGTACCACCAAGTAAACGCCACCACCATAAGAATAAAAAGCTTTGTTCAAAAAATTATTTCTACTAGCTACATAGACTTGAAGATAAAGATAAATTAAGTGATACAAAAAAAAGAAACCTAAATTCCCAAGAATTATTTTTTATTTTATTAGTGTTGCTTGGGAAGGGATTGGTTAAGGATAGAACAATAGATCTGTTAGGTCGAAGTTCACGAGAGGCTAATACCTAATACTAATAGTTATTCGTGTTTAGTCTTTATTTTATTTGTTTCTGCACACAAAATAGACTGCGTCTTCTAATGCATACAAAATAAATTTATTCTAATTGCATGTATATCATGATATATTTCAAATGAATTTAAATAAATTCATTTAAAATATATGTATTTCATGGCATATTTCAAAATATTTCAAATTAATTTATTTCGTATATATCAGAAGACCATTAAAATTCAATTGTTTCAATTTTCTGTTATATAAATCTGACGACTGATGAATTGTTAATAGTGATTTGAACTTGAATTGATAAATTTTCATTGTGCAACAAACGATCCACTTCGTAAATCGTAGAGAGGAAAAAATATTGGCTTTTGTATACATGTAACATTGTAATTGAAGCTGTGATAAATCCCGTAATCTGTCACGTATATTTTGATTTGATCGATAAACAAATGTTGATAAACGCCATCAAAATATTTCACGAATTCCATAATTGATACCGCTGAGAAAATTCGGAATTCGGTTGCCAAAAAATTAAAAATGTTATGTGGGCATCATAAAACTCTTCTAAAATTTTAGGCAGAAATATTATTCTTTACAATTTCCCATTTTATTGTCATTTATAATTATATACAAATATACTGAGTATACATGTATACAAATTATAATTAACAGATGGCACCACGCAACACATTATTATTTAGAACTATTATGATTATATTACTTTGTGGACATTTTCTCGAAAATTCTGTATATTAACGAAGACTATTGTTTATAAGTTAGACATTTTATAAACACTTACTATGTTTTTTACCACTAAAATTTATAAATTAAACACAATAATTACTTTATTTAATTTGTGATTAAAATGTATAACGAAGTAGAAGCCTCCATAGTCAATGACTAAAATTTATTCAAAAGTCAAGTCATGTTTTTGTAATAATTGTAGAGTTTGGCTATCGACCACGTGGTCCTTCAGCCGTGTGATTTGAGTATTTGTGTGTGTAAATAAGCTTGTTACTTTAAATATATGTAATATATTTACATACATTACAATCAATTTTAGTAAGTATTTTATTTAAGTATTTATATCTTGAATTACTACGTAGTAACGGTCGCAACTATCATCATGATTTACACATTTTATTATGCTCTACAATTACTTTTTGCATAGTTTTCATAAAAGTTATAGTTTCTGAATAAAATACAAAGAAAAATCCTTTTTAATTATTTTTTTCTCGTAAACAAAATAGTCTGAATATGTTGTTTTTAAAGGTTATTCAGTTTTTTGTTATCCTAGTTTTTTCGCAAAAACAAAATAGTCTCTTGACTGACATATCCAGTGGGCAAAATTACTTCAAAAGCTTTCCCTATCTTCCAGCAAACAATAACATCTAAAGTTTAGGGTTTTATTGCAAAATCTTTAGCGATGTTTGAGATGCAGCACCCACGAAACAGAGCGACACGTTTTTCTTTCTAAGGAAACCAAAATATTTCCGGTAACAATGTTTTCAAATAATATTCACGTTTTTTTGGACAGGGAAAGTTCATTTAAAATTCTAATATATATTTTACAAAACAAGAATTAAATTTTACAAAAAAGTGGTAAAAACTTTAAAACGAAAAAATAATTTAAATTTGAAATTAATCAATTCCTTAAACAGCAATACATATTTTACAAAAATAAACATTGAAATTTAAAAAAAAAAGCGAAACTTATAAAAAATAGTAATAGTTTAAATTTAAACCTACCAAACAAACTATATTTATTTATTTATTTATTTATTATGATGCTTTGGATTACCTGTTAACAAAATACATTAATAGACACATACATAAAAATTGATGCTTTACCAAAATAAAAGGCTACAGGGTCTGTTATGAAAGTAATTCACATGATTTTATTGTAAAGCGACTATCCATCGCAGCGGGGTAAAAAGGGTCTTCACTTCCACTCTAGCTGGTCGCCAATTTGCTTCGATCAGTGTGAGTAGAAAGACATGTCTTCACGTGAAATGTGTTCTTTCGACCTTGTAACACGGCGCGATCAAACATTTTATTGAACAACGATACAAAATCAAGTTTTATTTGCTTAAAGAGGCCTTCAATGACTTGTCAAGGTCACAGTCCGGGAGATGGCACAAGGTGTTCAAGGAGGCCGACGAATCCCGCTCAACGCCCAGCAATGGCTTTTTTGACATCGGAGGTAACGTCCATTTTGAATTTGTACCGCAGGGAGAAACTGTCAACTTAAAACTCCAGACCACATCAAAGACACGGTCATGTTACACCAACCACACGGCTTTAATTTCCTGGCCCGGAGCAACACCCCGGTTGTCCCCCAACCCCTCTTACAGTCCCGACTTCACTCCATGCGATTTTTTTGTTTCCCTCACTGAAGAAAGCGAGCTGAAAGGAAAGAATTGGGAGTCCGTGGAAAACATTCAAAAGCATTGTAACACAACGTTCCTAAGAGATATTCCCGTCTAGGAGTTTCAAGGTGCTTTCTAAGCTTGGCAGTTTGGCGTTTCCGCAAGTGTATTGATGATCAATAAATATATAGTAGTAGTAGTGTTTGGATATCGACCACGTGGTCCTTCCGTCGTGTGATTTGTGTATACGTGTGTGTAAATAAGCTTGTTACTTTAAAGAATCACCCCGTCACTCTAAAGCACCATTAATTGATAAATATATATTTTCCTAGAAAATACGCATTACTTTTATAAAGAACCCTGTATTCGTAATTAAAATTGTTAAAAAAACACTTTAAATTTTTACTTAGAGCAAGTCAAAAAATTACAAAAAAATAAACAAATTACATTCAAATTAAAACGGTTTAATCAAATTAAAATGTATAACATGTTAAATTGTTACAAATAAACAATAAAAGTTTACGAAACAACAATTAAAAACTTAAAGTGGAACAAATAATAGTTTAAAATTTAAAACCGCTTTTTGTGTATAAACATGGTTTAAAACATAGTAAAATGTAAGTTCAAAGAGTTCATATTTTACAAAAAAAAAGGAATAAATGAGAATATTGTACAAAAAATAAAGAGTTAAATTAAAATAGTTGAAAAATAAAATGAAAATGTGCAAGAAATTATTTAAATATTTACTAAAAAAAACTATATATTAAAAATTTGTTTACAAAGAGGTTAAAAACTTTGTAAAACAGTTTTAAGTAAAAAAAAACTAATTCAAAAAATTAATCAAAATCTATAAAAAAAAACTAGTTGAAAAAAGCAAAAAAACAAAAAAGATCAATCGCTTAGTTGTAAAAAAGCAGTCAAAACAAATAATGCTTTAAATTTTGGATATTTTAGAAAAACGAAAATTTACAAAAAGAAACAATTGAATTAGCAAAAACATTGAAATTTAAAAACATTTTAAAACCCGTAAAGAAAAAAACATAAAAACTAATTAAACAAGAGTTTGATCAAAAATAGTACATTGTACAAGAATAAATTGAAAAGTTTTTTCCAAGAATGAATAAAATAGTTTTCAATAAGAAACAGTTAAGAAAACATAATTAAAAAATTAATAAAACTAAGTTAACATCTTTAAAAAAATGGATATTTATAAAAAAAAACAGTCAATGAGTTTTTAAAGAAGTAATATTATTTAATTTTCTACAACGAACTAAAGGATTTTAATACATTTTATTTTTAAAGAAGTTAAAATTAAAATAAAAAACTATTTAAAAGTTAAAACTCACGATTTTTCAATAACTAAAAGTAAGAATTTATTAAAAAACAGTTGAAAACGTAAGAAAGAAAAAATATAGGTTTAAAATTTCAATCGGACAATTTAATTTAACCTTGCAAAAAACAGTTACATTTTACCAAAAAGGCTATTCGTAATTTGCATTAGAAATAGTTAGAATAGTTCATAAATTATAAAATTGAATAAATGAATATTTACCAAAGGGCAGAGAAGAAATAATAGATTAAAATTTTATTTAACAGTTTAATCAAATGAAAACGTGTAGAAAAGGATTTTTATCAAACAAAAATCTATTACATATTTGTTTATAAAACGGTCCAAACCTTTGGTTAAGAATTTTATAAGAAAATCAATTTGCTAAGCAACAAAAACAATTAGAACTTCAATCAAAAATTTAAATATTTGCTGAAAAAAACGTACGAAAATTTAAAAAGAAACGATGAATTGAAAAAAAAACACTATGTTTATTTATTTATTCACTATGTTTATTATTTATTTTTCAATTCGGTTTAAGTATGGATTACCATGTAGTACCGGTCGCAACAATTCCTTTCGTGAAATTAATACAATTCATACTATATAAATAAAACAAATGAAAAACACTTAAAAATATAAAATAATAAAAAAAACATATGAAAACTAAAAAAACATTAAACTGCATCTATTGTATTAATATCTTATTGCAAAAGTAAGTAATTGTTCAATAAGAAACAGTTGACATATTACAAAAAAACAGCAATTGAAAATTTACTTAAATTTTTAAAAACAGTTGCATTGTTGAAAATTTTGAACCAGTTCATAAAATAAAACAAGAGAAAATGTATAAACAAAAATATTTGAATAAAAATATATAATGAATTGAAAAAAGAAATTGTAAAAAAATAGTTGAAAATTTTAAATACAAAAACCAATTAAAAGAAACATAACTAAAAAAATCGTTTGATCAGAAACAGTAATATGCATATTTAAATTTTTTGTTGCAAAACTAAAGAATTTTTTAAGAAGAAACAATTTAAAATGTACTTATAAATTCTTTGCAAAAGTAAAGTTTAAAGCAGCTACAAAAAAGGCAATTCAAAATTTTGTTTAAAAAGTTGGAAACAAATAAAAAGGACAGTTGAAATTTTACAAATACATAAAATATTTGTTCAAAGCGACATTTTAAAATTGCAATTATAATTTTTCATATAATTCAAATAAAGTAAAAAATTATAAATAAAAATAGTGTAAAATAAAAAAAACATTTAATAAAAAAACAAATTTGTTAAAAAGTCAGTTGATTATTTAAAATTGAGAAATTTTTCCAAACAAACAAAAAAATTGCTTAAAACAGGTAAAAAAGTAAAGTTAACTCATTTTTTATGCAATTAAAAAAACTTATATTTATATTTAGTAATTTTTTAAAACAATACAAATAAAACAAATGAAAATTTATAAAGACAGGAAAATAAAATATAACAATTCCAAATTTATTGTCTCTTTTAATTGAAAAATAAAAATAAATTTGTTTAAAAAAACAATTTTAAATTTTAAAATGAAAAGAATCAATGAATAAAACAGCTTGTCCAAAAACTGTAAACTGTACAAAAAAAGACTGTTTATAATTTTCTAGAATTAAAGACACAGATAAAAATTTAAAACAAAAAGTTAAACCTTAAAATAACAGATGTGAATTTAAATTAAAAAATCAATTAATACAAAAGTGACCAAAAACAGTAAACTGTACAAAACTTTTTAAAATTGTTTTTAAAAAAGCTGAAAATTTACAAGAAATTAAAAAGCTTCTTTAATAAAGTTGAAAACTTTCTTAAAATAAAAAAAAAAACATTTGAAATTTTGCAATAAAAACTGAAGATGTTTTAAAGAAATAGATGATACCAAAAAAACCTTTGTTTAAAATTTAAGTCAAAAAGCAGTTTAAAAATTCAAGTCAAATCTACTTTATTAATATTTTTTGCATAAGAAACAATAAAAATTGCGTTAAAATAAAGGTTAGAAACTGAGAAAAGTAAAAAATGTAAACTAAAGGAATAATCCTGAAAATCTACATAAAAAACAATTTGTAAACTTATTTAAAAAAATTGGTTCATTTGATCTTGATTACAATGTATTATAAAATTATTTATTTGATAATTTTATTATCTTCAACTTTAATCTGTGATAGGAATACTACAATTGTCTATAAATAATAAGATTTCTATGAATGTAATTTGGAAAAAATTGAGATATCCTGATTTCTACGAATCAATTTTTCTAACTCGGTAAGTGTTCTTATATATATTTTTTTTAATTACGTACTTTTAGAAATCTATTTTCTCAATATTGAGATATCAACTGCTAAAAAAAAAATAGTTTTCAAGTTTCTATACATCAAAATTTCTAAATTCTAATATTTGGGTGAATAGAATTTTAAAAACTAATAATTTACTTTTGTACAAATCAAATTTTCCATTGCTCTAACTCAAAATAATATTTTTTATCTACAGAACCACTAAATATTTTCAGCTGAAACCTTCATTTTTCGTCAGAAGATCTAAAAAGCTTTTGCTAAAAATTCGTGTACCAGAAGTGGATGTTTAATTGAAGCTGGTTTTCTTTCTTTTTTGGAATTTCCTTTAAAAGTTTGAATGGAAGATCACCTGCAAGTGTGAACTCCGCCCGTCAGCATGTATGTTGTTTTCCCTTCTATATTGTGAATGCGTCGTTATTTTATTTGTATTTATGTTTGATAAAGTTTAAATAAAGATAAAGATAAACGAACAAAGGAAGATTTTTATTAAAGAAAAAATCCATGACAACTATACCTAACAATTGATGAAATATTTTTTCCATGTTTTCATGTTAGGCCAACCACTTGAATTAAAGTAATACATTTTAAAGACTTGAAACTACTACAAATATTACATAAATAATTATTGTCCTCGATATTTAACATCCTTATAACTCTATTTAAATAAACTGTTAATTTTAATCACCACGTTAACGATACGTTGACAGAAAACAAATGATGGCGTTCATTTATTTACAAATCCCCATTGAAAACTCGCTCCATTCACGGCATTGTTTTGTTTTCATTTTGGGCCAGTTATGTAATCAGCAAACCAAATTAGGCGCACCTGAGGCTAAATGTTACCTACCACAAAAAGCGGCTCACCTTCAGCATAAATTAATAGCCCCTGCGTGTTTATCGTCTCTTAGTCGGATGCACTATACATATGATGAAACAAGCGAAGACATAAAGAAAAGAAAATAAATTAATACAAAATTTTAAACTATTACACGTTTTTAGACTACTAATTCAAACCAGTATTTCTCTAAGAACTAATATTTAAAAGGATACTGAATTATTCAAAAGTATTACGCATTATAAGATCATTAAAGTCATAAAATTGGTTAATTCTTAAGAATATTAAATGTTTTGCCAGTATTCTTCAATGTGAATTAAATAATGCACTTATTTTTATAATTCTTGAATGCTATCGGCATTTACTAGGTAGCATATTTTTAAGGATAAACACTGTGCATATATTAGTAAAATTTTGACCACAAACTGTTCATTAAATAAGTTTGATAATAATCAGTTTGTTGTCTTAAGAATAGTCACAATTTTTCTACTCTAAAATACAGTGCAAAACAATGTTAGTAGAGTATTTTCTTTTTTATATAACTTTCTGTCAAATATAACCTTACTAACTTGTTGTTAAGAATATCAATTGTTTTTTTTATGTGAAATAAATTACGAAGTTTTTTAAGTTTGATAATAATCAGTTTCTTGTCAAAACAATAGTCACAATTTTTCTACACTAAAATAAAGTGGTGAAACAATGTTCTTAAACTGCTTTCTGAAATCCTTTTTTATAATAACTTTCTGTCAAACATAACCTTACTAACTTGCTGTTAAGAATATCAAGTGTTTTTTTTTTGTGAAATAAATTACGATTGTAAATAAATATGTATATGTTATTATATGCAAATTGTGTCATTTAGTGATTTATTTATAAACATACCGGCTGCATGACAATTGAAATGCGTCGTTGCTATTAATAAACAGCGCTAATGTTGCTCGTGGCATTTCTTTTGTCGTCGCAATGTCATTTAGTTGGAAACAATGGACAGTATTTAAGTTGAGGCTTTTTTATATAAAGTACTATTGTTACTGAAATAATGTAAACAACTACAGTATTTGTTGTACTAATACTTACTTCTATACCTTTTTTTATCTCTCAGCAATAGAAATAGACGTAATTACCTTAAGCAGTTGCATATTTAAAAAAATGAAGATCTAAGTTATACAAACAAAGTTATAAAAGTGTTTCATCTGTGAATTATGATGTATAACGAAGTAGAAGCACAGTTAACAGTTTGACTTGTTTTAAGTTGACAGGTGTGTCTCCATCTATTAGAGATTTTTTGAAACAACAATAGTTATTTAAGGTACAAGTGTAAAAAGTGATGCTTTATTGCACGAACTGGCGTTTAAAAACACGAGCGAGGAACGAGCGAGTTTTTTTAAAGCCAGGAGTGCAATAAAGAAACTTTTTACACGTGTGCCTTACAAAATTTTATCTTCGATCGTAAAGGATTTCAAAGAATATATTCTTATGAGTAATATTTTAATGTCATTTCAATAATTCAATTAATGAAAACATATTTTACCCGCGGTGCATTAATTAAAGCGTTACTTAGCAACCAGTAAACAAGTTGCACAAATGTAGGCCGCCATTATTATTTATGGAAAAAATATTCGCTTTATTGTAATCGCTTCAACTTGAATTAAATGAAATCTTCAGAGTTCTTAAAGCTGCCATTTGGTTTGTATTATGTATTTTATTTATAGTTTATTAGTTATTTGTATCAATTAATAAAACATTTTTCGTCGAAAATTTGTGCTATAATATTCATCTGTCAAATTTGACATTTCTGTGCAATAAGAACAGTTTGACATTACCGTGCAATAAAAACGTAAAAAAGCACTAGTGCTTTAAAAAGCCACTTTTACAATGAAAAATGATGCAAAAAGCGTCTACTTTCTGTACGATCGTAGATAAAATATTTTTATCGAGGTTTTATTTATTTTAAACAACACATTGCACATAAAAACTTGTGAACTCCGCATTCAAGGTCTATGCTCAAAATTTTAAAGTGGTTTAGTGTATTTCTGTATGTGTTTTATGTATTTTTTAATAGATCTTGTAAAGTAAATAAACAAAACTAAACCTTAAACGACTTACAAAATAATTAGTAAACAATGGGAAATTTGTTTTTATTATTAGAACAGCTGATAATACCGTCTCACGGTGTAGCATAACTCGTGTGTCAACAGCGTGTGTTTGCATGCATATATATTAATAGCCGCCATTTTACAACACAGAAAAGAAGAAAATCACGTACAAAAAGTATTAACTTGATTTATTAAAACACTTTGTTTTTTTCTTCTCCTAATAGTTTCGACCATTGATCATTCTAAGGTAGATACAGAGCGTCCCAATAGAAAGTTTATATTTAATTCGGAGAGTTATGAGGAGATGTTGGGCAACTTTTTGGTGCCTGAATTGAAATACTTTTTCTGGTTATAACTAAAGAACATGGTTCCAGCAGGACGGAGCTACGTCACACACGTGGAACCACGTCTCTGCGAGGTCATATTGCAAGAAAAACAAAATTTCGAAATTTACATAGTGAGCCAAAAGCTATAAACGTCATTACACGAATTCATTTATAAAATTCCAATAAAACTTGATACATGTAGTTTTTTTGAGGTTTCTCGGCACAAACCCGAGGTCAAAATTGCAAAACAGCAAAATGATGAATCCAAAATCGCAGAATTGTAATTTGCACATTGAGGCAAAAGCCCAAAAATTTAGTCATGATGCGAAATGAATTATGAAATTTTACTATAAACTAGATACATCTAGGTTTATTTTAGAGTTTCTAGGTACGAATCCGAAGTCATAATTGTAAAAAACAAAATGGCGGAATTCAAATTGTTACAGTGAGGCAAAACCTCGAAATTATTATTTAAATTGAACTTGTTGGCTCTAGGATTTTTCTAGAGTTTTTGGGTGCGAATGAATGGTAAGTCTGAATTGCAAAGAAAAACAAAACAGAGCCAAAAATATAGGAATTGAAAACTGAACAATGAGACAAAAGTTCAAAAAGTACATTAATTATTATAAAAGTGCACAAAAACTTGATGCATCTAGGTTTTTGACGCATCTGAGTACGAATAGAAATTTTCACAGTAAGGCAAATGCGCTAAGAATAAGTCATCATACGAAATAATTGGTCAAAATAAACAAAAAACGCGTTACTTCTAGGTTTTTGGGGTTTTTGGGTATAAATCCGTGGTCAAACTTGCGACGGTAACGGGAAAGCCCAAAGAGTTAATCATCAAATTGTACAAAAACTTCTACAAGTTTATAGGTTATTGGTTTCAAAAATGTTTTTATTATCTACTACATTATTTCACCTCATAGTGACTTTTGGAAACATTGTAGAATAATAAAAATCACTATTTCATTAAGTTATTGAGTTAGGTCATGAGTGGACTAGGTTATCACAAAAATAATTGAGGTAGGTCAAGAATACGCTAGGTTTTTTATTAAATACACCAAGTTAGGTCAGGTATACACTACACTAACAATTAATATTGATGTTATTAGGCTAACAACCTATATAGAATTTATTGGACTAACAGTTAATATAAAATTTATTAGAATAATGCAAAAATCGAATGGAAACGTAGTGTGGATAATAGCAAAATTTATTACCTCATTAATTGTTTACTTTGATTATACATATAATGTGAACTTACATTAAGTGTTGGGTTGAGTAATTTGAATATTCTAGAATGATAAACCCAATAATATTCCATAATCCAAAATTTATTGAGTTCATCATGAACTTACACTATTTATGTGTTTTTATGGACGTGCGTATATTTTCATTATCTGACAGCCTCTTTTATTTTATTGCAGAAAATGCCAACCGCCTGAAAACATTGCTCAGTTTCGCCGTTGGAGGACTACTCGGCGACATCTTCCTCCACTCCCTGCCAGAAATCTGGACCAACGACGTCGCCAAATATGGTAAGACCGCGATTACCAGTTGTAATAATTTAAATCAACCAAAAATAAATCTCGAATAAAAACAAAATTAAATAATCAATCGTTTTCCTGACCTAATGCATGGAAATAAAGTTAATATAAATATAATTAGACCAAAACGACTTTGATAGAAGAAAAATATTTACGTACAAATAAAACACACAATTATTCACGATCACTACATTAATCGGGTACTTTTTATTATCATAAATTGTAATAAAAACAGAACGAAACACTAATGTGTGAAAATAGAATTTGAAATTTGACAATACAAGTTAATAGTATTAATGATGTTTGAGGTTAATTTTTTTTAATTTGACAATACAACACAATGAAATTAAAAGTATCATTAATGTTTGAGGTTAAATTTCGTGAAGATATTTTAGTTGAGTATTATTTGAGTCAAACTATATATTAAAGGTCTACCTCAGAGATGCACAGACTTATTAAGACTAGGGGCCACTCGGGCAAATCATGAACTGATGGCGGGCCGCCAGAAGTGTAGGTAATTAAAGACAATAAATAATTGATAATAATGTATTAAAATTAAAAAGGAATTTATTAATTTGAAGCGTGGCACTGCATAGTGCTTACAATCTTTTTTATATTTGGCTCAAATTTACTTGTAGCAACACGTAAAACTGCTTCCAAACTTTCATTTGCAAGGCGGTTTCTATTTTTGGTTTTATTATTATTAAGTATTGAAAAAGTTTGTTCACATATATAGGTAGAACCAAATAAGCTGGCACATTTCAGAGCGTTTATGCGCAACTCTTTGTACATATTTTTATCAATGCAGCGGTAAAAGTTCAGCAAGTCTCCTTCGTTGAATTTGTTGCGTAAATCTTCGTCGTTTTGAATGTCGATAATTTCTAACTGCATTGACTCTGGCGCATTTTCAACTGAAATCGTGAAAGGATTGCTGAATATGTCCAACAGAGGTTTCACTTTTTTAAACTCCGAAAATCTGTCTTGAAAAGATTGAATCAAAATATCTAGCTTTTCTACATAACTGAAATTAATCGCAGTTTTGTTGAATTTTTCAGCCATTTTCTTATAATTCGGAAAATGATTGTAATTTCCAGAATTCAATTGCGATCTGAAAAGTGTCAGCTTGCATTGAAAGGATGATACATGAGCGTAGAGCTGGGATATCAGTTGATTTTTGCCTTGAAGCCGTGTGTTCAAGACATTCAAATGATTTGTAATGTCAACTAAAAAAGCCAAATCACACAACCAATCAGGATTTTTAAGTTCCGGGACATCCCTTTGCTTTTCCGCCAGAAATATTCCAATTTCTTCTATTAAATTTAGAAATCGTTCCAGTGTCAATCCACGACTTAGCCACCTTACTTCTGTATAATATAGTAAATCTCCATATTCGCTTTCGATGTCATCAAGGAATTGTTTGAATTGCCTGTGATTGAGTCCTCGTGATTTTATGAAATTTACAGTCGAAACTACCACTTTCATGACATTTTGAAATTCAATTTGTTTAGCACAGAGGGCTTCTTGGTGTATAATGCAGTGAAACTGCATGAGATCTTCAGCCTTTATGTTTTTTTCTTGCAGATGCTTTTTCAGCAAAGTAACTAGCCCGGAATTGACACCAATCATCGAAGGAGCACCGTCAGTCGCAACTCCCGATAATTTTGATAAGTCCAAATCAGTTTTTGAACGCTCATCCAAAAGTACATTGAGTATATCAACTCCTTTGGTTTGAAGTTGAGCTGTGGAACTAATATCAGTGGATTCGTCGAGTGCTAATGAAAAAAATTCAATGATCTTAGTTTTTTCAGTTAATTGTTCCGCAATATTACCTGACAAAGACATAATTCGTCTTTGGATGGTCATACGATTCAGTTGAATTTTCTCAAACTTTTTTGCTGCTTCTGGACACATTTTCTTAGCGGCAATTTCTATGCATTCTTTTACAAAATCCCCATCATTGAAGGGGCGACTTCGCTTTGCTATCATTCGAGAAATTTCATAACTAACTTCTGTAGCTGTTTCTGAATCTTCAATGGGTTTTCTAAACATAGCTTGCTGACCCGTAAGCTCCCGTTTTAAAGACAACATTTTTTGCTTTCTTAATTCGCCTGTAAACTTGGTAAAAGAAGGATGCTGCGTTTCATAGTGCCTTTTTACATTATATTCCTTTGCAATTGCAACAGAATTCTTGCAAATTAAACAAACGACTTTGTTATGCGACCATACAAAAAAGTATTTCTCAGTCCAAATTTCTTGAAATTGCCGATTTTCATCTTTAACCTTACGTTTTTTACTAGGTCCTGGCTTGTCCATGTTGCGTTCTAATCCTGGCTAGGATTAACACAGCACCTAAAAACAATTACAGTACCTACTTAAATTACCCATCCTTTTTAAATTATCAAAAATAATTGATTAAATAGGTAGGGAAACACTTATTAATAATAGAGTTTTACTTACGATTTCACAACACAATTATACACGGCACTTGACGGTTAACACTGCAACAGGAAATCTACGTTGAATGTGGATCAAAATATATGACACCGGCTAGTGGAGTACAACTATTGCCTTCCAAAACCTCTATTAAACTCACAGAACACTAATACACCTAGCGGCGATTAAACGTGGCTTTTATACCGCGCGTATAGAGTCGAAAACTGTCTGGAGAAATCTCGAAACCGACTCTGGAAGCTTCGAGTCGTGTACTATCTACGCGAGCGATCGTCATCGCGCCGCCGGCCGCCGCGCTTCTTCAAGCAAACGAATTTAACCGAGATCAGCACGAACATTACCGACCGCTGTTACCGACGACGCACGTACGGCGCACCGTAATAGCGCGCGCGCGAGATTCAAATTACTTTTCGAACATATTTTTTTTGGTTTTATTCTGGAATAGAATTCAATATTTTTAGAATGTACGAGAGTATTATTTTTGCTGTCGGCGGGCCACCGGTATTCGACCGGCGGGCCGCATGCGGCCCGCGGGCCGCGGTCTGTGCATCCATGGTCTACCTGCTTTAAAACCACGAGTTCTTTAAATGTGGGGTGGCCGAAATATCAAGGACGATCTGACTGGCCAATGGAATGAGAGAACAATTCGAATGAATACATTTGTAATAGGGGGAAGTCAGAATTTGTTCGACTAATAATTCATTCAGTAAAATATAATCCCTACCAGTTACAGAATTTGAACCCGAAGACTACCGACCAGGCAAAGGAATGTTCTATTTTTTAGAACAACCCAAATAGTCTTCACTTTAAAAAAAAACTTGTTGGCTTTACTCTTTTAGCTGGAGTGTTATGAACGGTTCACTCCATTTCTATAAGGGAGGGAGAGTTCTAAATATAGAATCTGGTGTACTGTGTCAATTCTTCACATTCTTTCTATTTCTTATATGTGTTATAAATTCAATTTTTGCAATGGCAATTTTCATAACTCAATGATTTAAAATAATTCTTTAAATAATTATTTTCGAAAGAAGAAAAATCAAACTAAGAAAATAATGACATTGTCTTGTTTCGTGATATATTCCATCAAAAAATGATTGATTCTCTAGTATACTTAAAGTAACTGCAAAAATAGAAAAACAGCTGGGTGGGACATATACAGGGTGACTGACGAAAAACCTTTGGTGCTGTATCTCGCTTATTTTTGATCCGATTTGAATAAATAAAACATGAATTAAATGATTTTTAAAATACTTGAATATGAACTGTACTGATATTTTTTCTTGCATCCAGTTTTTGACAAAAGACGATCAACTTTTTTTTTTCAAATTGCACTGTATATATATTTTGTACTGATCCGCAAGGAGATTTTTTCTGAATCTAAATTTGTAAACGATTTTATCCATTCATCAAACCAAAATCGAGAAATTGAGGATAAAAAAAATTAAAAATCAAATACCCATAGTAAACAATATACAGAGCCTATTCCAAATGTCAAAAGTGACAGTGTCAGTCATTGGTACAATACTGCAATGATTTTTAATAATTTCATAATAAAAATGTTGCAAGATTTCAAAAACTGAAAAACGATTTCTGTAGAAGCACAAAATTCTAGTACAGTGTTTGAAATATTGCAACATTTTAATTATGAAATAATTAAAAATCGTTGCAGTATTGTATCAATGGCTGTCACTGTCACTTTTGACATTTAAAATAGGGTCTGTATATTGTTTACAATGGATACTTGACTTTTTATTTATTTTTTTAATCCTCAATTTCTCGACTTAAGTTTGATGTATGGATAAATTTGTCTACAATTTTATATTCAGAAAAAAAATCTCCTTGCGAATCAATAAAAATATATATACAGTGCAATTAAAAAAAAAATGTTGATCGTATTTTGTCAAAAACTGGGTGCGAGAAAAAATAACAGTTCAGATCCTATTAAAGTCTTTTAAAAATGGTTTAATTTGATGTTTTATTTATTAAAATCGGATAAAAAATAAGCGAGATACAGCACCAAAGGTTTTTCGTCAGTCACCCTGTATACATTCTTGGTAAAAGCTCGGCAAATATTCACCCTTCGCTTTCCAAAACCAGTTTTGCCGACCAAACCCAAGGTATTCATGTAATGGAGTAGTTATGTACAATAAGAGAAAAGTTTAGTAGTAGTAGTAGTGTTTTGGCTTTGACCACGTGTTATTTGTTTATTTATGTATATATAAATGAGCTTCTTACTTTAAAACGGTCGCCTCAGACACTATAAAGCTTCATTAATTGTATCCTAATGGCAAATGTCATCCATCCAATTGCTGAACCGGACTAACATTGCTGCACTCTCGCTATTGCTGGTTCAGCTGCAACCATATGCGCCTACAACCTGCGTTTAAAAATACAGTTTATTTGTACAAATCAACTCTTATGTATTTATTTAAGTGGGCAACCCATTATGCACAACTGTGACTAAATTTCACAAATAAAAAAACTTTTTAGCTTTGTTTGTATAACATAGTTTAGTGACTATAGTTTCGACAATTTGTCATTATCAAACTAGAAGTTGTGAAGAATAATGTATAGCGAAGTAGAAGCCTCCACCGTTAACAGTGTGACTAAATGTATTATTGCCTATGTTTTAATACATGACCTTTTGCTTCTAGGTGATTTTTTTTCGGCTGCTTTCACGCACATTGATTAATTTATCTATACGGGCTTTGCCGAGAAATTACTAGCCGGAATTTCACGTTATACACATCGTTACAAATATCTGCGTAATTTCGATTAACCGATTTATTCATTTCGTAAGAAGTAGAAAACCGCAACAAATTTTATGGTTATGTATTTGATTGCTTATTTCTTAGTTTTCTTTTTAAACACATCTTTTAATCGATATTTGTTTCTTGACTTTTGTGAAGAGTATATCTAAATAACACTGTTGTTATTGATAATGAGCGCTTAGCTCCCGAAATATATATTTAAGCATAGAAATTAAGTGCGGGGAAAGGATACAACAGTGTTATTTACACATGTTAATTTTTACTTCATTTTAGAAACAAAGTATAATTTTTTTAATAATAACTGAAATATACATTTACAAGATATTAATAAATGGCTACCGTTTCGATGTTTTTTTCATCCGTTTCCTCCTGGGCCTACTTGGTGTTATGGGGGTGATAATTACCACCTGGTTTTATGCGGACCGTTAGGGCTAACCAGGGCCGAACACCTGGCAGTCCAAACAGCAAGCAAATACGTCCTTATTTAACTTTTAACAGGATTAAGGACCATCAAACTTATTTTTTAAAATTTAAATCATAGTAGGGGTAGGGGTGAGACCAATACAACTAACAACACCACTGATATGTTATTACAATAATTTATAGATACGTTATGTATCATAGGTTGCCTAATCTTTTAAATTGTTCTCGCAATCGTCATTGAGGTTTTTCGAGTTTCCGGAGCGAAATATGGGGATTTTGTTTTAAAAATGCTTATAACCATTTTTTACAAATAATGGTAAGGCTATATTGTTTTAGCAAAATCAAATGCTAGTTTTTTTAACGTTCTTAATTGGTAAACCAAAAAAACATTCTTCAAGGTGAAGGATATGGTCAGAAATAATTCTTTCCATATCTGTAGAACCGTTTCAAATTCGGTCAAACCTTAGACAACTTAAATATTTTATATTAATAATTAATATAAATAGAATTAATATGGAAACCTGACACTATTTCAGTGTGTATGTAATGTATGACAACTTGAAATAAAGTATATTTGATTTGATTTGATTATTTGATATTGCACAGAAACGTAAATTAAATATAATCTCTCAAAATTGTAACTGTAAACTATATACAGGGTGACTGACGAAAAACCTTTGGTGCTGTATCTCGCTTATTTTTGATCCGATTTAAATAAATAAAACATCAAATTAAATGATTTTTAAAAGACTTTAATATGAACTGTATTGATATTTTTTCTTGCATCCAGTTTTTGACAAAAGACGATCAACTTTTTTTTTCAAATTGCACTGTATATATATTTTGTACTGATCCGCAAGGAGATTTTTTTCTAAATTTAAATTTGTAAACGATTTTATCCATTCATCAAACCAAAGTCGAGAAATTGAGGATTAAAAAAAATTAAAAATCAAATACCCATAGTAAACAATATACAGAGCCTATTCCAAATGTGAAAAGCGACAGTGTCAGTCATTGGTACAATACTGCAATGATTTTTAATAATTTCATAATAAAAATGTTGCAAGATTTCAAAAACTGAAAAACGATTTCTGTAGAAGCACAAAATTCTAGTACAGTGTTTGAAATATTGCAACATTTTAATTATGAAATAATTAAAAATCGTTGCAGTATTGTATTAATGGCTGTCACTGTCACTTTTGACATTTAAAATAGGGTCTGTATATTGTTTACAATGGATACTTGACTTTTTATTTATTTTTTTAATCCTCAATTTCTCGACTTAAGTTTGATGTATGGATAAATTTGTCTACAATTTTATATTCAGAAAAAAAATCTCCTTGCGAATCAATAAAAATATATATACAGTGCAATTAAAAAAAAAATGTTGATCGTATTTTGTCAAAAACTGGGTGCGAGAAAAAATAACAGTTCAGATCCTATTAAAGTCTTTTAAAAATGGTTTGATTTGATGTTTTATTTATTAAAATCGGATAAAAAATAAGCGAGATACAGCACCAAAGGTTTTTCGTCAGTCACCCTGTATATGAATAAGAAATCTTCGTGCTGATATAATAAGACTTGTAATTACTTATGTTTAGCTGAATGACTTTCACTCTTCACGTCGGAATAAAAAAATTACTTCTTAGTCAAACAAATAATATTGCTTTCAATGTAACCAAGAGGCGTTCCTTCACAAACACGATTGCGTTAACCTCGTCTATATCTACGTATAACAAATTGCCTATCTCAAATCGCACAGATTTCATCAGTTTAATTTGGCTAACTTCACCTATATCTTTTAATTGATTGCATAACCACCGAGAATTACAAAATAAATGGAAACCCCTCCATTGATATTTTTGAGAGGGATTCTTTTCAAATTATTATTGTTTTAAACTAAGTTTTCAGTAGAAATAAACAATTTTTACCAGTTTAGTTACTTTTAGCACGTATAATTAGCCTTTTATACCAGTATGTTGGTATCTGCTTTAAAGATGGAGGAACCATTAAGTTGATATCTTTTTTCCGGATACTGCACTTATTACCTAGTTGAGTTGAGAATTTCCTAATTGTCTATGATTTAACCACACAATTAGAAAAATGTGTGCAACATTTAAAAAATAGATGTCATCTTGTTAACTGTGGAGACTTCTACTTCGTTATACATTATTCTTCACAAATAAAACACTTTTTAACTTTGTTTGTATTACACTGACTTTATTAAGTGACTATAGTTTCGACAATTTTAACTTGTCATAATGATAATGACAAGTTAAAATTGTCAAAATTATAGTCACTTAATTAGTAATTACTTCTACAATTTTAACTTGTCATTATTAAACTAGAAGTAATTACTCCTAGTTTGATAATGACAAGTTAAAATTGTCAAAATTATAGTCACTTAATTAGTAATTACTTCTAGTTTGATAATGACAAGTTAAAATTGTCGAAACTAGTCACTTAATAAAGTCAGTGTTATACAAAGTTAAAAAGTTTTTTAGATGTCATCTTAATGCTCTCTATATATGTATTAGTAGTAGCATTTCGTTTCCCTGTTTTTCACTTATGAGACCCGACTAGGCCGAACATTTGTATAGCTCTTATTGATAGAGAAATTGTAATTTATTAGCTAGTCCGCCTTTTAGCGCCATCTTTGCTGTGAAATGATAGCAAAACCTTCTCAAACTGTTCAAATCCCATTTGTACCATGAATTTGTTTCATTTAAAAGTAATCCATTCCGACCCAAGGAATAACATTTTTGAAATCATCGTTTAATATCATTCACACCCTAAAATGATTGTTTCTTCCTAAATTATCTTATTTTATTACGTCACGTTTATTTGACATTTCCTGTTTGGCCTTGAAAAGTGTACAATGGTCGCGTGTGTGGACTGCGCGATGACGTCAGTGGAAGACTATTTTAAACCGTGGCAAATTGAGTTTACCAGCGGCTGGAATTGTAATTCACTCGGCCGTTTTAACTGGTCTGATTCGATAATGGGTGCCTGTGACGACTGCTACAATGAAATAGTATTTAAGGAAGGTTCCCTGGATAGGTGGGGAGACGAAGGGTCACTGTCCCTGCACAATGAACTTTTTAGGGAAATTAAGTAGAAGAAGTATTCAAGGAAAAATAAAGTGTGGATATGTTTTTAATACCACTATTTATAACTTTAGCCTGTATTATATTTGATGTGTTAATTGTATAATTAAATCATGTTTATTTTTTTTATTCACTAAGACATTTATTGATTGACACATTTATCTCCATGAAATATTTATCCTAACAATCAAAATTTGCTTTTAGACAATTTTACGTTTGTATTTTATAAATTTGTATATGAAAATCTTACTTCACTATATATAATACAACTTCATGTTTCAAATGCACGCAGTGTATACTCAAAAAGTTTATTTATTTCTGTTATATAATTTTGCTAATATTGCACAGCACATTCCCTTCAGATAGAGTACAGTGGCTGGCATTGTGCAAGTGTAAACTTGTTACGACTTGCTTGTGCTGATCATTGCAAGCTGCTACTCTCACGTACTGAAAATAATGATCTTTAATATCTTATTACTTTGACACTGTTAATCATCAACGTTTTTATTTTTGCAAACTAATAACTATTTGAAAAAAGTGTATGATATTAAAAAAGGTGCTCTTAGTTTTAATCATAATGACTATATAATCAATCAACTAATTCTTTACACAAACTTGAAAATATTGTACTGTTGTATAATAATGTATATATAATATATGATGTATACAGGGTGACTGACGAAAAACCTTTGGTGCTGTATCTCGCTTATTTTTTATCCGATTTTAATAAATAAAACATCAAATTAAACCATTTTTAAAAGACTTTAATAGCATCTGAACTGTTCTTTTTTCTCGCACCCAGTTTTTGACAAAATACGATCAACATTTTTTTTTTAATTGCACTGTATATATATTTTTATTGATTCGCAAGGAGATTTTTTTTCTGAATATAAAATTGTAGACAAATTTATCCATACATCAAACTTAAGTCGAGAAATTGAGGATTAAAAAAATAAATAAAAAGTCAAGTATCCATTGTAAACAATATACAGACCCTATTTTAAATGTCAAAAGTGACAGTGACAGCCATTGATACAATACTGCAACGATTTTTAATTATTTCATAATTAAAATGTTGCAATATTTCAAACACTGTACTAGGATTTTGTGCTTCTACAGAAATCGTTTTTCAGTTTTTGAAATCTTGCAACATTTTTATTATGAAATTATTCAAAATCATTGCAGTATTATACCAATGACTGACACTGTCACTTTTGACATTTGGAATAGGCTCTGTATATTGTTTACTACGGGTATTTGATTTTTAATTTTTTTTTTAATCCTCAATTTCTCGACTTTGGTTTGATGAATGGATAAAATCGTTTACAAATTTAGATTCAGAAAAGAATCTCCTTGCGGATCAGTACAAAATATATATACAGTGCATTTTGAAAAAAAAAAAGTTGATCGTCTTTTGTCAAAAACTGGATGCAAGAAAAAATATCAGTACAGTTCATATTAAAGTCTTTTAAAAATCATTTAATTTGATGTTTTATTTATTCAAATCGGATCAAAAATAAGCGAGATACAGCACCAATACGTTGTTCAATTTACCTAAATATGGCCTATATTTTTTTAAATCCCTGAAGAAATGTTTCTAAGTGTTTGAATCAATCCTATAATTTATTGTATTAAAATATGTATCAATTATGTCATTGCATCACAACCCTGATTATAATTTGATCTAAATTAATACAGTATTATTATTTCATTTTTCTTTCTATTTTTTTGTAAATTTAAACATATAAATTGTATTTAAACTCTTACAACGTAGACAGCTTATAAGTGTAATAAGAATATCAATATTTGGTGAATGAAGGCAATTAAAAGAAACCATTAAACAATTTACTTAGAGTGGTGTATAATGGGTTGCCTAGTTCAATTAATTAAATTTTTTACTTTTCCTTAAAAATTGCACATAGGAAAAAGGGGAAAACTATCAAAACCGTTTGAGTATGTTAATCAGTTAACATTAATAATAAATAATATTATTCAGAAGACCCAAATATTACTAAAAAATAGAAAACAAATTTCAGCAATTGAACTAGCGTACTCATGACCTATGTTAATGCGTAGTTTATTAAGGTAGGTCGGGAGTACGAAAGGTTAATGAATTGAATATTGTGGTAGGTCAAGAGTGCGCTAGATAATGATTAAGTTTTTAAGAGTATATTAAATGAATATTCGGTTTATTAAAGTTATGTTTAAAACAATATCGAAAGCCGTAGAAATTCAACAATGGAATGTCTTGAAAAATCTTAAATTAAAAATTGATTAAATTATTTAAATAAATTATTAAGAACGTTAAAAATTAATTGAATGTCAATTCAGAAAATATATACAGGGTGACTGACGAAAAACCTTTGGTGCTGTATCTCACTTATTTTTTATCCGATTTTAATAAATAAAACATCAAATTAAACCATTTTTAAAAGACTTTAATAGGATCTGAACTGTTATTTTTTCTCGCACTCAGTTTTTGACAAAATACGATCAACATTTTTTTTTTAAATTGCACTGTATATATATTTTTATTGATTCGCAAGGAGATTTTTTTCCTGAATATAAAATTGTAGACAAATTTATCCATACATCAAACTTAAGTCGAGAAATTGAGGATTAAAAAAATAAATAAAAAGTCAAGTATCCATTGTAAACAATATACAGACCCTATTTTAAATGTCAAAAGTGACAGTGACAGCCATTGATACAATACTGCAACGATTTTTAATTATTTCATAATTAAAATGTTGCAATATTTCAAACACTGTACTAGAATTTTGTGCTTCTACAGAAATCGATTTTCAGTTTTTGAAATCTTGCAACATTTTTATTATGAAATTATTAAAAATCATTGCAGTATTGTACCAATGACTGACACTGTCACTTTTGACATTTGGAATAGGCTCTGTATATTGTTTACTATGGGTATTTGGTTTTTAATTTTTTTTTATCCTCAATTTCTCGACTTTGGTTTGATGAATGGATAAAATCGTTTACAAATTTAGATTCAGAAAAAATCTCCTTGCGGATCAGTACAAAATATATATACAGTGCATTTTGAAAAAAAAAAGTTGATCGTCTTTTGTCAAAAACTGGATGCAAGAAAAAATATCAGTACAGTTCATATTAAAGTCTTTTAAAAATCATTTAATTTGATGTTTTATTTATTCAAATCGGATCAAAAATAAGCGAGATACAGCACCAAAGGTTTTTTCGTCAGTCACCCTGTATAATTGTAAAAAGCGTTAAAACAAGTGCATTTGACTATAGAAATCAATTGAAATTATAAAATATAATTATATATAACATAAATTATATTAAATATCTGTAAAAAATAATAATTGACAAAATAGATAAAAGTGGATTGAAAATCTTCACGAATGAAGTAATTAGAATTTATTTATAAACCTAGTTGAAACCGACACAAGTACCAGGAATTAGTTGAGTGTCGCTCCAAAAAAACAATTTAAATCATAATATAACAATCGATAAAAGCACTGACAAGAAATTTACTAATGAAAACAATTGAAAATTAATTTAAAAAGAGACAGTTAAAATTGACATAAGTGTAAAAATTTCAAATTCTAAAATTAAAACCTTTAGGTTCACGAATTTTTACCAAAAGATTTTCAGATCTTCCGATAAAGAATAGCCTGTTGACTAGATAATTTTAAATTTTAATTTCTTTGAGTTTGACCCAAGTATTACGTTGAAAAAAAATTTACCTGTTTTGCAAATATTTTAATAAATACATTAAGGATAAAATGAAATTATTTTTAATTATAATTGTCCTCCTAGTCTCACCCCACTCTAAAAAAATCAATTTATAGGTTATGTTTACCCAAACCAAATGCCATTTCAAACAAGTCATTCATTTCAATCTTTTTAAATAACAAATACATAATGAATAGCCCGAACCGATTTTTTGAAATGTAATTAAAGCCTAGTAATCAATCCAATCAATTTTTTAGATCATCATAACGTAAGGATTTTATAACTTTCATTATAGATTAACATTAACTGTCTTTCAAAAATTCCAAATTATTTAGTATTATTTACTAAATCATTTGTCATATAAAAATAAGGCACAGTTTATTCCTTCCCTCACTTCCTTAGTCATTTGTCATATTTAAATGTTTATTACTTATCTTCACCATTGCTTTCTTTTTATTTAAAGGTGGTAACCAACCCTCCATGTACAGCGGACTACTTATCCTCTGCGGACTTATAATTTTTGTGATAATTGAGAAGATATTCTCTGTAATAAACCCAGGAGCGGCCGTGGAAGAGGATCCCGCTCCAGAGAAGATCAACAATAACAACAAAGGTTACCACACACCTGAAAAAGAAAAGACTGAAGATGATGCCAATAATTCTAAGCATGTAAGTAATAAAAATGTATAAGCACTGTAAATAACATTATGTATACTTCTTGGTATTAATTAGACATTCACACAGCACCATAAAAAAAATCAATAAGACCACCATTGGGCCGATGACTAGCAGTCTCTGCTTTATCGTGTCTAACCAAATGTCATTAAAGTTATGTTAATTAATAGTTGAGAACTTAGGGTTGGATTTGTATATGAAAGTCTTATTTTGTTCCATAATTGCTTTATCAGTTTCCTGAACTTATTTATTTTAATTTAAACCTTTCTACTATTTCTGGTGCGAGGCTTATAAATTATTTTTTAACTGTACAAGTTTTTCCATAATGTTCAGTTTAGTAGTTTGATTTTTATGAGTTACGTGAAGAAACTTGATTAATTAAAATAAGTGCTAAAAACCTATCTTCACAATTTTATTTAGATTCACAGATATGTACATATATATTTCGGACACAAAGTGACCATTATTAATGTTTTAATACTCAGTTTAGTAATTACACAGGAAAAAATGGTAACACTTTCTTTCACAAAATATTTTTTATTCGCTGTATGTATACATTTCGAGTGCAAAGCACTCATTATCAATAGCTTACTATTATATTATAATAGCTTACTATTATATAAGCTATTGATAATGAGTGCTTTGCACTCGAAATGTATACATACAGCGAATAAAAAATAAAAAATATTTTGTGAAAGAAAGTGTTACCATTTTTTCCTGTGTAATTATCAAATCTATCTTCACGTAACTCTTAAAAACCACGTTTCTACTCAGTTTAGTGTTAATTTCTCCCATGGTATGCCATTATTTTCTGCTCCTTCTTTGACCAATTCTAAATTGTCAAAAAAAAAAAAATTGACATAGGCAATGCCATTGTGTGACTAAATGTCATTGCCTATGTCAAATTTTTTTATATATTTGTAAATATGATTCAATCAAAAAAGTTAATGG
The DNA here is from genome assembly GCA_963969525.1 of Ontholestes murinus. Taxonomy (NCBI): domain Eukaryota; kingdom Metazoa; phylum Arthropoda; class Insecta; order Coleoptera; family Staphylinidae; genus Ontholestes; species Ontholestes murinus. The sequence continues at coordinate 12,144,324 of OZ018393.1, forward strand.
AAAAACTAAACAAACAAAAACATAGATAAAACAAATAAGGATGGGTATAAAATATATAGTTTTAAGCATACAATCTAAACACTTTCAATACTCAGATATCTTTCCAGAACTTGTATTATTATTATTATACGTACCTTTTTTTTATTTTGCAGATAACCGGTTACCTAAATTTAGTAGCGAACATGATCGACAATTTCGCGCACGGGTTGTCGCTAGGTGGCGCCTTCCTCGTGTCGAGCAAGACGGGTTGCTTCACCACACTAGCCATCCTGATCCACGAGATCCCGCACGAGGTGGGCGACTTCGCCATCCTTCTCAAGTCGGGCTTCTCCAAATGGGAAGCGGCCAGATTCCAAATACTGACGGCCAGCGGTGGTCTCATTGGCGCCATGGCCGCCATAATGTTCAGCGGCGCTTCAAATTCAATGGGTAAGAATTTACAACACTAAAATAACGAAACATATTAATATGGTTGTGTATAAATGAATGCATAACCATTTAGAACATTTACAATATATTACTCTTACTCATATAATGTAAGGGTAAGCCGTCCTCTAACAGTGTTAAAAGCCTACTTTTAATAACCCTTGTTAATAAAAAAATGATTCCCTAATAAAATCGTAACTACACATTTAACTTATTATTAATTTTGATTATAGAAGCAAGAACTTCATGGATATTACCATTCACCGCCGGCAGCTTCCTGCACATAGCTTTAGTGACGGTGCTTCCGGACCTCCTGAAGGAAGAGGACCCGAAGGAGTCCTTCAAGCAGATAGTCGCCCTCCTCCTGGGCATATTCGTGATGGCGGCCGCCTCGCACGTCGGCGAGTAAAAACCACCACCAGCAGCCCCAACGCGCCCGTTGCCATATCACAGCCCGTAGACCTGGTGTCTCGTCGTCGGGCCATTTAAAATCCTAGTTATTTTATACTCTACCCATCCCCTCTACACACCCCACCCACCCCCCTTTAGCCTTTATCATAGTATATATTTTTTTACCGTGTACATATTATGGAATAACGCCCGCCCGCGGCATATTTTTTCGACTTGTAAATAATAGTACGAGTGCGAGAGAGTGAGAACGAGTGCGAACAGTGTGATACTAACGCGTTTGGAAACCAGTTCCTACTTTGTTTTCGGCGAGGATGTGAAACCAAGTGATCATGGAGGCGTTGCGCCCGATTGTGATATTATTGACAGATTGCAGTTATATTTTTTAATTATTAAGTGGTACTTAATAAGAATTTTTTTTTTGTATGTTTAATTTGATATCACTATTATTGTACAATACGTTAATGGTTTAAAAAAATATATGAAACAAACAGTATTTCATAACCAAAAGATTTTTTTATTTTAACCCCAAAAAACTAATCTATACGAAATCAAAATAAACCATCTTTCTAAAATGCAAGAAAGACAAAAAAATCTTTAACTAAACAAGATAAAGTTTTTAATATGGTACTAAAAGTAAATTGACTTTCATTACAAAGACGCCAAAAAATGAAATAAACAACCCACGTTTTCTTCATACTAACAAATGTAAATTGGATTTCATATATTTAGAAGCCATTCACATTGGGCCACTGCGTGGCGCGTCGGAGACGCGCTGCAGGTGACAAAGGCTGTAAGTAAATGGTGGTATTCACACGTAGCCACGCCACAGAAAAACGCTGGCCACAGACGGTTCTAGCAGTTCGTTCCGCCGCGAGTGGCGGCCACAAAAAGTGGCGCTTCGGCTGGCAAAGCATAGAATCAAATGGGTGCATTCACACACACGCGCGTTTTTTAGTGGCCGCTACAGACGCGCGTCGTGGTTGCGTTAGACGCGCCACTACGGGCCACTTTTAGGTAGGAAGATGAAAATAAAATGAAATTGGTATGTGGCCATCGTAGTACGTTTCCTTTATTTTACTCGAAAACTATTAGGTTTACGCAAAAAAGCTATTCTTAATAATTTGTCCACTTTTAAATTCTCTGTAATTAGTTATAATATAAGTTTCATGTAACTCGTATCGTTTATTAGTAATTGGCTAAAAACGTCAAAGTTTTTAATTTTTAATATTTTTCTCGAAAGATAAGTATTTTGTGAAAAATATGTTTTAATAAAACTTATCCAATGTCTCATTCTCTTTAACTTTTGTTTGAAAAGTTTTGTAATATTTTTCATATTAAAGAAAATTTGGAAAAAAAACAAAAAACGGCCTCGAGTAAACATCCACTTCCGGTTTTTGAATGTTCATCAAAATTTTTTCAGTTCCAGTATTTCACGATTAAACCTTAAGTTTAAAGTTTCATCTCAATCGTATCATTCGTTTTTAAGATACAGCGCCCACAGACATTTTCATGCACGAAAACAATACTTCCCCTATATAGGGAAAATATAGGGAAAGTAAAAATATAAAAATCTTTTTATTCTACGTTCATACAAACTCATAACTGTTAATTTTGTCATACGCACACGTGTAATTATACAAATATTAATTTTCTATTAATGGTGAATATGTTAGATATATAACGAAGTATTTTATTTTCGCTCATTATTTATCTGCATCCGTAATAAGTGATGAAGTTCGAACCAGCGAAATATTAAAAAAGATCACGCTAAACTACAATACAATGGCATCGTCGATAAACCATTTCAATACTGAAAATTTCATTAATAAAATTAAAGAGCTGCCTTCAGCCTGCAGCGCTTCTACGCGCGTTAGTCGTGCGTTAGAAGCGCTGCTAACGGACCACTAACGCACCACTAACGCGCCACTAACGCGCCACTAACGCGCGTTAGTGGTCCGTTAGCAGCGCTTCTAAAAGTGGCCCGGTCAGAATGCAGCCTTATCCACTTTACATGATTAAATAAAAAACAACAAAATGCCTAAGATCATAATTATATTTCTTTATATCATTGCCTTGATTGATATATTGGTGCTTACATAAATACTAAAAATAAAATCACAAACAAAACTTTTTAATGCTGGCACGAGTATAATTCTTTGTTTTCTGTCAAACTCATATACTCGGTTAACTTTCAACCTTTAATTCTTTGTGAATTCTACTTAGAGATTATTTAATTATCTTTACAGACCACTTTTAATCCTGAATGGATTCTATATTAACATTAATTATATATTAAATCATACATTTACTTACATTAAAAATCAATTTGAAGATAAGACTGGAGTCTGCATCACCATTTTGTCACGTCGACATTTTTAAGGCCGGCAATTAAAACGTTTTGTTTTGTTTTTTGTTTCTCGTAATAATCAAGTGCGCTAGTGAAATGACGTGCGAATAAACAAAACTTCAAAAACATGTACGTCTTCAAGAACACGTTGAATTTGGCCACGACTGCAAGCTCCATCGATAACAATCTGGCGTTATGCTCGTCGCAAGAGTCGGAGATTCTTGCGGACATGGTGGCCGTCATCCACGAGAATTTTGTAAATATAATCCCGGTGATGAACAGTTCGAAGAGGTCAAAATACGTACCCCTGAGTAAAGATGAGCAGAAGGCCAAGGGCGTTATTAAGCAGGTAAATACAATTCGTAAGTACAGATAAAAAAGATTTTATTGTTAAAAAAAACGTAGGTGAAATGGGTCGACATAGATGGATTACGATATTTTGTGATTCTCTCGACGAATGGCCTGCAAGTATATAATGAGGACATAAGTAGTGTGGTCTACGAGCATGCAATCCGTGAAACAGGGGATGATTCAAGTATGTTTAAGCAATGACCATTTAATAATATCAGCACAAATCGCTAAAGCTAGATGCAATTTGTAAAATGTAATTGTATATTTGGTTGCATATACAGGGTGAGTTTTTTTAGATGTTCTCTGTGGGGATCTCGGAAACTATAAGAGATAGAGAAACGGTTTAATGGGGAAAGAAGTGTGTAGATGTAGACGAATAAAATTCCACTTTCAAAGTTTTCAAAAAAGTCAAGTGTAACTAGATATTTTGAAAAAAGTAAAAAGTGTCAATTTTTTCAAATCAATATATCTCGGTTATTATAACAGATAGAAAAAACTGTAAAGGACAAAGTTTTAGATAATTTTATGTAGATTAATAAAAAATAATCAGAAAATTTTTATCGCCATTATTTTCCGAGATATGGTGCAAACTTGCTTTTTTTTAATGGAAACCATAGTTGGCTATGGCCTCATTTAAAAGGTAATTTTTTTCTCTTTAATCCAATATGACATACGACATAGTTATTTCTAAAAATAAGTGAGTTATAGTCATTTTAAGTTTTATTATAAATAAAAAATGGGTAGCCATGAAAAAGATGAAAGTAAAACAATTGCAGTTGTTTATAATATTAGCAATATTGTAATTATTAGTTTTACAGAGATAAATCAAAATGAAACAACCGCATAAAGTATTTCTGTAATTATCAATATATCAATGGGAGAGAAATTTTAATATTAAAAAAATATGATCAAAGAGTCCACTATTAATACTATTATGACATAAATTATATCTTTTTAAAATTGAATTTATGGCTTTTTGACTATTCTCATGTAAATTGAATTAAATGTTTCAATAACAACTAGTTTATGATCCTCCACAGATTGATATGATTTTGCATATACTTTGTTTTTTACATAACCCCATAGAAAAAAATTCTAAAACGCGCAGATCGGGAGATCTAGGTGGCCCTGGGATTGGTTTATTTCTTCCCACTTATAGTTAGGAAAAGCATCATTTAAATAATTTGTAAAGCCAACACGTTATTAGGTGGAGCACCGTCATATTAGAACCATTTTAATCTTGCTTGTAATGATAAATTTAAACAATCGAGCGTATCTTCAAATGTTTTCTAAAGAAAATGAAAGTAATCAGTTTCACTTAGTGAGCTTTCAAAAATATATGGTCCGAGAATTATTAATCCAAACACACCATGGATTAAACCTAAATTTAATTTGTAGTTTTCTCTGTGAAACTTCTCGTGGATTCTCTTAAGTTCATCTATGTTCATTGTGGCGATTAAAAATACCACAATTAGTGAATCGCGATTCATCTGTTCATAATATTTTTGTAAGAAACGTATTATCCTCTTGACAAATGGGTTTATACCACATATAGAAGGCCATTTGATAATTACAAAATTATTATTCTTATTCTGGTTTTTTATTTTTATTTAACTTTGTGGAACTAATAATTACAATATTGCTATTATTATAAACAACTGCAATTGTTTTACTTTCATCTTTTTCATGGCTACCCATTTTTCATTTATAATAAAATTTAAAATGACTATAACTCACTCATTTTTAGAAATAACTATGTCATATGCCATATTGGATTAAAGAGAAAGAAATTACCTTTTGAATGAGGTCACAGCCAACCATGGTTTCCATTTAAAAAAATGTAACTTTGCGTCATATCTCGGAAAATAATGGCGATAAAAATTTTCTGATTATTTTTTATTAATCTGCATAGTTTTTTTCTATCTGTTATAATAACCGAGATATATTGATTTGAAAAAAATGACACTTTTTACTTTTTTCAAAATATCTAGTTACCCTTGACTTTTTTGAAAACTTTGAAAGTGGAATTTTATTCGTCTCGTAAATCTACACTTGTTTCCCCATTTAACTGTTTCTCTATCTCTTATAGTTTCCGAGATCCCCATAGAGAACATCGAAAAAAACTCACCCTGTATACAAGTCATTCGAAATTAATATGTTTATCAAAAAGAAGGAAATTACAATTTTAAGACGATAGTTGAATATTCATAAAAATGTATCCCCTATGTACGTCTTTGTTATCACATTGTGACCATGAAAAGATCAATTCAGAAATTATTAAAAGTAGATTATTGTACATATAGGATCGCAATTTCCTTTTTGCTTCTTTGACTTGCCAATGTTAAGTTAATACCTTAATAGTCGTAGTAGTGTTTGGCTATCGACCACGTGGCCCTTCCGCCATGTGATTTATGTGTGTGTTTGTAAATGAGCTTGTTACATGACAGGATTTCCCCCGACCCTCTAGAGCACCATTAATTAATTTATTTATTTATTTACATCTTTCGTCTTCTTTCTTAGAAAAATACATTTAAAAACAAATTAACTACAAAAATATACATAAAATTTTGACCGAAAGCACGGGCGGAGTTCACAATAATTATGTTCTTCCATTCAAACCTTATTTATTCGCAAATACAATTTAGATATGTTTCATTTTTACTTTTAAGTTCTCTTCTATATTAACTACGATTAATTGTTTGTTTCCAGTGTTATTCTTCTAGATTATTGCAAATTGTATTTAAGCTGTAATTATCTGTAGGTTACTGCAAAGGAATTTGCGTGCTCAGGTCGAGTATACTCTGTGTGGGTACGTGCTTAGGAACGGTGTGGATGTTCAAGTCGGAGGGAAACGGTAAAGACTTCAAGGTGTTCAACCGCGTGTACGCCCACGACGAAACCCTGACCTTACTCGAAGGGATCGGATCGTTCATGATCTCTTCGTCCGACATGATCACTTACATTTGGAGCTTTAACGATAAAGACTTTGACATCATCAGAAAACTCGAAGTACCTGGGTAATTCTAACAATTCTCAACTTATAATTAGAAAAACACGAAAACATTTCTCAACTTACACATATTGATAATTATAAGAAACAATTGATAAATAAGCTCTACTCAAATAAAACAAAACGTATTATTTACAGAGTCTTAGCCGCACCTACAGTAATACGATTCCACTTGGGTTTGGTGGTGGTGGCTTACGCCAGTGGAGAGTTCTGCATTTTCGACCTCAAAGACGAGGACTTCTTCACGCGGACGACGGCGCACAAACTGCGCATCACCGGAATGGACTTCTCCAGCAATTTTACAATAATTACCGTTTCGAATGATTGCTACGTGAAGCTCTGGAAGTACCATCAAATTAGTAACACTGTAAATACATTATTTATTCTACTCTTAAATTAACATAATTCGGTTGGCCAAACTGTCAAATAACGGATAAGTATAGCAACAACTTTAGTTTTATAACAATTACCATATTAAATTATACTTTGAGATCTGGAAGTACTATCAACACTTTTAACGTCAGATTACAGACAAAATAAAATAAAGAAGGAACTAAGGAGTAGATAAAAATATTTTTGGCAGCTAGATACCTAACTACCATTATATCGCATCACAAACCAAGAAGTTTCTTATGTTTACAAAGAAAGAAATATATTTACCATAGCAAACTGCAACTACACCAAAACTTGCTTTTGAAAATCTTGAAAATTGTTTCATTGGCACTTATATTCCTGAAATTAAACAATAGCATATTCTAAACACTTACAATTTAAGGTATGATTAATATACTGGGTGTTTCTAAATGAATGTCATAATTAATAACTGAAATGAAAAAACAACTTAAACAGTTCTGTTTGTACGCATACGCTAGAGGGCGCTAGTATCAAAAAATGGCTAAAAACTAGTGAACAGAAAACAGATATTTGTACACTCATAATGTCATCTGTAGCACAAATAATCCTCACGAGATAGTAGAATTGCAACAAGACTCCTCTGAATATGAAAAAACAACTTAAACAGGTCTGTTTGTACGCATACGCTAGAGGGCGCTAGTATCAAAAATGGCTAAAAACTAGTGAACTGAAAACAGATATGTGTACACTCATAATGTCATTTGGAGCACAGATAATCCTCACGAGATAGTAGAATTGCATTGACTCCTCTGAATTAAATATTTTTCGTGCCATACCTCGACGGAAATTTTATGGGTCAATTTTGTTTGAAAAAGCAACTGTAACTAGTACCTCCTACCTTGATGCTGTACAACCCCAATATTCATTTATAAACACCCGGCATATTTAAACATCTAAATTAGTTCTTTGCCAATGTGTAGCTAATTTGGCTGCCTATACTAAATAAAAAATTGAATAACTACTAAACTGCCGCCATGCCAAAAAAGTAAATAATTACGTTTTTAACCTTAATTAAGAATTTAAAAAGTCTTTAATATATCTAATGTTCATAAATTTAAAAAAAACTTTATTTTTTGACATTTTCACATACTCCTAACGATTGTTTTAGGTGGAACTGTTACAAAGCATACTAAACGAAGAAGGTCCGTTGTATGCGGCGGCATTCCTGAACTTCAGCTCGACCGAATTTTGCACAGTTACCGGCGGAGACACGAACGTGAAGGTCTACATTAATTGGGAAAACGAGGTTGAAATTAATATTAAAGATAAGTAGTTTATTTGCGTTTGTACGGTCGAATAAGTTACAGCTTGAGTTTCTTCTTCTTCGGTTTGATGGGGAGCGGCCCGGGCATTTTGAACACGGTGCTGAAAATAAATGTTTATAGGTAAATGTTCAACCAATGAAATTTATTTTTGAAAATACTTACTGACACGTTGTGCAAATCGGACTGAATTTACAGAATACTGAAAATAAAAATATTATTTAAACATAATATATAATAATTTTATAGTATATATTAAAACACAACTATTTTTTTTTAAATAATAACCACCACACAATATATATTTAATAAATGTGACACACTTGCTATGTGCGCAAGTAAAACATTGTTAACGCATTGGTGAAACTATGCAACCCATTATACAAAACTGTAATTTATTTGGTTTGATTTTTGCGAGTTACGTAAAGATAAATTTGATTAAATTAATGAGCACTAAAAAAAAGTAAAGGTTTTTAGTGCTTATTAATTTAATGTAATTTATTTTTTCACGTACTCTGTAAAACTAATAATGACCATTAACTTTTTAATTTGCTTTTAAATTCACAATTAATTAATAATGTGACTATTGTTTTTTTTTTAAAGTTATTTAACTGTCTTTAAAGACATTCAGTTATTTCTTTTTTACAAAATCTTACTTCTATGAAATCAATGTTTTCCTAGAAAACTACATTTTTTATCCCACTTGTTTTTAAAACAATTGTTTTTTTTATTTTCAATGCTTCTTCTTATCAGTTCACTTTTTTGTGAATTTTCAACTAATTTAAACTAGGTTTCACCAAATTTAATTTAAATATAAAAACATTGTTTAATTTGCGAAATTTTCAAATGTGTAAAACGTATTATTAATTATATTTTTGAAAAGTTAAAACAGTTTATAATAATTACTTGCTTCAAACCGTTAAAATTTTGACAAAACCAAACAAATTTTGTTTTATTCTAGTATCTTACAGAGCAGTCGCAATAAATTAATAGTTTAGCTAGCGTACTCTTGACCTACCTCAAGATAATGTGCATTAATGCAGGTCACGAGCACGCTACGTAATTTTTCTAGCGTACTCTTGACCTACCTCAATCGATTGTGGATTGACGCGGGTCAGGAGTACGCTAGGTCAAGGTACAGTTTGTTGCGGTAGGTCAAGAGTACGCTAGGTTAATTAATGCATACGAGTGGGCTAGCTAAAGCAAAATGGTGAAACATTGTTAATCGCGGGTGGTTGAAAACATCTGATTATACGTTTAATAAAACAATTCGGTTAAAAGAGAAAAAAAATAGTTGTAATTCCTTTGGACAATTAAATATTATTAACTATTCTGAATCAATTAAAAAATAGATAAAGTACTTTTTGACATAGAATTTATATGTATCATTCCAATTATTATATTAAAAAGAAATAAATTGATTTTTTTTAAATAGAAAATAATTTCAATACATTCATTGTGTAATTATTTCGCGTTTCTTTACAAATGATATTTAAATATAATAAAATATACGGATTACAGTAAATATCACCGGTTGTCTAATTTTATCAATTTGTTGAGAATTTATATTATAACATTACACATTGAACACGGTAATATGTAATGATAAATTTATAAAAGTATACTTTATAAAACTAAGAATAAGAATATTACACTTAAGGTTTACTTACTTGAGAGACATACTGAACATACATAACCTATATCAATTAGTTCTCGATGACAGAAACAGGCGGCACGATAATCGACCTTCACCGGTGGGGGTAAAACTAGTTTTTGGCGAATTGGAGGTTCTGGAAGAAATACCCACTGTTGGACATCAAACATCAGCATTAGTAAAATATCTAATTTTTATTTTATTTCGTCATATCTTATATTTATATGGATCCTTAATAAATTTTGTTTAATCCAATATAACCCTTCTTGGCACAATTTATTAATTACGTTAGATCTATATTTAAAGTACTAACAAATAACTGTGTTTCAATTAAGTGATATAAACCTTTGTATAACTTAAGTAACTACACTAACAAATATATTGTAAAGTAAAACAAATAACACAAGTAACTTTATTAGCTCTATACTTTAATTTTTATTCGTGACTGCAGATTGGACAAATTTGTCATCATTATCAAACAGTAAGTACATTTATGACGAGCTAAATTTGAAGAGTAAAAATAAAAGTTTAATACTAACAGAGTTACTTACTTAAGTAACTATTAATTATTTTTTTCAAATTGTACAGCAAAGTTAAACCCTCATAATTATGCTTGTAAATTGTGAAGTTTTGATTTATTATTTAAATCTTCGCACAACTCCTAAACGTATTTCCACTTTGGATCCTCAATAATGGACAGATTACTTACTAGCAAATACTGAAGCAGCCCTTGAATCTGTGGAACTTTTAAATAAAGTCCGGTGGTAATATCGCAGCCCTGCTGAAGCAAACTCAAATGTTGATCCAGTGCGCAAACGTCGATCACGATGTTTTGCTTCTGCGCCGTGAAGAAAACGTTCATGTAGTTCATGTACTGCGATGCTGAATCACTACTCCCCGTCACGACTAATATTCTGCTGTTAATCTGCATTTAAAAAAAATCGAAGTCACTTCCAAGATTGAAAATATTATCTTTAATACCAAATTTTAAAATTGTATAAGTACTTGTTATAAAAGAATATAACGCTTGTCATTAACATTATAGTGAGGTAAAATTGAGATTAGAAAGACTAAAGATGGAGTTAAATATTAAAACAAAATAGTTTCTCCTAATTGATCACTTGCATTAAAACTAATTTGATTTAGATGCAGTACATAGATTCCAAACGTTTAAGAGTGATTGAGTAACAATACATTATTGGAAATAGTTGGTATAAGCGATAGATGTTGCTACGTAAACTCAAGCAACAGATGGCGGTTGTCGCTGCTGCGCTCGTTCTTTATGTTAATTTTCTTAGTTTTTTTTCTATTAAGTATAATAAACATCTGTTCTTGTTCATATCCTTTCTTCAAATAAAACAAACAAAAGTTTTTATGTACTGGTGTTTATACAGGGTGACTGACGAAAAACCTTTGGTGCTGTATCTCGCTTATTTTTGATCCGATTTGAATAAATAAAACATCAAATTAAATGATTTTTAAAAGACTTTAATATAAACTGTACTGATATTTTTTCTTGCATCCAGTTTTTGACAAAAGACGATCAACTTTTTTTTTCAAATTGCACTGTATATATATTTTGTACTGATCCGCAAGGAGATTTTTTTCTGAATTTTTTTTTTAATCCTCAATTTCTCGACTTTGGTTTGATGAATGGATAAAATCGTTTTCAAATTTTGTAAACGATTTTATCCATTCATCAAACCAAAGTCGAGAAATTGAGGATTAAAAAAAAATTAAAAATCAAATACCCATAGTAAACAATATACAGAGCCTATTCCAAATGTCAAAAGTACTGCAATGATTTTTAATAATTTCATAATAAAAATGTTGCAAGATTTCAAAAACTGAAAAACGATTTCTGTAGAAGCACAAAATTCTAGTACAGTGTTTGAAATATTGCAATATTTTAATTATGAAATAATTAAAAATCGTTGCAGTATTGTATCAATGGCTGTCACTGTCACTTTTGACATTTAAAATAGGGTCTGTATATTGTTTACAATGGATACTTGACTTTTTATTTATTTTTTTAATCCTCAATTTCTCGACTTAAGTTTGATGTATGGATAAATTTGTCTACAATTTTATATTCAGAAAAAAAAATCTCCTTGCGAATCAATAAAAATATATATACAGTGCAATTTAAAAAAAAATGTTGATCGTATTTTGCCAAAAACTGGGTGCGAGAAAAAATAACAGTTCAGATCCTATTAAAGTCTTTTAAAAATGGTTTAATTTGATGTTTTATTTATTAAAATCGGATAAAAAATAAGCGAGATACAGCACCAAAAGTTTTTCGTCAGTCACCCTGTATAACATAAGAATATGCAACCAAATTTTCACCTATATTAGATTTAAAGTTTTATTATGTTAACATAATTATTTATACTACATTAGCTTAGTTATTAGTCATGTTATTAAATGTATTCACCAGAAAAAGTAACTTTAATAATATGGTTTCTTGTACTTAACATTGGTATCTAGGAAATACTATTTAGGGTCCCATTAACTTTGTTCAAGCATAATTCAGTATACTATTTTCTACACTTTCACTAAAATTATTTTTACCATAAAATGGCTGCCAAGCAATTTTTTATGCATCAACGTGTTAATAACTAATAACTTTTATTTATATCGTTGATTGAAATATTGCAGTGATGCTTAACTTTATGGGGAAATGCGAGTCACCAAAAGATGCCGAGAAACAGATGGCGCATGAGTAGTGGGTCTGCTTACTGCAGTTTTCTGTAGCTTTGGACAGTTTTCTACAGTATTGAATTATACATACTGTAATCACAGTTGAGACGATCATTCTCGGTTCCCGTGAAATTTTAGGCGACTGGTTGCAATACGTATAATTCAATACTATAGATAACTGTCCAAAGCTACAGAAAACTGCATTACCAGACTCACTACTCATGCGCCATCTGTTTCTCGACATCTTTTAATGACTCGCATTTCCCCATAAGGTTGGGCATCTATACAATCAATGTTTATATGATTGAAGATGGAAGCCATTACTTTGTGAGACATCTTAAGATTAGGAACTTTAAAGAATCACAAAGCATAGTTCTTTCATTCATTATGATGCTTGCAAGCATTACTAACATCATAATACATGATATAAATGCTAAACATAAACACTCTTTGTTTTTATAGCTGTTAATAACTTTTATTTAGCCTTTTTGATGATTACTTACTTTACACCCAGGTGGTTTTGTCCTGTGTATCCTCGCTATGTAACACAACGCCATGGATATAGCCCCAGCCAGCAAGGACTCTGTAATCACTGTGGACGTTTCCGAGGTCAAAATCTTCGCCAAATTCTGTTTGATCGTCTTCTCCACCTGTGTGAAGACTTCATACTGACCGTCGATCTGCCTTATGTCTAATTGCTTTCCAGATCCGGGATATATAAATTCACTAAACAACAATTAATGAAAATTTATAGCTACACAGTAATAAAAATTATTATAATTATAAACATGTCTATAAAATAAATACTTCACAAATTACACACTTGATGGAACAAATGTTTACTAGGTTTATATTGATTAATGCACTTGTATTCCATGTTTTTATTATCAAATCAAAACATATTTCAGGAAATTGAAAATAAAAACATGAAATATAACAAGTGCATTATTATATATTTGTATTATAAGATGTATTAATTCAGTAAGTTGTTCAATCCTTATTTAATATTTTGATATATACCCTTCTACCCTTTAAGAGTGTAGCTTTAATATGTATTTTGATCTTTCACTTAAATCCTGATTATCCTCTTATGATCAGATATGCCATAATTTTTTCCGATTAACTTTTATTATTCAAAAACAAACTTTTAGAAATAATCGTTCTCTAAATTGTGTCACCTACCTAACTTTCGAATGGCACGCCATCACAGCCAATTTATTCTGCGCCTTCTGCATAAGGTGGGCATTTGCAAACGCGATCACCGAGTCCACGCACTGGGTGAGGACGTGGGGATTCTCCCGGAGGATCCTCTGGCCCGGATTGGAATCCATAATGATCACCAAAAGGCTGGTTTCATCTGTGTTGGTGAAATCGGGCGCTCTCTCCTTCGCCAACTCTAGTTCCATCTTCGCTGTAATATATATTTCAGTTATACTTGCTTAATTTATAATTAAACTAATAGTACACACTAAAACGTAACCTCAAATAATGACATGTAAATAAACCTGAAGTTAGGCATAAAGTGATTGTTAAAAGGATGTTATCCAATATTATACAATGTTAGAGGTTCGATCATATTAAATTATTTAAGTTTTAAATGTTTAAAGCCGATTTCAGTTAATAATTATCACAATAAATTTAATTATTTGTTAAAATTACATATTTACAGGACGATGTTTTGATTTACCGGTTATCACGGTTGTTCTAGTCAAGCAATGTTGGTCCAGGTTTATTGCCGGATTGGTGATTAGTACAATTGATCATTATCAGAATAGTCCATGTATAAATAAGGAAATACGCGTGTACAAATGTAAAAACTAACAAGTAAAGGATTGCAGTCATTTTATTAATAATAAACTCTTTACAAAAATTTATTTAGTTAAACCAAATTATTTTTAAACAATAAAATTAAAGTTATTTTCTATTAATATTATACTACACACTACCAGAAAATGTATAAACATTTTTTAGGTAATTAGAAATAAATATTTTCAGAAAAACGTGAGTATTTTATCTTGAATTTTGGAGACGTTTTTCTGTTATTCAGGAAGTATTTTAGCGTATAATCAAATTGTATTTAAATAGTAACTATAATTTTCTAATTATTCATTGTGTTTAATTGTGGAGGCGTTTACTTTGTGGTACATTTTGAATATAATGAAGAAGGAGAGACTTTTTACCACTTTATTTTATAGTTTTACAATAAAGTGGTAAAATAAAGTTATCGTGCGTCTTTCTTCATTATATATTATTGTGCTTATCTAGATTATAAAGAAGCAAAAATTGATTTCCAATGAATACATAACGATTTTAAAAACCAGTACCTCTATTATTCATGAGATATTAGAGGCGATATTTTCAGGTAAGATCATTAACTACAAATACAATGCAGTACCCTCGGCGCAATCTTTTGTCGTGTTTCCCTTCCTTGAAATAGGGTACTGTTTTGTCTAGCGAAATTTGTCCGTTGGACTTCCCACATTAACAACTATCGATTATTTTCTTAGGGGATTATTATTACTTCGTAAATAGCTAATCATATTGATAACGTACGCTCATAAATAACTTTAGAGATTAAATATATTTACATAGGCATAAAAGCGTTTTTATACGAAATAGTCAGCATTTTGATGTATGTATATTTATTCAAATCAGTGTGTTATCGTCTGTAGTTTCTTTCCAGGAAATGTGCACCGGTAGTTGTAAATATCACCTTCAAAATGCGATAAGATATGTCTAGTGAGTTTTTTGATATGGGAATTTCGGTTCTTTTTCAATTAAAAAGAATGCACTACATAATTAATATAATTAATTTTTCAACACAATTGTGATCCTAAAATTAAATAAATCAATAAGCAGCGTTCTTCTCTAGAATTAAAGATAGCTTTATATAGATACAATTTAAGTTAATAATCATAGTCAGTAATCATAGAAAACCTAAGATAAGTAATAGTAATTGTTACATTCCCAATTCTGTATCTATTGGGTGATGTAAAGTAGATTGCAATTTATATATAATCACCTAATTAATTATCTAAAATCTTTGTGTCCTTTACCATTTTTTGTTTAAGTCGAACTGGTTTAAATCAAGTTTTTTGTATAACAGCATTTTTTGTAAGAATTACACATATGGAGTATATGGAGTACAAAATATATCTAGGTATATTACTTACAACTACATTATAATTTAAATTTAACAGTATTTTACTTGCTTAACTGCTTACTTTTTAGTAAACTCTTAGTTCATGTAAGCGTTTTAATGAAAGCCCCAATGCATAAAATAATCACCTGGCCATGAAATTACTTAATAAATAACTTAATAATACATTTATTTTTTGCGTTTTTTTATACCGTTTTATGTTATCACTAGTTATATGATTAAATAAATTAAATACGCCATAAATTTAATTATTTATATTTACTAAACACTTATATAATTAATAACGTTATAAATTCAAATATGTATATGTATTATTTATTCTAATAAATAATAATTAAACTACTGTTAATATTAAAAAAAAAAAAACATAGGCAACTTAATATGCTTTATATTAACGAAAATTGATGTATTCAATAAATTAACAATTTATAACAAATATTTACACTATGAACATATAATAATTATAATTTATTGCGTATTACATATATGAACAGAGTGCGAAAGATGAATTGCAATGTACGTTTACAGTATTGTGAAGTTATGAAGTTTGAAAATTAAAATTCCCGCCGTTTTCGTACGTTACGCTACTTCGCGGCGATAATACGCCGGACGCGGCAACAGTGTGCGCCCGCCATTTGCCCAGCGTCCTTCTTTATTGGTGTCCGCTCGTAACGCCGGCTTCTAGTCACGTGCAAGTAACAGAAATCGACGAACATCCACACGAAAAAATGGCTGATGAATATTTTTATGGTAAGTTCCTACCGTCCATTATGTCTATCGCGGCCCCAAACTTGTATTTCGCCGCGTACATTCACAGTTTCAGCAGAAACTCGATCCGTCGGTGGTAATTGCTTGGCCGGTGTTTTGCGCGCCATTTTAGCTTGTCATTTGTTTATTCCGCGAATATTCCCTATTGGGGCCCGGGCCCCCGCACACAAAGCCGTTGCTATTCGACTGTGGTTATTTAGAGTTCGTGGGTATTTCCCGTTATTTCAATACGATCTCCCTACGTACGGAATTTAGTGTTGGGATGCCGGGAGGGCTCCTACGAGGGGCGATGTTTTCAACGTTTACGTGATTGCTAACGGGCGAAGCGAGACGTGTTTCTTATCTTAAAGTTAATGATCGTGAAAGATTGCGAAATTTTGCCGCGATAATATTTTATACTCATTGTGCTCATTATTCATAAATGTTGTTAATTCCGTGTTTTGTACTACCCAATATCTAGGTGTAATCCGTTATTTTAGAAATGCATTGTTTTATTTAAATAAATCGTTGTAGTATTAGCAAAAAGATACATTAAAACAGTTACTTCGATTTTATGTTTTTAATAACATTAAAATAAAACTAGAATATATTGTTTGTAAAATTAATAGCTTCAACACTGACTAAAAATAATATTTGCAAAAATTATAACCTCAAAATTATCCATTATTTACATTATTTACTTAGGAATTATAACTTGTTTACCAGTTGCCCTCGATAGTGATTTTATACTTGACTAATGTTAAAATGCTTTGAGAATTTTTCCAAATATGATTGTATATATATATTACACATATTGGATTTTCCTGGGTAGCTTCGGAGTTTTTGTTGTGTCACTATTAAAAATAAAATGGTATTTTTATTGATTAAAATTTCTACATTTAATAGTTTTTTTAGTTTCTTCTCACAATTAGAATAAGGAGAAGTCATACTTTTGTTCTCCCTATTTAAACTTTTTGTTCTATCAAGAGAGTAACACAGCAAGTATTCAATATGATAATTGTGAGGGTTATTTTAATAATATAACACTATTTCTTTATACTTGAACAAAAAAGAAATATAATATTGTTAGTGTTATCCATGTTACTGGGACAATATTAATGTAAAAAATTATCTTATTTAATATTTTTATATAGCATTATTAATGTTTTGAAAAGATAAAAACTAGTAATAATAATAGAAATGTACATGAATACTTTTGGGTAGTAATCCATAGATCTAAACATTTTCTTACACAATATTTAGGGCTTCTAAAGATAAAATTAAATGTATAATTAAAAATATTTTATTATGAACTAATTGGAAATCTATTTGATTTAAAATTATATACATACAATTTAATAAATAATCCTTAAATAAATTTATAAGGTGGTAGGTTTATTTTAATTCGCGAAGTATATATACAACATCTTTATTCTAGTAAATTACAAATATTTATGATAATAGATACATATATTCAGTATGAATGGTGTTAATCTGTAAAATGTTTGGGCTATTGATTCGTGAAATGTTTTATCATGAAATTGTGTTAAATTGATTGATAATCAAATTACCAAGAAATATGATGCATATCTATTGTTTAAACCAAGAATGATTTTCTTAATCTGCTTTTTTGACGAGTATGTCTAATTCCTCTCAATTATGTATTGAAAAAAAGTACAACTGGCTGTTTTTAAATTTTCTAATTTGCTTATTGTTTATGTTGTATTATATAGAAAATTTAGTTTATTTTTCTAATCTGAATTTTTCTGCAGCATTGACACTTGAAGGCCCCAAAGCCAGCGAGGTGTGGGACCCAGAGGCGAAGGGCGCCGAGGAGTACCAGGGCGGCCACAAGCTGATCATCAAGCAGGCGCTCCTGGGGCCGGAGGCCGCCGACGGCGAGGTGAATGTGATCCAGGTCGAGGCGATGACGTGGAAGGAGTCGATCAAGATCCCGGTGGCGACGCTGAAGGCCGGCGGACCCAACAGCCAGGTGCTGCTCGACCTCTCGTTCCCCGACCCGCCAGTCACCTTCAGCTTGATCAAGGGCAGTGGGCCAGTGCACATCATCGGACACCACCTCATCGGCGGCCCAGTTGAGGAGTTTGATGAGATGGACGAGATGGAGGAGGAGATGCTCGACGATGAGGAGGCAGAGGAAGGAGCCGTAAGTGGTCGCATTGACTCATACTAATTATGCCTTTCAATTCGTTTCAAGTCCTCTTGATAAAGAGATTATATACGTCTTAAGGGCCTCTTTAACTTGTAGATAAATATAGAAATGCACGGGTATGGTAAATGATATTGTGCTTTGTGATAGCTATCTGTTGGCTATTATGGTAATACTCATAAGGCAGTAGTTTAAATTGCATTAGCAAAAATAAATAAATGGGTTTATAATTAAATCACATTCTACTACTGATGATTAATACAATTGTTATTGAAACTAGTCTAGAGAAATAAAATACATTATCACCAATGAATCACACTGATAAAGTCACAATCTCAATATTTTTCTTAATTTCAAACAGAAATATAGGAATTGTTTACATGTTTTTATGTTTTTCAGTTCTTAAGTAGTGTAGTTTTAATATGTAATGTTTTATATTTTTCACTTTCTGTTAGTGCAGTATTTTATTCATATTTTCTAGGGTATCATACAATCTGACTTGATTTAAACTAAATTTAATTGCAAAATAAGGTCTTTTAAAATATTTTTCTTAATAAATTGGTTGATTGAGTTACGTGAAGATCAAATTAATTTGACGAAGAAAGCACTAATAACCTTTTATAAAATAATAAGTTAATAAAGGTTCACAATAAAATTGTGAAGAAAGGTTATTAGTGCTTTGTTTGTCAAATTTTTCTGAACAATTACGAATTAATTCAAATAGACAAGAGGATAGGATTAAGACAGCAGTTTTCAATTCTATGACTCATAATTTGAGATAACAGTGTACATATTAATCTTAATGTCATTCTTTTTTTTTTTTTCAAAAATCTATATTAGTATTGCATGGTTTTATTATGTTATTATATATATTTTATTTATTTCTTATTGAGTACAATTTTTGTAATTGATAATTATTACTTGTTTTATGTATTTAATTTAGAAATAAAATTACAGTGTTGTGAGGGTTTCACATTTATTGTTGAACACGGCAACATGTTTCGCCACACAGTAGCTTCATTAGGCAGATAAGAATACTGGTGAAGCCAGTGTGTGGCGAAACATGTTGTAGTGTTCAACAATAAATGTGAAACCCTCTCAACTGTGTAGTTTTATTTCAATGTTATGAAGTTTCATTATATATCTGCCTCGTCAATTCAATAGTATTTAATTTAATGAATAGTTAATTTAGTAAGTAGTACTAAATTGTAGAGATTTTGTGGTGCTTGTTAATCTAGCAAATACTTATTTGAAACAAAAATGTTGTTACATTTTAATTATCAATAGAAATAATTAGGATTTGTAATTAATTATTTTTGGATATTCTTTCAAAATTAGTTGACATAGTACAATTTCTGGCCAATCGAATCAAAATTATTAGTAATAAAACCTCCCGATTTCAGGAATTAAAAAGGAAAAGGGAGTTGTCGAATATCGATGAAGACGAGGTGCAGTTTTAAACTTTCCGTTTATGCCGCTGGTTTACTGATTTCGTATGTGTTTGTTTTAGGAGGAAGACGAGGAGGAGGATGAGGGTCCTAAAAACAAAAAGGCAAAGACGACCAACAACACAAAAGGAAAGGGCGCTGTGACTAAAAATAATAAAGCGAAGAAGTAAAGCTAACATTTAAGGACTGACTAAATTTTTTAATTATAATACAATCTATAAGTTAGTTTAGTTTTTGTGCGCCGGACCGGTGAGAAAAACACCCGAACACTTACTGCGCCCGGTCCGGGGCCACCAATTCAGATCCGCACCGCTGCGCCAGCGCGGGATTGCCCGAAAAAGAAACTTTATTTGTACGTGTATTTGAAATGTGTATTGTTTTTATTTTTTATTTCGCCCACCGAACCGACGACAAAAATATTTATTTTTTTTTCCGGCAGCAGTTTACATTTGTAAATAAGCAAATTTGATGTTCTTTTTCTAATAAAACAAGAAGTAATAATCTCAAATGTTCTGTGTAAGTCACCTGTTTGTTTTTGTAAGATACATATTTTGATACAATTATTGCCTGAGTTTAGAATATAAACGTTTTTTAATAAGGTGTATTCTTTTACTGCAACTCTTGTGAAGAACCTAAACCCGACTGCGCATTTGTTGACGGTCGCGTCTTTGTATACTTTGATACCGAATTTTGTAAATACTTGTAATGCAACTCACGGCATGTATCTTGTATGATGACCGTATTTTAATCTCGGCGTAGAGTCTAGGGTTCTAGTTAGAAATAAAACGAGTTTCTATATAAAAAAAACCTTGTTTAATATGCTTTCTTAAAATATAAATAGTTACAAAAGTGAATGCGGCCTAAGTCTAAATTCTTAAATTTTCATGTCTAAAATAGAAGTGGAATGAAGATTAAGGGCACTTTCGATCGATTTGGACCTTTCCTGATTCCTGGTACTCTTGCATTGATACCCACATTTGTTGGAAGGTTCCTATGGAGGCTAGGATCGAACCACCCACCCATGAACCAAACCTTCTTTCCACTGTTCCGTTGGCGGCAATCATTTTCAGACGCATCGAGCCAGGCGTTCGTGACGAGAGGTCTCTACTTAAGCGGTCACTAAATCCCTACACAAATATAAAATAATTAGTAATACTCACTTTTCAGATGCAAGATTAATATTCAAATGCTTTTAACATAGGTGCAGAATTATACTAGAAAGACAAATAGTTGGTTGAATAATTGTATTTTTAGTACTAAGGGGTTAACTGTACGATTGCAAGTTGATGTAGGCAGTTATATGTTAATACAATAACATGCAAGAAATCAACAGACCTTGCAATAATTATTGAGTGATGCAAATTATCATCTTAATGTACATTACATTATTGAGTGTAATTTAATTCAAATGGTTTGTAGAATAGATTTACTCTAATGACTTGTTGCTTTAATTAGTAATATTATCTGTAGGAACTTACTTGAACAAGGGAGTTTCCTCCTGTGAGGACAACAGAACTGTACAAAGCCGGTCGGACATCAACATCACACATTCCTGCACTGGTTGCAGCTAAAAATTGAAACAATTTATATTTAATCTGTATGAATTTGTGTCAAAAATTGTAATTATTACTACAACTATTGACTATAAAACATGTAAAATATATCCATTAGCCTACCAATGTATCCTGCACCCAGCATAGCATGGTCAAAAAGTCCTTCAGCCAACCGGAACCTCTCTGGTCCGAAATCTTGATGAAAACCTGTTGGGAATTCATAATGGACCCCGGGAATACTTGCGGCCACTCTTTCATCATAAGGAGATTCTGCAACCTTAAAATACAAAGATAATATTGATTAACCATCTTCATAGTTGTGATAATGTATGAGGTGCCAGGTTAGCTAATCCGTTTCATATACATACTTGCAATACTGTTTGTTGAAAGTCCTGCACGGTCTTCTTGGTCATATAGGCCGTCCAACTGGCAGTCGGTGCGAACGTCAACGGCTTTTTGGTATACTTGGGTTTGTCTTTGTCCCTG
Source organism: Ontholestes murinus (assembly GCA_963969525.1). NCBI lineage: Eukaryota > Metazoa > Arthropoda > Insecta > Coleoptera > Staphylinidae > Ontholestes > Ontholestes murinus. The sequence goes on from OZ018393.1 coordinate 12,166,463, forward strand.
ATAACTTCCTTATTAGCGATTAAGGCAGCCGGTGATAAGTCTATAGCCTGCGCCTCCAACATCTCCCTCGCCCTAAGAATCAGGTAATCACCGCCGAGAGGCGATTTAACGACGGCGTTGGATATAACGTAGCCGTCTAAAACAGGTACTGCAGACGTATGGGTGGCACCGCTGTCGATCACCAGGGCGGTCGACCGACCGTTGGCGAAGGCCGCCAAAGCGGCGTTCTTGACGAGGAAAAAGGCGGGCACTTTGTATTTTTCGAACATGATCTCCATCAGCTTCTCGCGCTTCGGACGTTGGTTCCACGGCGACTCAGAAAAGAGGACGGGGTGGTACTCCGGGCCTGACTGGATGATCTTCTGGTACGAATAGTCGATGACCTTCTCGAAGAACTCCCAATTCTCTATCATGCCATCCTTCATGTAGCTGTGCAGTTCCATATTCGGCCTTGGCGTGTGTAAATATGTAGTGTCTATGAAGTACTTCCATGCTATAAATAAAATAGATATACAATCAATAATAAAACCTTAATTGTAACAATCAAAAACATTAATTAATAAATAGTAAAAGAATGGTTGTGACTGTTACTACATGGTAATCCATTCTTACACTGAATTGTATCTTGAATTTCTCTAACTTTGCTTCAATAAACAATAACTGCGTATTTAGTGGCCTTAACAACTAGGCCGCGTCGTCTAGACACAGTAAGTTTTCCTTAATAATTGTGTTTACAATTTTTTTAATTTTACCAAATAATTTTTTTTGATCACTATATATTTTATATATACTCATATCAATCGTCGTAACAAAACAATTTAGATGATGGGAAAATTGTTTGTATTAACCAATTCTCGTATATGCCCGAATTATCTCTGGCACGAGCACATTACTTTCAAAAATAATGGTACGGGAAGGGGTTAATTAGATTGTTGATTAAAACACTTGGTTTTGTTTGACTTGTTTTCATTTGTCTCCGACTAGTTTTTCTAAATGGTATTCTCAAGGAGATATGTAATATGACTGTAGCATAAACAAGTCAAGCGTTTTAATCAACCGGATTTACTATTAAAAGCTAAACCATCGATTAAAATCAATATTAACTTCTGCAATCATTTCATAAATGATTTGATTTTGTCACAATTTACCTAATGATTGAAATGTTAACACAAAAGCGATCATACTCAGAATTTTTAAACAACATTGCCGAGCTTTTTGTGAACAGATTTATACAAATATGCAAGATAATCTTCTAAACAACAATAATAAATACGCGGTTAAATTCCTTTCTTCACATAACTCAAAAGAATACATACATTCTAAACATGAAACAGTAATAAACACATCGATTATTATATGAGTGCTGTATTAACGTTACAGTTTATGTTGTTACTCTATTTGTATAACACATTTCAATATGGTACTTTTTATGTAATTGTACAAGATACATATTTACACCTATATGACAATTGGGAATTACCTGCTGGTGTCTGATTGATGTTGCTGGGATCAGCCTTCGCCTCTGGCTCGAGTTTTGGGGCGTTACAGGGGGCCACACCGACGACGGCCGGGATTTCCGCCTTGGGAGTGTCTTCCTGTGCGTAACCCACGCGCAACGAGTGGTGGCCGGGGTCGAAGACCAAAGCCCCGATCTCGTCGCCCCCGTACAGCATACCTGACATTTTCACCGGATTACCAACGATCGAAACCAAGTAATTTAGGTTAAATTGTTTGGGCAGCCATTTGCCGGCGTCACTCTGCGGTTGCCTATGGACGCGTTTAAAGGGCTTTGTCGATACGACGTGCCCTAATTCGAACTAATTTATGGGGGAGATTTGCACGGAGGGCAACACAAAGGGTGATTATTTAGCAGGCACGCAAATTAATTTTCACAATTTTCTCGTATATGAATATAACTTAGGCAACTGCGCTTACATCTATCCATATAAAACACGTAAATATATTTAAAATTTGTCATAAACGCTATTTTTTTTACTATAACCACCAAAAATAATGAATAAATAATATAATGTTAATAAGTAGTAATAATTAAAAAAATATTATATGCAACCCATGTTACACATTTTTTTAATTTTTAGACAATTTAGTATTTTTTTATTTTAAAACCTGTTGATTTCAATTTGTTGTTAGAAAAAATAGTAGAAAAAATTAAAACAATCCTCTACAAATTAAAATATATATATATAAAATCAATAATTCTTTATAATTTATTTCAAATTTAAATAATTGTTAAACGTTTTAAAAATATTTTATAAGCTTTAAAAAAATCTGGTATGTATATAATAGTTTCATATTTGGACTTGTAATATATTACGGACATTTATTGAAGTTTATTACTAAGATTATTAATTATTTTAATAAAAAGTTTTCTCATTAAATTAAAAATAATAATAAAATTATAGAATAATCGTATTATTATAATATATTATTAAAAAAATAGTAATAGTGTTTGGTTATTGAACACGTGGTAACTATTGTGATATTTCTATGTTTTAGTGCGTGTAAATCATCTTCTTATTTAATTTTATATTTATTTCTGTTTTCCGAATTTAAGAAACCATTCATGGTTACCAAATTATAGGTTTAAAGTATTACACACAGATGGCGCCGTCACGTACATTAAAATCAATGTCAATTGTCAAAACATAACCTCTTTCCAGTGACGCTCAATTAACGTTTTTATTTGTTTTTTCCTTCAAAAAAAGTTTGGTTTACGATGTCCTATGCCGGATCCGGAGACGAGCAAAGTGAGGACGGCGAGCTGCGGCAGAGTCCCACCGAATCCAGACAGAAACCCGACACCATGGACTTCAGGCATGTTTGTTTTTATTATTTTCCCATGGAAGCCATAACATTCTCCATAAATCAATTCTCGATTATACAATTTACATTCCGTCTCGTTCGAATCCGTAGAAGTTAATAATTGACCTTTACAGTTTGTCTGAAGATGATGGGGACAACATGGACGGTTTAGATATAAAACCACCGCAGGCACAAGCCGCCGGGCAGAGTTCACGGACTAAGAGGAGAGAGGGCCACGAGAGGCACCACAAACGATCGGAGCGGCACAGGGAAGAGAGGCATTCGCATCGAAGTAAACATCATCGGTATGTATTTGTCAGCTATGATTTATTTATCCACATCCCGCATATGACCAAGATATCTTGGATGGGGTTAAAAATACTGTTACACCACTTTATTAACATTATGAATTTTAAATAAAACATTTTCACTTTGTTTTACCACAATAGTTTGTGGTAAAACAAAGTGAAAAGTGTTTTATTTAATTTTAATCAAAATTTACCACCAAGTAAACGCCGACAACATTCAAGAATTATGAATTTTATTACAAATTAACTTTGGGTTAGTTAATTATTTACAAAAATTTAATTTTCTAATGAAAACTAAAATACAGGAATTAGTTGGCACAATTTGTTGTTTTAAATATGATAAATATTTTACTTAAATGTAGGTTTGAATTGTAATAAGATTGCAAGTTTAGCTGCTACAGTATGCACTAGTGTTTGTTAAAAAGCATTTATTATGGTCTGATTATTTTAAATAATGATGTATGAATGTATCAATTAAAATTACTTGCATTAAACTATAAATTGGCTTGAGTTTGAGTGAAGTAATTTCAATCTAATGAAACCTGAATTTATGCCTTATTTCACTGATTAAATTTAATAAGTGATGTGAGGAATAATCTCAGTTTTAATTTAACTTGCATATAAGTTATTTTCAATCGTTTATACAATGCTGAAGGTTTTTATTTTTCATGAAAGGAGAAGAAATTCGTCATGCACTCTCTTATAGTAGTGTTTTATCGGATTCCTACTGATTAAAAAGAACAAATATACTTCATAGTATTACTTTATTTAAATATGCAACCAAATATACACATTCAGTTGTAAAAGAAATATTAGATAAAATGTAATAGCAAAATAAATGAAAATATAAATCTCTAATATTTTGAACAAAAATAGATAAACTAACACCTTATGAATATATGAAAAAATTCTTATAAGAAATGATTTTTTTAAATTGTTGAATGTTACTAAAAAGTAATTTTTGGGATGCATGCTTGGTTGCATAACAACAATTAATATTGTTTATTTTATTGATATTCAGATTTTATACAATATTACAAACATTTAATTTTGGTTTAAAAATATAAATAATTTTAATTAAAATGTTTAAATTAGTTGAGTTATTGTATCTTTTATTGTTAACAACAAAGTAACTTTTTTCTTCTTTTTGCAGAGAAAGGAAAGAGCGCGAACAACACTATCAACGCGAAAAAGAGCGTTACTATAAAGAAAAAGTTTACGAACAAAATCTATATAAGGACAATTACGCTGACGTACAGTATCTCAGAGAGAGCGCGTACCGCGAACGAAAAGAAGAATCCCGCCGTCATTCCGAACGAAAGTACGACGAGAAGAAGGTGAAGGAGACGAGGTACTTGGAAGTGAAGCACCGCCGTGAAAAGTACGACGACGAGAAGCGGTCGTCTGGCGACAAGACACTGCAAGACTTGCGCGAACGGCTGCTGAGCAAGAGGACGAACAAAGGTGACGAGGGCGATGTGTACAGGAGTGAAAAGGGGGAATCCCATCGAGAGAAGAAGTACAAGGACAATGAGAATATAGATAGTGTTTTGCAGGGCGAGGCCGGTATGCTGGTGAAGGAAATCATTAGCATTAGCACGAATGAGGAGAGGAGGCACAGGCGCGAGGAGAAGTTTAGGGAGGATGAGAAGTTGACGGAGGAGGAGAAGGCCGAGCAGGAAATTCGCAGGGAGAAATTATTAGAAGCAGGTAATTTCTTTAATTTAATTATTATTTCAGACTGTAATGAAGTTTTTTGTTTCAGAAAGAGAAATGGCCCGTCAAAAAGAGCAGCGAGAACGGCGCCATCTAGAGAAGCAGGCGAAACGAAAACTGGACGACGAGTCGGTTTCGTCGAAGCGCCTGAAGCCTGAAGATAATATTGTGATGGTGTCTGATAACTCAGAAGAGGAGCGCGAAGAATCTGATTATCGTGATGATGATGAGGAAGAGGACGTGGATAGTCCGGAGCGTAGTCGTAGCGATTTGGAGAGTAGCGGGAGGGAATCTAGGGCTAGTATAAGATCTCGTTCTAGATCCACAGACCGATCGCCGGCCTCAAACATATCGGATGAAAAGTCAAGGTCGCGCAGCCGCAGCTCGGAAAAATCCCGTTCGGTCAGCCCGAAGAGTAATGGGAAGGAGGAGGAAAAGCCGGAAGAAGAAAGCGCGGAGAATAAACCGGAAAAGAAGATTGACGAGGATTTGCCACCGTATTTTCCCGCCATACAAGGGTGCAGATCGGTGGAGGAGTTTCAGTGTTTGAATCGTATCGAGGAAGGGACGTACGGTGTTGTTTACAGAGCCAGAGATAAACGTACGGATGATATAGTCGCGTTGAAGAGGTTAAAGATGGAGAAGGAGAAGGAAGGTTTTCCCATAACTTCATTACGCGAGATTAATACTTTGTTAAAAGGTCAACACCCTAATATAGTGACGGTGAGGGAGATTGTGGTGGGGAGTAATATGGATAAGATTTTTATAGTTATGGATTATGTTGAACACGATTTAAAATCGCTAATGGAGACGATGAGGCATAAAAAGCAAACGTTTACAGCTGGAGAGGTTAAATGTCTTCTTAAACAGTTGTTAAAAGCAGTTTGGCATTTGCACGATAATTGGATTTTGCATCGCGATTTGAAAACATCTAATTTATTACTTTCACACAAGGGTATTTTAAAGGTGGGTGATTTCGGTTTAGCCCGTGAATATGGTTCGCCGTTAAAGGCCTACACACCAATCGTAGTGACGCTTTGGTATCGCGCCCCTGAATTACTCCTCTGCACCAAGGAGTATTCCACACCGATTGATATCTGGTCGGTCGGTTGTATTTTCGCGGAATTGTTGCTTATGAACGCACTGTTTCCTGGTAAGAGTGAAGTCGATCAATTGAATAGAATTTTTAAGGATTTGGGTACGCCTAATGAGAAAATCTGGCCCGGTTTTAATAAGCTGCCCGCGATACAGAAGATGAAGTTCGCTGATTTTCCCGTTTCGAATCTGCGTACTAGGTTTGGGATGCTGACGGAGGTGGGACAGTCACTGCTGACGGGATTTTTAACGTATGATCCTGAACAGAGGATTAATGCGGAGGAAGCGTTATCGCATCCGTATTTCAGCGAGGTGCCGCTGCCCATCGATCCCGCGATGTTTCCAACCTGGCCCGCGAAGAGCGAGCTCGGACAAAGGAGGGCGCTGGCAGCTAGTCCGAAACCGCCATCTGGTGGTAGGGAGTTTAAACAATTGGTAAGTTTAATTTATTTCATTTATTGAAAGCGTTTATTATTAGTCGTATTAAAAAATATTGAATGATTATTTTTGTTTCAGGGTGGTGACGTTGATGATGATGGTTACGGTTTTCGGATCGGCATTTCGGCAGCAGATAGTAGGCGCTTGGCTATGGGTGGTGGTTTTAGTTTAAAGTTTTAATTAGTTTAATATTTAGATTCTCATAATCTCCCCAATCTGAAATGTTTATATACATAATAACACGTTTATTTGCCATGATGGCAAAAGATCTTTTTCTTTAAGTTATTATAAATATTATAATTTCATCAACATTGTTGGTGTTATGTAAAGAAGATTATTTTTGTGTGCGGAACTCTAATATATCTCCTTCTTCGTATATATCATACATTAATGTTCTTAACTAAGCCGAAATAAGTTTTTTTCTATCCCTTTCCGTTAATGGCAATTATTATAAATCACGCTTTATGTTAATTATCTGTATTATAATCTAAGATTTAATGTTAAGTAGTAGAACATGAACAAACTTCTGTATTTTGGATATATAAATATTTATTAATTATTTAATAACTGTGGGGATTAATAGATAGTTTAATTATTAACGTGTAAATAAAATGTACAAATTAGATTATAGTACTAAACCAAATTGTAATGCCCCTTGTGAGTTTTGTGTAATTTAGAGGCGGTTGAATTAATAGTGAATATTAGATGGAAGGATGCAAATTCAAAATGCTGGTTTTGTATTGATTATTGGAAAGTAAATTAAGTTAACGTGTAGAACGTGTTGTTTTGTATACTTTAACTGGTCTTTGATCCTAATATCTTGTAATTTAAGTGTATAGGCAACTGTATTTACACTTTTTAAATATGTTACAGATTTAAAACGTGCAAAATCTATAGATAAATTTATATTTGATATATATTTTGAATTTACTATTAAATAAAAGCTGTAGCTCAAACAAAAACTAGATGGAGAGACGTTTTAAAACTTTAGGTAGATTTAAAAAAAACCATTACATCCAAATTTATTCTCCCAATTAAATTGCAACAAAAATTTACTTTTTAACAAGATTAATACTCTTTGATACAGTTTTTTAACTTATTTCTTCTTTTTATTCTTGGACACTTGCACCTGTTTCTTCCTGCAACACAGTTTCTTAACACAACACAAAACCGTCAATAACATCAAGACCACGACGAGGCCCAAAAATGCGATCACGTCGATCAGCATGTATTGGTAGAATGGTAGGTCCAACGCTGCAGATCTCAAGTGTTTCGCCCCCTTATGTTTGGCAACGTGCTCAATCCAGTAGGTGAAAGTATCCAACGGTTTCGTCGGTTGGTCTTGAAGAAGTTGAGAACGCATTTTGGCATTTTGAGTATACCTAGAAAAAAAATACTGGGTTATTATTTATAATCAATTAAGACGAAATTTAACATACATTTGATTACCCAGAATGGTTGTTATAGCTTCATAAACGACGTCTTCAGTTATATTGTCGTAATTAAGACTAATACCAACGTTCTCCTTTACGCACTTTAACATATTAAACTCTTGATCGCCGAATATTGGGATTCCTATGATCGGTACGCCGTGGTATAAAGACTCGATCATGCTGAATACACCACCATGAGTGATGAAGACCTTCACGTTTGGATGAGCTGGATCGTAGAAGAAAATTATAAATAATAAAATCTAACCTTTTTTTTTAAATACATACCTAAAACATCCTTTTGTGGAATCCACTTCATTAGTTTAATATTACTAGGTGCTCCTGGAAGATCGTCATCGAACTTCCACAACACCTTCAGGTTTAATTTTTCGAAGGCTTTTACAAACACCGACCTTTTTTCAATGGTCATATCTTTAGTTTTCAAAACCGAACCCATGCTGAAATAAACTACGCCATCTTTAGCGTTATCCAAAAATGTTTGCAAATCCTTAGGTAGTTTAACAGCGGGTTTAACGTGAAACCCTCCGATCTCAATCATGCTAGGAACTAGAGGAACACGATCGCTGAAGCTCGAGTGCGTATTTAACAGGATCAAATCGAGGTTGTAAATCAGTTGATTTAACTCTGGTGCCTCGGGAATGTATTTATGTAAGAGTGCATTTTGATCAGGGATGAATTTAAAGTTGTACAACAAACTCGACACTCCTAGCATGATGGTGTTATACGTTCTGCTAAGGAAATCCATTGGGTTTGTTTTCTTCAAGTTCACTTGAGGCATATACGCCGGGTTTTCAGGGTTCCCAACTAAAGGATTGTTGAAGTAGGAGGTGCTAACGGCCGAGTATAATACACAAGCTGCTTTGAAGTGGTGGCAGATACCTTGAAAGGCTTCGTTTCCGAAATGTTCGATCATGACTACATCGAATTTTTGGTTTGATTTTAAAAGCGCTTGTACGTTCGGGTGTTTGAAGGTGTCTTCTGCTAATGTGTAAGCGATGCCGTGATACATCATGATGTTCAAGAGCCAATAGTTTGATTTCATTGCGAAAATATTCATTTGCTTCTTTCTTTCTGAAAATGTTGTAGTAATTTTCAATCGAATTAATATAAGTGACAAAATATGGAATTGAATCAAATTTCAAAATGTAGGTGTAGTAGATTTAATGAGATATTTGCAAATAATATTATAATTAAACAATTCTTTAACTTGCTTAATATGTACATAGAGTTTTTTTAATAGTACAATAATTTTAAACATTAAACGGTTTTACTTTTTTGTAAACTTGAAATTTCTCTTTTATTTTTTTATATATTTAGATTCTTTCTAACAGAATATGTTCCAATTATAAGGAAATCACAAAATAAAAGTAGGAGTAATGGTAATACTAAACGTAAGATAATAATTTGTATTCTAAGTTAAAATAATGTAGTTATATTGTAGCGAATATAAATTGCAAATATTTGCGTTCATGATTTGAAAAAACAAATATTGACGTACCAATCATCGCTTCCTCGAATCCATCAAGATGAACCAGCTTAAATTTCGACGCGTCATTTTTGTAAACAGCAATGACCGTGACATCGTGGCCTCTGTCCATCAAAGCGTTCATCAAGGTCTGTCCGGGTGCGAAGTGGCTGTACGATGCTATATTAAAAATGGCCAAAATTTTGGCCGATTGGACGACGGTGGCCAATCCGAACAAAAGTACCACGAGGATTTTCATCGTTACATCAACGTCTACACGTAAAGACTAAACGCCGACAACTGCGTGCGATAATTGCGTTAATAGGTGAAAGAAATTCAAGGTCGCTCATCATTCCAGTTATAGCGATGGTGGCTTTAATTAGTTCCTGCCAAAATTATACCTCTTAATTTTACCTAAGGAAACGACTTAATTTGGTAGGCTTGGGTAAATTATTTACAATCAAATAATTAAATTTATCGCTAATATTATTTAGTCTTTGCACCTTTGTAAAAATTAAGGTAGTAGTAATTAAAACCGTCAACGTTTTTTCTTTTTCTTCATTTCTTACGTAATATCTTGCATGACTGGATTATTTTTTCACGCAGTAAAGAAATTCACAACAATTTGTTGTATCTATATAAAATTTAGACATTATTATTAAAGGCTGTCTAAAATTTATATTAGATTGTAATCAATTCAACTTTCAATTTTTAAAAATAAATTAAAATTAGATAAATGTATGTTTTGGGATTAGTTAATTTTAAAATAATTTTATATAATCAATTGGTAATTACAATTTTTATTTATTCGTAATATTTTAGAAACAAATGAAGAATTAAACAATTATAATCAAGGTTTTTGTCCTAGTTTATTCTTAGTCATTTAATTATCTGATTTTTTCATGTCTCTACATCTCTTACGTTTTTTTTCTTGAGAGATTTTGGACTAGTTTAGTTTTCATCATTTAATTCTGTCTGATTAATTTGTATCTATTGTAACCATGTTTTCTCTTGTAAGTTTTTGGTCTGGTTTAGGATTGTCCATTTAATTCTAACCATGTTTTCTCTTGAAATATTCTGGTCACGTGTTTTGGCCTAGTTTACTCTTAGTCGTTTAATTTTCTCTGACTTTTTCATGTCTTTATTCTAACCATCTTTTCTCTTGGAAGATTTTCGTCTGGTGTACTCTTAGTAATTTATTTCCTCTTGATTTTGACATGTCTTTGTTCTAACCAAGTTTTTACTTAGTTTAGTCTTGGTCATTTAATTTCAACTGCGTTCATTCTTGAAAGATTTTGGCCTAGTTTAGTCTTGGTCATTTAATTCTGTCTAGTTTTTTCATGTCTTAATTCTAACCACGGTTTCTTTTGAAAGATTTTGGTCTGTTGTAGTTTTAATCATTTAATTCTGTTTGTTTAATTCTTGTCTTTATTGTAACCATGTTACCTCTTGTAAGATTTTGGCCTGGTTTAGGCTTTAGTTTGGTCTTAGCTACTTAATTCTTTCTGATTTTTTCGTGTCTCCATTCTAATCATCTTTTCTCTTGGAAGATTTTCGTCTAGTTTAGTCTTAGTCATTTATTCCTTTTTGATTTTATGTGTTTCTATTTTAACCACGTTTTCTGTTGATTTTGGTCTCCTTTAGTCTTTTTAAATTTTTTTTTTAACCGGGGTCTTGTTAATCGCACACGGGCAACAGTGACCCTCCCCCTCCCCTAAATTCGAGTACTCCAGCGGAACAACCTAACTTCGCCCAAAGCATCCGCTTCACCTTTATTTAAACATACACTTACATATAGTTACAATTGCATAGATACATACATAGTTACTTAGTAAAACTAAGACTAAAATTAAAACTACAGGGTCACGTATGGACGCTTTGCACCGCTGAAGTCGACAGGTCATCCTCTTTTCTACTTATTATCGCTGAGCTCGCCCACTGTCTCCTTCAGGCTCCACCTTTCCACTTCCCATTTCTTGCACTGCAGTAGTGTATGCCTGGCGAAATCCTTTGGCGCTGGGCACCACCGTCACTTGTCCCTAGCTTTCCTATCCGGCGCAGGTATTCAGCAAAGACCCGTGACCAGACAGGAGCCGGTTCGTGAAGTAACCTAGGTTCCCCCCTTCCTGAGGTGGACCCAGGGCCCTAATTCTGGAAATATGTTCCTCATCCCCTCGGTCCACATCCGCTGCCACTCCTCCATTATCCAGCTCCACGCCGCTCTCTTAGCCTCACTCTTAGGTATACCGCCCTTTTCTTCCTCTAAGCTTTAGCGTCAGGTCCGCCGGGGGTGCGGATGCCAGCACTTCTGTAGGGGCCGTGGAGCCTTCTGGACCTCTCGATCGGCACACCTATGTTGGCCAGTAGCCCTTTCACCGCCCTAATGGCACTGGCTGGTTCCGCAGATGCCTCTGCCACCTGCCTTCTTTATTGTTTGCTTTGTTTCTCTTATTTTGTGCATAGGGGGTTGGCCTCAAGGTTAACGAGATCCCCACCGGCATCTCCTGTCCTACAAGTTCAATTGTCTCCCCCTCATTCTTCCCGCCCTTCTTCTTGCCAGTCATGTCGCCGTGGTTTTATATCCCACCACCTGTATGTTTCTGCTCTCGGACCACCGAACGACCCGCTCCACAACTTCCTGTGCCGCCGTCCTTAGATGGCCAATCAAGTCCCCCCTCTGCCTCCGGAAGCAGAATACCACGTCGTACGTCACGTTCCAAAGAAGAGGCCCCAGTACGGTTTTCTGTGGTAGGTCTCCCGTTAGCTGCACCTCCCTTGTCTCTCCGCACACTGGTCTATAGCCTCCTGAATCCACCCTAGCTTTCTTTGGGAGTAACACCAACCTAGCCTTTTTGAAAGTTTCCTAAGGCACTGCTCATAAGCTCCTTGATGGACTCTTGGTCATCCACAGCCCTCCTCTCGGTCGAGATTCCAGATGCTTTCTGCCTCGGTAAGAGGGTCTCGATCACCTCCTCCATATATATAGCTCCGATGTTTATGGGGCCCGCCCCGAGCTTTTTCGCCACTATTCTGAACGGTTTCTCCCATACGCCATTCTCAACTTACTGCTTTAGCTGGCGCCACGATTTGACGATTGCCTTCCTAAGTCTGCCCCTCGCCTCTCACAGCACCGCTTCTAGGACCGCCACCTCTCCCCTAGCTCGTCTGAACCTGGTGACTGCATGCCTCGTTCGCCCCGGCTTTTGCCGTGGCCACCTCCTCGTTCCTGGCCGTTATTCTTAGGAATGGCTATATCACACGTCTCCCTGAGTCGCCTTGTATATTCTCCTTCGGCCCTTCTTCTGCTCACTGCCCCTAAATAGGCCCTTAGCTTCCCGGTGTTCATCCTTCTTACTTCCCATCGCAGCTTTTTTCTGATGACAGGTACCTTCCTGTTCACCACTACTACGAAGTGTATGTACCTGGATCGCTCATAGTTTCCCCCTTCTCTACCCGCCAGCTTTGGATGGCCCCCAATATTCTCGGTGATGCCAAGGTGATTAATCCGCATCATTGCCGGTTCATCCCTCTGGTTTACTACCTCCAGCTCCAGCATTGACAGACTCTTCATCAGTAGTTCTCCTCTTTTATCTGCCCTTGTCTCACCCCACTGGTGGTCCTTGATGTTGAAATCCCAGCCTATACCAGGTCTATAAATATGAAACCGGAATTTTTGTATAGAAAATACACGTTTATTGTATGTACATGTTTCCCACCTGTCTGACAATTTGTGGATGCCACGCCAATAAAATTGTTGCTCTTTTGAGGAAAACCAGTCATCGAACCACTTTCGTACATTTTCGTAAGAAGAAAAGCAAATAAGTAGTAATCGGACGGAGCCAAGTCTGCTGAGTAAGCCGCATGCGAAAGTATTTCCCAACTTAACGCATCAATCGTTTCCTTGACAAGTTTTGCTGTGTGTGATGGTGCATTATCATGAAGCAAAATCACTTTGTGTTGCCTTGTTTGGTGTTCTGGCCGTTTTCACGCAAAGCTTTATTCAAATCGATCATTTGTTGTTGATAGCTTTTATTATTAACGGCTTCTCCAGGCTTTAGCAGCTCATAATAGATCACACCCTGCCGATCCAACCAAACACAGATCATTGTCTTTCTTACATAGCGATTTGGCCTTGTAGTCGATGTCGATGGTTCTCCAGGTTACCTATGATCTTTTACGTTTAGGATTCTCAAAATATATCCACTTTTCACCACCAGTCACAATTCGAAGGAGAAATGACTTTCTTTTGTACCTGGCGAGCAGCATTTCGCATGTGGCTTTTCGGTTTTCCTGCTGTCTTTCATTTAGTTCATGTGGAACCCATTTTCCAATATTTTGGATCTTGCCCATGGCTTTCAAACGTATGGAGACGGCTTTTTGTATCATATTTTAATTGATCCGCGAGTCGTTGTTGCGTTTGAGCGTCATCCTCATCCAACAATGCTTGCAATTCTCTGTTTTCAAACTTTTTCGGTGGTTTTCCACGTACTTCGTTTTTCACGTCAAAATCGCCACTTTTGAATTTTTTAAACCTCTGAAAGCACTGTGATTTACCAAGAGCATGCTCACCTTAAGTTTCGACAAGCATTTGATGCGATTCTGCAGCAATTTTCTTCAATTGGTAACATAAAATCAATGCTGTACGCAAATCGTACACAATTAGAAATGTTCAACGCTATTACAAACTATGATGTTATATGAAACTTGTATTGTTGCGAGTTGAAAATCTTTGTTAGAGATGTCAACAAGAAAATGGCGCCAATGACGCGGTTTCACGGTAACTACATTGACACTTCGCTCTTGAGGTTCTTCACGAGGTTCTCTGGCCCTTCCAGCCAGTGTGTGTATTCCTTCACCGATTTGTTGGGGGAGGCATATCTTGGCCACATCGCCTTCCTCTTCGAACCTGTACCTCTTGCCTCCCCTGAAAGTGGCCGCGTTTGGCTCCCATTCTAGGACGATCTACACGTTCTCGTCCGCAACCTTGACTTCAAGCAGGTTGTGAGCTGCTCAGCACCTGTTTAGGTTTATTTGGAGCAGTCTATTCTGCTTCTCATGCCCCTTATCCTTAGCCTCACTTGTTGCTCGCCCCGTCATGCCTTATCTTCTTTCCCTAACTGTCCCGTTTGCTCCCTTTCGCTCCCGCTTTTCCTCCTTCCTAAAATGGTTCGCCTCTATTCTCGCTTCCTAGTACGGTGCACACATCACACAGTCTCTTTCACAGTGGCCACAGTGGCAGGTTTAGTTTAGTCTCTGTCATTTAATTCTAACCAAGTTTATTCTTATAGGATTTTGGCTTAGTTTAGTCTTTTTCATTTATTACTGTCCAATTATTCCATGCCTTTATTCTAACCACGAGTTTTCTTGAAAGTTTTTGGTCTGGGTTAGTCCTAGTTATTTAATTCTAACCATGGTTATTCTTTAAAAAAGTTGTCTAGTTCAGACTTGGTCTATTATTTCTGCTTGATTTTTATGTCTTTATTCTAAACACGTTTTCTTTTTGAAATTTATCGGTTTACAAATAAAAAACTTTTTAACTTTGTTTGTATAACACGAACTTTATTTAGTGACTATAGTTTCGACAATTTTAGCTTGTCATTATCAAACTAGAAGTAGAAGTGAAGTACTTCTAGTTTGATAATGACAAGCTAAAATTGTCGAAACTATAGTCACTAAATAAAGTTCGTGTTATACAAACAAAGTTAAAAAGTTTTTTATTTGTGAAGAATTATGTATAACGAAGTAGAAGCCTCCACCGTTAACAGTTTTATCGGTTTAGTTTGGTCTTGGTCATTTAATTCTAGGCACGCTTTTTCTTGAAAATTTTTGGATTAGTTTAGTCTTGGTAATTTATTTCTGCTTGATTTATTTGTGACTCCATTCTAATTACGTTTTTTCTTAAAAGTTATTGTCCTGGTTTAGTCTTGGTTATTTAATTCTGTCCGATTTTCCATGGCTTTTTCCTTAACCACGTTTTTTCTTAACAAATTTAGTTTAGTTTAGCCTTGGCCATTTAAATCTGCTTGAATTTTTCATTCTTTCCTCTTACTACGTATTTTCTTTCTCTTGGAATATCTTGGCCTAGTTTAATGTTGGTCATTTCATTTTTCTAGTTTTTATTCTAACCATGTTTTCCCTTGGAAGTTTTTCACCAAGTTTAGTCTTAGCTACTTAATACAACTTGATTTATTTCATTTATTCATTCTGACGACGTTATCTCTTGATAATTAAACAATGGTAAAAATAATGGATAAATGATAAGATAAATGATTATATAATAAATAATAAATTGACAAAAAAATTTATAACGTTTGAAGATAACTTTAAGAATCTTAAAAATCTGGAGAACAATTTCTTGTATGTCCCTTTTTCTACTTTATATGTAAGATCTAGAGACTTTAGATACAATTTAAATACTTATCTTTGTGCCAGTTTCATAATCTGATTGTATTGGCTTTTAGTTGTTGAAAGTTCATTTTAAATGAAGTTTCATAATCTCTTTTCGATTATCTATTTTTGTTTATTGTGTGCATAACAGGTATTTCCAAATTCCTTATAGTTCAGGAATTTCTGAAGAGGATCGGATTATTTTCATACACAATTAAGTATTATTCAAATGATAAAATATATATTTTTTCTTGAATTGTTATATTCTTTATTTCAAAACTATTGTGTAGGTAAATAAATATTATCGTTTATTGCAATAAATATAATTATTTCTTCTTTTTATCTTTCGCGATTTTTGCGGCTTTCATCGAATGGGCCGACTTTCCCCTGCAGCAGAGTTTTCTTAAGCAGATGGAGGACGCCCAGAAGAAGATGATGACCACTGCTGCCGAAAAAGCGACGACATCTAAGAGCATGTATTGAAACCAGTACAGATCAAGGGCGGCCGATCTTAAATGCTCTCCACCTTTATGACGAATGATGTGTTCAATCCAATACACTGCCGTATCGATGGGTTTCATTGGACGGTCGTTCATTAACTGCGATTTCTTCTTAGCCAATTCTCTGTATCTACAAATCAAATCATTACAATCAATAAAAAAAATGCAAAATATTGATTTCTCATACGTTTTTAATACTTCAAACTCATGTATATACGAGAGTTATTCGGATTTGAAATCATAAAAATTATTTTTCTTCATAAAATTTGTACTTTTGAGTAGAGTAATAAACACCACCTAGAATTATTTCATTACATTGGATTTAGGTCTTGATCAAAATGTTTTGGCTTAATGTACGATCGTATTTAAATTATTAACCTTACAATTATCTTTATCAACAAATGTTTTGACCAATTTTGGAACATTACAGGATGTTAAAAACTTACTGTTTATTATTAAGTACAGTGTTGATCGCATTTAACACGCTATTTTCGCTTAGATTCCAAAAATCAACCGTAACTCCTAAACCGGAATGCTCGCATTTCTTCATGTTATGTTCTTGGTCGCCAAAAATTGGAACTCCGACCACTGGCACACCGAAATAAATCGATTCAATCGTACTGGATAGTCCTCCATGAGTTATGAATAGTTTCACGTTTGGATGAGCTTAAATTAAATATGAAAATATGTATAAAATAAGACTTTAATTTAGAATTTTAGATTTACCCAAAACTTCCTTTTGTGGCACCCACTTCTGAACCTTTACATTACTTGGTAATCCTTGAAGATCTTCCTCGAATTTCCACAACACCTTCAGCTTCAACTTGGAGAATGCGTTAATAAACATCCTCTTCTTCTCTTCTGGCATGTCTTTACCAGCAAGCACTGAACCCATGCTGAATAACACCACACCCTCTTTTGCCCCATCTAAATATTTCTGCAGATCTTGAGGTAGTTTTCCAACTTGTTTGATGTGAAAGCCTCCAATTTCGACCATGCTAGGAACGTGCGGAACAACATCGCTGTAACTCAGATGTGAATTCAAAAGGATCAAATCGGTTTTGTACAATAAATCTCTTAAAGGAGGACTATTAGGGAAGTGCTTATGTAATTTTGCATCTTGTTGTGGTATTCCAATAGCGTGGTATACAAAACTTTCATATCCTAAAACTAGTGTATTCTGAAGGCGCGTGAAGAAGTTTTTATGGTCACGGTTTTGCATTAGCATCTGTATCTGATAGGATGGATCTTCTGGATTTCTCACCAGTGGATTTAAATTGTAATTACTAGCCATTGCCGAATAAAGTATACACGATGCGTTGTAGTGGTGACAGAATCCATATAAGGCTTCGTTAACGAATTGTTCAATAACGACAACGTCGAATTTTTCATTTGATTTCAGCAGGGCTTGCACGTTCGGGTGTTCAATAGTCCAATCAATAATATCTAATCCCATCATGTGGAAGAATATCGTAGACACTATGATATTTTTGAACATTGGTGTTACCAACATGTTCATTTCCTTCTTCTTTTCTACAACGAGTATAAATGTACATGGGTATAAAATTGTTTACCCTAATTAATACTAACCATCAAATCTTTGTTCTATCCCAGTAAGTTCGATCGTTTTGAATTTGGATCCTTTATCATTATAAGGCGCAATAACTGATACTTCATGGCCTTGGTCAACCAGTGCGTTCATCAGTGTTTGTCCTGGTGTAAAATGGCTATACGATGCCATGGGGTACAATGCCAAAATTTTTGCCGAACGGCAACATACAAAACACAAGAATAACACCAAAAGGAACCTCATTTTAGATGTGATCGTTACAGTTAATTTTCGCGTACTGAGAGAAAATACATTAATGTGTAGTTATCATAGGTCAACTACTCTTATGCAATTACTTATCAAGATAAGTGCATTTCAAGTTTGATATTTTTAGATAAATAATGAAGTGTTGTGGAATTAATTTTAATTGAAATAAATTGTCGCGACATTGAGACTGATTCTAGTAAATAATGGAGTGTACACATTTATCTATTTCTTGGGTGTACTAACTACTATAAGTGCTTTTAAGGAAAGATCATTTAGGGTGTTTTCTTACACGATTAAAATCATCTTTATGCTTCAAAATAAGTAATTCAACAAGATGCTGTAAAAATGAAACAGAATCGTAATTTTATTCGTTAATTGAATAAAACACGATAACTTTGTTTGTATAACTTGAAAACTTTTTATTGTGACTAGTTTCGACAAATTTAGCTTGTCATTATCAAACACATAGTATGTAGAACAGGAACTATGTGTTTGATAATGACAAGCTAAATTTGTCGAAACTAGTCACAATAAAAAGTTTTCAAGTTATACAAACAAAGTTATCGTGTTTTATTCAATTTACAAAAATGTATAACGAAGTAGAAGCCTCCAACATATATAACATAATTTTATTCGTTGTTGCTAAGAGCTGAAAAAATATCATTAAGTAAAATAGTGCGTAAAATGGATAATCTAATTTAGAAGAATATTAGCTTACTAAAATAGTAAATAAAGTGGAATAATATGGAATTATAACTAAAATTACTTATTTTTTCTATCCTTCAGTGCTTTCCTAGCTTTTCCTGATTGTAAAGTGTTGTTCCTGCGGCAGAGTTTTCGTAAGCAAAATGTGATCGTCCACATGATGGTGAAGACCAATAAAACTAAGAAGATGACGACATCCAGAAGCATGTATTGGTACCAGTACAGATCCATGGCAGCTGACTTCAAGTGCTTCCCACCATTGTGTCGAATAATATGCTCGATCCAATAAACGGCAGCGTCCAATGGCTTCATCGGACGATCGTTAAAGACTCTTGATAATTTTTTGGCGGTGTCTGCATATCTGAAAGAAAAATATTTTGGCTTTTATTTGTTATTTATCATTGTTCAATTCATTAACCAAAAGTTTGTTCCGGGAAAATCTGTAGATTTTTGTTTCGAAAGTGAAGTTATCAAGAGTAAAAGCTTGAATATGAAGGAGAAAATTCTCATATTATCCTTCTATCTATCAATATCTTTAATTTCTTACCAATAAACTAAAATATAATAAAAACATTTATTAATTTATTAAAAACGGACCAGTTTTCATCTTTTCTAGTTTTATTATCACATACGAAACTAAATGTTATCACGAAGTTATAAAACTCTGGTTCATAATGTAGGAGGTGACATCTATTATCTGGATTTCTTATTTCTAGACTCTAGTTTATCATTTTGGAGGTGACATCTATTGTCTAAATTTATTATTTCTTCCATTTTGCCCTAATTTTTGTATGTGGTAATTGTTCCTAATTGCTTACTGTTTATTATTCAATACTGTATTGATTGCATTTAGAAGGTCAACTTCGCTTAGATTCCAATAGTCTACAGTCACCCCAAGTCCGCGCTTTTCGCACCTCTTTATGTTATACTCCTGGTCGCCGAATATCGGAATTCCGACCACTGGCACTCCGAAATGTACGGACTCAATCACACTGGATATTCCTCCATGTGTTATGAAAAGTTTTACATTTGGATGTGCTGAAAATGAAAGCCAAATGTAATTAACTGCAAGACAATCGGTTTTATAATAACTATCAATTTTTTGGGCAATGAAATAGGATACTTTATAACATTTTGGAGAATGATCACGTTCAAAATCTTTGAATTAGTACATATAGAAGAATTTCTTTGGCTCAAACGCCTTGAATCAGTTGCTTTAAGGATTTTCTATGACCCTATGTTATAGGTCATGAATTTAGTAAAATACAAGTTGACCTTGAGCATTTATTAGATATCAAAGATGACCTAAGTTATCAATGTACAAAAATGTATAAGTAAGCTAAAAAAGGTTTAGGGTTCTTCTGAGCTTGATGGTGATGTACAAAGCTGAAATCTAAGGATTAACCAGAAGTCAAAGTCAAGTCGTTTACCATGTGAGATAGCAAAACTTATTAAAAAACAGTTCAAGTCTGAAGATTAAAGGATTAGGGATAAGAGGGACCAGAAAAAACCGTTTCATTTAAAATGGGATAAAGAAACAGATTTTGCCTTTGAGCAAATCTACGACAATTTCCTAGAGATATCTTCATCTAATGGAATAAGAAAATCTGTAGAAATTTTTGTCTATAAGCGGACACAACCAACCGAAAATGAAACCAATTTCTCAACCAACTTCAGAAAAAGAAATACACCGTAAATTTTGCAGATTCAAGTCATGTATTGTAATAGAAAGTATTGATTGCGATTTTAACGAAGGCAAAAAGAAGTTAAAATAGTTGATTGAACTTGTAAGAAAAAAATTGAATCGTAATTTATCTAGCAGTTTCTATGCAAAAATCTTCGGTTATTTTTCGGATCCATTTTTATTAGATTGATAAAATCAAGAAGAAGTTTATAAACGTTTTAGAAATAACTTGAGATAAAAGGATGGAAAGAGGCATTTCTTGTTCAGCTCTTGTACTAAACTGGGTTTTCTTTTCTATTTGATGATCTATATTGTAAAGAAATTTTAAAACTGTTGTCGAAAATAACCTTCAACCAGATTTTTTTGGTCATTTTCTTAAGGATGATCTAAATTTTCCACAGTTTAAGAGGTTGAAGGAAAAAGATGAAGTTTTCTTACAATAACAAAGCTTTATGAAGACATTTTTTGGTCTTTTGTAGAACGATCCGAGAAGTCACAAGTTATTGAGATAGCTTTTACAAGAATGAAGGAAGAACAGAATCATAATATTATTAGTTGTTGGTACGAAGAAATTTCAAGGTTATTTCACGAAGATTTTTTTAGTAACATCTTTACCAAATAGATGAAATACATACTTCTGAAAGACTAGAATGTCAATCAGGGACAAGCTTCATTGAATGAAAAGAGAAGTTGTAATACCATAGCAAAGAAAAGTCAAAAAAAAATGTGGAAGTAACTACTGCAAGAAAAAACAGAACACTATAGAAGATTTTTTATATAATGAGCTATATTTTAAAGAAGAAATCAAGGTTAAGTTGAATTATGATGATCCTGCAAATTGAAAAGAAATACTCAATTTACAGGATCATCATAATTCAACTTAACTTTGATTTCTTCTTTAAAATATAGCTCATTATATAGAAAATCTTCTATCGCGTTCTGTTTTTTCTTGCAGGAGTGACTTCCACTATTTTTTTTTTCTAAGAGTGTTTTGCTCATCAATCACGTGAATCAAAATCCTGAAACCTTACAGGAGTTTTTTTACTGTAGTATTTCAATTTCGATTTTTTTTCTTTATAATACAAAAAAATTGTTTTAATTCAATTCAAGTGTTTTAATTCATCTATCAAATTAATTCAAAAATGATTCACCACGGGTTAAGTGAGAAATTAATTAATCATACAAAAAATTTAAGTTGTCTTTAAGAGAAAGACCAAAACTGGCTCAGAAATATCAGTTGATAAAGATGCAAAATATTTTTTCATAAAATATTTCTAAGCCAGTTTTGCACTTTCTCTTCACAATAATTTAAACTTTCTGTATTATAAAGAAAAAAAATCGAAAGCCAAAAAAACTCCTGTTAGATTTGAGATTGTTTTCTGATTTAGATCGTGCAAAATCATCACCATCTCTAAAAAAATGTTATATCCAGAAGAGTATCACAGAAATTATAATTAAATAAAAGCACATAAATATTGTTATATTTACCTAAAACTTCCTTTTGCGGTACCCACTTTAATACCTTCACGTTATCAGGTAAATTTTGAAGATCATCCTCGAATTTCCACAGCACTTTTACTTTTAACTTTGAGAACGCATCGATGAATATCTTTCTTTTATCCTCAGGGATTCCACTACCAGCAATAACCGAGCCCAAACTGAAATACACGACTCCTTCTTTAGCTCCATCCAGATACCTCTGAAAATCTTCAGGTAACTTCCCCGCACCTTTAATGTGAAACCCTCCAATTTCTACCATACTGGGTACGAATGGAACGACATCACTATAACTCAAATGCGAATTCAAGAGGATCAAATCTGTTTGATATAAGAGATCCCTTAATGGAGGACTGTTGGGGAAGTGCTTATGCATCTTGGCGTTCTGTCGCGGGATGAGGTAGGTGTGGAAGATGATACTTTGATAGGCCAGCATGATCGTGTTTTGTAGTCGTGTGAAGAAGCTCATATGGTTACGATTAGTTGTAAACATTTGCAACTTGTACGATGGATCTTCGGGGTTTCTCATTAAAGGGTTTAAGTAGAAATTACTATCAATGGCTGAGTAAAGTATACACGAAGCGTTGTAGTGATGGCAGAGTCCTCGGAAGGCTTCGTTGAGGAATTGCTCGATGATTATAACATCGAATTTTTCTTTTGATTTTAGTAAAGCTTGTACATTTGGGTCTCCCAACGTCCAATCAATGACATCTAGCCCAAGCACGTGGAAGAATATAAAAAATATTATATGATTTTTGGTAAACGGTGTTTTCAAAATATTTTTTTCCTTTACTACCTCTAAATAAAAAAAAACATACATATTAGAATGGTAAAGTGCTGACTAAAAAATAACTAACCGTTAAATTTTTTCTCCAGATCAGTAACTTGAATCGTTTTAAATTTAGATCCCTTATCATTGTAAGATGCAATGACCGACACTTCATGACCTTGGTCCACCAGTGCGTTCATCAACGTTTGCCCCGGACCAAAGTGGCTATAGGACGGCACGTTGAACACACCTAAAATTTTCGCCGAATGCGAACACCCGAAACACAAAAGAAACACCGAAATAATCTTCATCCTCAAATTTCAACATAAGTTTTCACGAATTAATATAGGACGACTTGTATTATCATCGGCACTTAGTCGATACTGATATAAGTAGGTCGCATGCAAAATGATTAAATGCAATCGTAGATTTTTTAATATGTCCTGTTATTAATGTAAACTAATAGATATGATGTAAATATTTACATTCACGTATTTCTATTAAGAATTATATTATATTTAAATTATTCAGAAAGTTCTAGAGGAAAATATTGTAATGCAGGCATAATGACGTTTTACAGCCTCTACGTGTAGAGCCTCCTCTTCACCATTATCATTGCAATCTTACAGCCTGTATTTATCACAGTTATTTCCCTGTAATTCTCCACGTCATCTGTATCACCGCCCTTGTGTATAGGGCATATCGCTCTCACCTTCCATGATTCCGGAATATTTTTATCTCTTCTCCAGATCCAGTTCATCAATGTTTGAATCTTCTCCTTCCTACCCTTCCTAGTTCTTTCCACATTTTTGCTTTCAGGCCATCCGATCCCGCCGCTTTCACTTTTTTTAACTCTTAAAAAGCTGCCTCCACCTCCTCCTCTAAGAAATCTGTCATTTCTTACTTTGCTCCTTCAACCGCTACCTTCACAGGTCTTCCACTCTCTCGCTGTTTTCCCCTTCCTCACTCTTCAGTATCCTCCACTTCCTTGCTTCGTTCTTACATGTCCTTAGTTTTTCTTACTATTACTTCCTCCAACTCTTCTATTGATCCCACGTCCTCCCACTAAACCTCCTTCAGTTTCTCTCTCATCACACTCAATCCCTTTTCACGCTCTCCAGCTTCTCCTCTTCTTGCTCTTTTTTCTCCTCATTCAATGACCCAATTTTTTTTCTTCGCAATAGTATTTTAATTTTTCTTCGAACTTTTTTTTTTACAATAGTTAAAGGAAATAATCAAAATTGGCCAAGAAATTTGTTCGGAACAATTTTATGTTTTCTTTAGCAGTTCAGTGTGTATTACATTCGGGCGTTGGCCATAGTTATACCTTCTGTTTTTTACCATGCATTACTTCTACAAGTTCCATTGTAATCACTTAATTCGGTGAGAAGTGCTAAGATTGTTGTCTACCCACATGTATCAGCATTTGCAATCTGTGTGTGAACTAAAATTAGCTTTCTTTACATCGTATTTTTCTAAATTCAAGATATATAACTTGGTGCTGAATACTATCTGCGATTGTCCCGGGAGAATCTACGTTTTATCACTGGTATTCTTACGGGTCACTGTCAGCTAAGGAAACACTTGTTTATTATGGATCTGGTGGAGACCCTCATATGAAGAGTATCTGAAGAAGAGGACGAGACAGTGGAACATGTGTTAACCACCTGCCTGGCTCTCGCCCACCTTAGGGAGTCCATTCTAAGGGAGCTCCGGCCGAACATGGCCAACATTAGGAATAATCCTCCAAGCGTTGTGCTGCCCTTTGCTCGTCACCTTGGGTGGCTAAAGCCAGGGGGGCACAACGGGTCTAGTGAGGCTTAGGTGCTCTAGTCAATGATTTGATCACCTTTAGCAAGCTTGATCCAGATCCACAACTTGGGGTTATTATTAAAATATTAAATTATTATTATTTTCTTGTTGAATTCACTAGCAATGTTGTCGTATATCTTCACTTAGATCAAGTTTTATTTTTATTTGGATTTAACTCCTTCAAACCTTCACTGTTGAATTCAAAAAGTTGTTACCCAAAAATCAGATTATTCAACCTGTATTCTACTAAATTCACGACCAATAATATGGGGTCATAGAAATTCCATGAAGCAAACTGATTCAACGCGTTTAGGGCAAAGAAATTCTTCTGTATGAACTAGTTCTATGATTTTGAACATGTTTATTCTTCAAAATGTTACAGATTATTAATAAAATATACTATTGCATCGTCCAATTATAAAAGCCATTATCTTGAAGTTTGGCTTTCATTTTCAACACATCAAAATGTAAAACTTTTCATAAGACATGGAGGAATATCCAGTGTGATTGAATCCGTACATTTCGGAGTGCCAGTGGTCGGAATTCCGATATTCGGCGACCAGGAGTATAACATAAAGAGGTGCGAAAAGCGTGGACTTGGGGTGACTGTAGACTATTGGAATCTAAGCGAAGATGACCTTCTAAATGCCATCAGTACAGTATTGAATAATACAGAGTAAGTAATTAGGAACAATGACTACCTACAAAAAATAGGGCAAAATAGAAGAAAGAATAAATTTAGACAATAGATGTTACCTCCAAAATAATGAACTTGAGTCTAGGGCAATCTAGAAGAAATAAGAAATCCAGACAATAGATGTCTCCTCCTATATTATACAGATAATTTTGATCGTGTGAGAAAACATTCTAAATAATCGTTTTTCGAAAAGACTTATAGTAATCAATACACCCAAGAATATTAAATAGATAAACGTGTGAACACTCCTTTATTTACCCTAATCACGACAATTTATTGTATAACACTTCATTACTTATCTAAAAATATTAATCTTGAAATACACTTATCTTGATAAAAGTATTTACGTTAGAGTGACCTATGATAACAAGGCATTAATATATTTTTTCTCAGTACGCGAAAATTAACTTTAATGATTACTTCTAAAATGAGGCTCCTGTTGGTATTATTCTTGTGTTTTGTATGTTGCCGTTCGGCAAAAATTTTGGCATTATACCCTATGGCATCATATAGCCATTTTACACCAGGACAAACACTGATGAACGCACTGGTCGACCAAGGCCATGAAGTATCAGTTATTGCACCTTATAATGATAAAGGATCCAAATTCAAAACGATCGAACTCACTGGGATAGAACAATTATTTGATGGTTAGTATTAATTAGGGTAAACAATTTTATACCCATGTACATTTATACTCGTTGTAGAAAAAAAGAAGGAAATGAACATGTTCGTAACACCAATGTTTAAAAATATCATAGTGTCTACGATATTCTTCCACATGATGTTATTAGATCTTATTGATTGGACTATTGAACACCCGAACGTGCAAGCCCTGCTGAAATCCAATGAAAAATTCGACGTTGTCATCATTGAACAATTCGTTAACGAAGCCTTTCATGGATTCTGTCACCACTACAACGCATCGTGTATACTTTATTCTGCAATGGCTAGTAATTACAATTTAAATCCACTGGTGAGAAATCCCGAAGATCCATCCTATCAGATGCAAATGCTAATGCAAAACCGTGACCATAAAAACTTCCTCACGCGCCTTCAGAGTACATTAATTTTAGGATATGAAAGTTTTGTATTTCACGCTATTGCTGTACCACTACAAGATGCAAAATTACATAAGCACTTCCCTAATAGTCCTCCTTTAAGAGATTTATTGTACAAAACCGATTTGATACTTTTAAATTCACATCTGAGTTACAGCGATGTTGTTCCGCACGTTCCTAGTATGGTCGAGATTGGAGGGTTTCACATCAAACAAGTTGGAAAACTACCTCAAGATCTGCAGAAATATTTAGATGGGGCAAAAGAGGGTGTGGTGTTATTCAGCATGGGTTCGGTGCTTGCTGGTAAAGACATGCCAGAAGAGAAGAGGATGATGTTTATTAACGCGTTCTCCAAGTTGAAGCTGAAGGTGTTGTGGAAATTCGAGGAAGATCTTCAAGGATTACCAAGTAATGTAAAGGTTCAGAAGTGGGTGCCGCAAAAGGAAGTTTTGGGTAAATCTAAAATTCTAAATTAAAGGCTTATTTTACACATATTTTCATATTGAATTTAAGCTCATCCAAACGTAAAACTATTCATAACTCATGGAGGACTATCCAGTACGATTGAATCGATTTATTTCGGTGTGCCAGTGGTCGGAATTCCAATTTTTGGCGACCAAGAACATAACATGAAGAAATGCGAGCATTCCGGTTTAGGAGTTACAGTTGATTTTTGGAATCTAAGCGAAAATAGCGTGTTGAATGCGATCAACACAGTACTTAATAATAAACAGTAAGTTTTTAACATCATGTAATGTTCCAAAATTGGACAAAATATTTGTTGATAAAGATAATTGTAATGTTAATAATTTAAATACCATCATCCATTAAGCCAAAACATTTTGATCAAGACCTAAATTCAATATAATGAAATAATTCTAGTTGGTGTTTATTACTCTACTCAAAAGTACAAATTTTATGAAGAAAAATAATTTTTATGATTTCAAATCCGAATAACTCTCGTATATACATGAGTTTGAAGTATTAAAAACGTATGAGAAATTAATATTTTGCAAATTTTTAATTGATTGCAATGATTTGATTTGTAGATACACAGAATTGGCTAAGAAAAAATCGCAGTTAATGAACGACCGTCCAATGAAACCCATCGATACAGCAGTGTATTGGATTGAACACATCATTCGTCATAAAGGTGGAGAGCATTTAAGATCGGCCGCCCTTGATCTCTACTGGTTCCAATACATGCTCTTAGATGTCGTCGCTTTTTTGGCAGCAGTGGTCGTCATCTTCCTCTGGGCGTCCTCCATCTGCTTAAGAAAACTCTGTTGCAGTAGAAAGTCAGCGCAATCGAGGAAAGCCGTAAAAATATTGAAAGATAAAAAGAAGAAATAATTATATTTAACGAAATTATGCAATTAGAGATAATCGATAATATTCATTTATCGACACAATAAATAATATGACATTTCAAAAAGAAAATATTTTACCATTTTAATAATACATAAATTTTGTGTTATTCTAGAAAACATCATGAAGGATACCAATTCGATCCTCTCCAGAAATTCCTGAATTTATAAAATAACGAAAATCCAAACAGAATATGAATAAAATGCTTTTATAAAGACCATCGATAGATAACGAATGAAAGATTGCAATTCTGAAGATTAATTAAGACATTTTCAATATTTTATAGAAGATAAGGTTTTGAGTAAAAGACAAAAAGAAGAATTTTGAACGATCATTACAAGAAATTTCTGAATTACAAAAAAAATTAAAATCCAAAGGAGAATATGAATGAGATACTTTTCATATAACAAAAAATAAATAACAAGGAAATAATGTTTTAGAGATTTCAATATTTTATAGAGGATAAAATATTTGAGGAAACCTGTGTAGTTATGAGCAAAAGCCAAAAAGAAGAATTTTAAAAAATAGATCCCAAGACAAAATAATAATCATTTGAAGAATCAATGCAAGAAAATTAAAAATTTCAATTCGTAATAATTTGGGGTTACCTGTTATGTAAACAATAAATTAAAAGTGAGACTAGTGCAAATATTAATCATCCATCTTTATATGAACTCTCTTAATCTTTCCTCAAACTAGAAAAGCATTTTTTCCATTCTTTGTAGAACATTCCATCATTTTTTTGGTCTATCTAGTTTTGAACAATAAAATGTTTTCAAGAACTCGAAAATTTTCCACCATTTATTTATCAAAATTTCTAGAAATCATAGAATTTTCTATCAATTTATCTACTATTTTTTGCATCATTTTTTACTTTATCTCAATTGGAAAAGTAAATTCAAATGAGTTTTCTTCCAAAGTCCTCCAATTTTCCAGCATTCGTTTCCAGATTAGAAGATTAAGCCTAAATCATATCAAAATTTTTTAGAATAAAACTTGGTTGGTAGAAAAACAAATTCTATTCAAATAATCTAGATTAAACTAGGCCAAAATACAAGCAGAATTAAATGACCAAGGTCAGGCCTGAACAAACATTTTTTGATAGAAAACGTAGAGATTGAAACATCAGACAGAATTAAAATACCAAGATTACGTTAAGCCAAACACTTTCAAGATAAAAAAATAAAAAATATAAAACTTAAAAGTGACAATCTCTAAGGCCTCAAACGTTTATAAACTGGAAGGAATTTGGAAATACCTTTTATGCATAATACAATCAATAAAAGGAAACAATCAAATGTAGATTATGAGACTGATGCGAAGAATAATCATCAATCTTCATCAAAAGTCTCTAAATCTTACTTACGAAGAAAAATATTTTTTCTTTATTCATAATATTCAATTAATAATTGCTTTATCTTATTTTCAACAACAACAAAATACGAGGAATTGGAAATTTTCCAGACTTTTAGATTTTTTTCAGATTCTCCATTTTTCGAATATGATTTAATATTTTTCAATATTTGCTTTATAATATTTTCAACAAAAAAAAATCGACGATTTGGAAATTTTCCAGATTTTTAGACTTTTTTTCCAGATTCCTAGAGTTGTCTCAATTTTTCGAGTATGATTTATCATTTTTTGCTTAAACTCATTTCAAAAGTAAAGTGAATCTTCTTCCAAAATTTCCAATATGAAACTCCTGAAATTTCCATTTTTGAAAACTATGTTTACAGTTTTCTTTGATCCTAAAGTTTTCAGATGTTCTAGATTTCATGATAATTTTAGAATCTTCTTCCAAAGTTTCCAACATTTTTTTCCAGATTGTAAGATCAAGTCTAAGCCAGACCAGAAAATTTCAAGAGAAAGCGTGTTTAGAATAAAGATAAGGAAAAATCAGACAGAATTAATTAATTAAGAAAAACGTGGTTACAATGAAGACATACAAATTCAAGCATAATAAAAAACTTAAATAAAAACATGGAAACATCAAGTATAATTAAATGACCAAGGCTAAACCCTACCAAACATTATTAAGAGAAATCGTGAAAAACATGAAAAAAATAATTACCGACACTAAATTACGACAAAAACTTTCGAGAGAAGACATGGTAGAAATAAATTTGGGCTTAAGGCTCTTTTTTGATAATCCAGATTCCTTATAAATTAAAATTTCTAAATGATTTACAATGTTGATAGAAGTGTCCAAAGCTATTTGTAGTTTTGTAATTTGCATTTTTTAAATTCCTTTAAAATAATTTACAGTGTTGATAGATTTCTTCAGAATTCTTAAAATCATTTTAAAAATCACGGAGTCAAAATTCCGAAAGTTTTTAATATCAAAAGAATTGTAATTCTGAAATTTCTATTTCGAGTTTGCAGCTTTCAATTCTGAAAGTCTCATTTCTAAAGCTATTTGTAATTATGCAAAGTAAAAATGTTTATACTTCTAAAATTGTTTGCAATTTTGTTTAATATATATATTTTTTTAAATTATTCAGACAGATATATATATTTAGC
The DNA here is from genome assembly GCA_963969525.1 of Ontholestes murinus. NCBI lineage: Eukaryota > Metazoa > Arthropoda > Insecta > Coleoptera > Staphylinidae > Ontholestes > Ontholestes murinus. The sequence continues at coordinate 12,196,575 of OZ018393.1, forward strand.
CTTAATATCAACAAGAATACAACTATGATTAAGGTTTATTCTGAAGTTTCTATTATCAAAGGTTTTGGAGTTTTGTAATTTTTTGATTTCGAATTCTGAAATTGTGCAGTTCTGTCAAAATCCTTTCCAAGATTTTTATTTTTGTTTAAGTGATTTGTATTTTCTAAATTTATAGTTTCTAGTTATTTGTATATATTTTCCTATTCCTATTTCTCAATTGATTTATAATTTATGGTTTTGATAGATTGTCCAAAACTAATAAGTTTCTAGATTTTTTTGATATTTTTAGAATAGTTATATCGTTTACAATATCAACTATATGGTTGATTAATTTCTCAGTTAATCCGTGGTGAAACTTTAAAAATACTTGGTTTTTGTTTTAGTTCTTTTTTTTTACAAAAATTTTAAGTTAAGACTTTTGAGATCAAGAAATATATAATCTATAATTAGAGCTTTTCTAGAAGCTATTTACAGTTTTGTAATTTGTGTTTCAGAAATTCCTACATTTCTAAAATGATTTATAGTGTTGATAGATTTCTTCATAGTTTCAGATTTCTTATAAATATTTTATAATTCGTGAATACTAAACTTTCCCAAAATTCTAAAGTTGGTAATATTAAGTTTGCAGATTTGTAGTTCTGAAATATTTATTATTTAAAGTTATTTTATATTTGCAGTTTTTTTAATTACGAAATGTTCATTTCTAAAGTTATTTTTAGCTATGAAACAAAAAAACATGAAATATGCAAACATGTATAAGTAAATGTTACTTTTATATAGATTTAGTTTTATTAATATATATATTGTGTACTATTTACCATTTATTACATGTATTCTGACGTATGTAAGACTTAATGTCGAGACATGAAATAAATACATACATACTAAATAACTTTAAATATAGAAATTTCAGAATTATAAATCTGCAAATTTGATATTACAAATTTTAGAATTTTGGGAAAGTTTAGAATTCACCAATTATAAATTGTTTATTTCTATAGTTATTTGCAATTTTGTTCAATAATTTAGATTTAAAGATCAACAATAATTCTAAGGTTTCTTCATTTTCTGAAATTCCTATTTTCCAATTTTGTACTTTGCAATTTTAAAACATATAGTTATAAAGTTATTTGTAGTTTTGCAATTTGATATTCTGAAATTTCCATTTCTGTAGTCTATATTTACAGTTTTCTTCAATCATAAAGTTCTTAGGTGTTCTAGATTCCTTGATAATTTTAGAATTTTCAAAGTTATGTTGTAATTCTAAAAATTCTAAAATTTACTTTGCTTATTTGTAAATTTGCAATTCTGAAATTTCCATTTCTGCAGTCTATACGTACAGTTTTCTTTAATTCTAAAGTTTTCAGGTGTTCTAGATTTTTTGATAATTTTAGATGTTTTAAAAAATATTTTGTAATTCTAAAAATTCTGAAATTTACTTTGCAATTTTTAAACTTCTAGCTATAAAGTTATTTGTAGATTTGAAATTTGTACTCCTGAAATTTCCATTTTTGAAAACTATGTTTACAGTTTTCTTTAATCCTAAAGTTTTCAGATGTTCTAGATTTCATGATAATTTTAGAATTCAAAAAGAAAAATTTTATAATTTCCATTCTTATGAAGTCTATATTTACAGTTTTTTTAATCCTAAAGTTTTCAGGTGTTCTAGACTTCTTGATAATTTTAGAATTTTCAATTTCTGAAGTCTATACCTACAATTTTCTTTAATCCTAAAGTTTTTAGGTGTCTTAGATTTTTTGATAATTTTAGAATTTTTAAAATTACTCTATCATTTAAAAAATTGTGAAATTTACTTTGAAATTTTAAAAGTTCTAGTTATAAAGTTATTCGTAAATTTCCAATTTTGAAATTTCCATTCTTATGAAGTCTATATTTATAGTTTTCTTTAATCCTGAAGTTTTCAGGTATTCTAGATTTCTTAATAATTTTAGAATTTTAAAAATTATTTTGTAATTCTAAAAATTCTAAAATTTACTTTGCAATTTTAAAACTTCCAGTTATAAAGTTATTTATAGATTTGCAATTTGCACTCCTGAAATTTTCATTTCTGAAGTTTATTTTAATCCTAAGTTTGCAGATGTTCTAGATTTCATGATAATTTTAAAATTAAAAAATTATATTATAATTCTAAAAATTCTGAAGTTTAGTTTGCAATTTCCAAACTTCCAGTTATAAAGTTAGTTGTAGTTTTGCAAATTGCAATCCTGAAATTCCCATTTCTGAAGTCATTTACAGTTTTAATCCTAAAGTTTTGAAGTGTTCTAGATTTCTTAATAATTTTAGAATTTTTAAAATTATTTTGACATTAAAAAAGAAATTCTGAAATTTACTTTGCAATTATAAAACTTCTAGTTTTAAAGTTATTTGTAGGTTTGCAATTTGTACTCCTGAAATTTCCATTTTTGAAAACTATGTTTACAGTTTTCTTTAATCCTAAAGTTTTTAGATGTTCTAGATTTCATGATAATTTTAGAATTTTTAAAAAATAATTTTATAATTCTAAAATTTACTTTGGAATTTTTAAACCTCTACAGTTTTCTTTAATTCTAAAGTTTTCAGGTGTTGTGGATTTCTTGATAATTTTAGAATTGTAAAAAATATTTTGTAATTCTGAAAATTCTAAAATTCATTTTGCAATTTTAAAACTTCTAGTTATCAAGTTATTTGTAGTTTTGCAATTTGTAATAGTGAAATTTCCATTTCTGAAGTCTACTTACAGTTTTCTTTAATCCTAAAGTTTTCAGGCGTTCTAAATTTCTCGATAATTATAGAATTTTTAAAATTTAAATTCTAAAATTTACGTTGCAATTTTAAAACTCCTATAGTTTTCTTTCATTCTAAAGTTTTCAGGTGTTCTGGATTTCTTGATAAATTTAGAATTGTAAAAATTATTTTGTAATTCTAAAAATTCTAAAATTCACTTTGCAGTTTTAAAACTTCTAGTTATCAAGTTATTTGTAGTTTTGCAATTTGTAATAGTGAAATTTCCATTTCTGAAGTCTACACTTACAGTTTTCAGGTGTTCTAGATTTCTTGATGATTTTAGAATTGTCAGTATTATTTTGTAATTCTAAAAATTTCATTGATAATTTTAGAGTTGTGAAAAATTTATTTTGCATTTTTAAAACTTCTAGTTATAAAGTTATTTGTAGTTTTGCAATCTGCAATCCTGAAATTTCCATTTCTGAAGTCTACACTTACAGTTTTTATTTAATCCTACAGTTTTCAGTTGGTCTAGATTTCTTGATAATTTTAGAATTGTCAAAATTATTTTGTAATTCTAAAAATTCTAGAATTTACTTTGCAATTTTAAAACTTCTACAGTTTTCTTGAATTCTAAAATTTTCAGGTGTTCTCTGGATTTCTTGATAATTTTAAAATTGTAAAAATTATTTTGTAATTCTAAAAATTCTAAATTTTACTTTGCAATTTTAAAACTTCTAGTTTTCTTTGATTATAAAGTTTTCAGGTGTCCCGTTTCCGTTTCTTGATAATTTTAGAATTGTAAAAAATATTTTGTAATTCTCAAAATTCTAAAATTTACTTTGCAATTTTAAAATTTCTAGTTTAAGTTATTTGCAATTTGCAATCCTGAAATTTTCATTTCTGAAGTCTATACTTACAGTTTTTGAATCCTTAAGTTTTCAGATGTTCTAAATTTCTTGAAAATTTTAGAATATTTTAAATTACTTTGTCATTAAAAAAAATTCTGAAATTTACTTTGCAATTTTAAAACTTCCAGTTATAATATTAATTTGTTGATTTGCAATTTGCAATACTGAAATTTCCATTTCTGAAGTCTATACTTACAATTTTCTTTAAATCTAAAGGTTTTAGGTGTTCTAGATTTCTTGATAATTTTAGAATTTTGAAAATTACTATCATTTAAAATATAGTGAAATTTACTTTGAAATTTTAAAAGTTCTGTCTATAAAGTTTTCAGGTATTTTTAGTTTTTTTGATAATTTTAAAATATTTTAAATTATTTTGTCATTAAAAAAATTCTGCAATTTATTTTGCAATTTTAAAACTTCTAGTTATAAAGTTATTTGTAGATTTGCAATTTGCAATTCTGAAATTTCCAATTCTGAAGTCTATACTTACAGTTTTCTTTAATAATTTTAGAATTTTTAAAATTATTTTGTCATTCTAAAAATTCTAAAGTTTACTTTGCAATATTAAATCTTCTAGTTATAAAGTTACTTGTATATTTGCATTTTGCAATCCAGAAATTTCCATTTCTAAAGTGTATATTTACAGTTTTCTTTAATCCTAAAGTTTTCAGGTGTTTTTAGATTTTTTGATAATTTTAGAATTTTCAAAATTATTTTGTAATTCTAAAAATTCTAAAATTTACTTTGCAATTCAAAAACTTCCAGTTTTTAAATTATTTTTAGGTTTGCAATTTGTTCTCCTGAAATTTCAATTTCTGAAAACTATGTTTACAGTTTTCTTTAATCCTAAAGTTTTTAGATTTTCTAGATTTCATGATAATTTTAGAATTAAAAAAAAATATTTTATAATTCTAAAATTTACTTTACAATTTTAAAACTTTTACAGTTTTCATTGATTATAAAGGTGTTCTGGATTTCTTGATAATTTTAGAGTTCTAAAAAATATTTTGTAATTATAAAAATTCTAAAATGTACTTTGCAATTTTAAAACTTCCAGTTATAAAGTTATTTGTAGTTTTGCAATTTGCAATTCTGAAATTTCCATTTCTGAAGTCGACACTTGCAATTTTAAAACTTCTACAGTTTTTTCAATCCTAAAGTTTTCAGGTAATATAGACCTCTAAAAATTCTAAAATTTCATTTGCAATTTTAAAAATTCTAGTTAAAAAGTTATTTGTAGTTTTGCAATTTGCAATCCCGAAAGTTTCATTTCTGAAATCTGTATTTACAGTTTTCTTTAATCCTAAAATTTTCAGGTGATCTAGATTTCTTGATAATCATTCAAAAAATTCTGATATTTACTTTGCAATTTTAAAACTTTCAGTTATAAAGTTATTTGTAGATTTGTAATTTCAATTCTTATGAAGTCTATACTTACAGTTGTCTTTAATCCTAAAGTTTTCAGGTGTTATAGATTTCTTGATAATTTTAGAATTGTTAACAATATTTTGTAATTATAAAAATTCTAAAATTTACTTTGCAATTTTAAAACTTCTACAGTTTTCTTTAATCCTAAAGTTTTCAGGTGATATAGACTTCTTAATGACTTTATAATTTTTGAATTATTTTCTAAAAATTCTAAAATTTCATTTGCACTTTTAAAACTTCTAGTTTTAAAGTTATTTGTAGTTTTACAATTTGCAATCCTCAAATTTCCATTCTTATGAAGTCTATACTTACAGTTTTTATTAATCCTAAAGTTTTCAGGCGGTCTAGATTTCATCTTTCTGTATTTTGACTTATTTCAGTTTAAAATTTCTATTTCTAAGGTTTTAGCAATGTTAGATAGGCATATTCTAAAATTGCAATTTCTAAACTTTAATATTATTTGTAGCTATGGAATTTTGAAATTTCTACTTTTTTTTGTTGTAGTTTATGTTCAACATTTTTTATCCTTTAGATAAATTTAAAGTTAACATTTTTAAGGCCAAAATAAATATTTAATAATTAATTAGTACGTTTCTACACAATTTCAAAAATTTTGGGAATTTCAATTTTTAAGTTTGCTTGAAGGAAATTTACTTGATACATTATTAAATTATATAAAGAAAAAAAAAACTTCAAATTTATTTAGAACACTTTCACATAATAAAAAATTCATTTCAGTTCAACAACTCTTTCTTTGTATCTAATTTAACCTGAAAAAAATTACATTCTTATTGAAATCAACTCCCATAAACATTGAATTCCGTAATATTGTTGCAATCAATCTCATTTCTTCTTCTTATCCTTGGACACTTTCACCTGTTTCTTCCCGCAGCACAGTTTCCTAACACAACACAAAACCGTCAACAAAACGACGCCAATGATGAGTCCCAAAAATGCGAACACGTCGATCAGCATGTATTGACAGATGGTAAGGTCCAAAGCAGCAGACCTCAAGTGTTTCGCACCCTTATGTTTGGCCACGTGTTCGATCCAGTAGGTGAAGGTGTCTATCGGTTTCTGCGGTCGGTCAACAAGGAGTTGGGAACGTTTTTTTGCATTTTGCGAGTACCTAAATAAAAACGATAATAATAATAATTAAATCGATAATTACAAGAAAAGATTTTGTTTATAATTCTGTGATTTAATCCATCATCTGTCACCTTACATCTGTCATCTGTCATCTGTTATTTGTTAGAAGTAGTTAACTGTCACCTGCCATATTTTATCTACAAATTTTGGGATGCTGAAGTATAAAGAAAGCTGTAGAATTTTTGGGCGTTAACTTCGTGATACATCTTGGAAAATTAAAATTATGTAGAATTTTGTCTTCAGAAATTTGTAAATTATCTTATAAGATTATACTCAAAATATCAGTTAGATTTTTTCTAAAATATGTAGAACTTCCTGTATATAAACAAAGTTGCATATCTATTAAATCTAATCTATTAGATTAGTATAGGTTAAGTGTTCTTTTTTTTGAACTAAATTATATGATGTATAACTTACGTTTGATTATCCAAAATAGTGCGTATAGCTTCATATACAACATCATCAGTTAAAAAGTCGTAATCAAGGCTAAGACCAACACCTTCCTTCACGCACTTCATCATATTCGACTCTTGATCACCGAATATCGGGATTCCAATGATTGGTACGCCGAAGTATAAGGACTCGATCATGCTGAACACACCGCCGTGAGTGATGAAGATTTTAACGTTCGGATGAGCTAAATCGAGGAGGATAATAAAATAATAATATAAATAATAAAATCTAACCACGTTTTTTATTACATACCTAAAACGTCCTTTTGTGGAATCCACTTCATCAGTTTAATGTTAGCAGGTGCATCAGGAATATCATCATCGAACTTCCACAGCACTTTCTGCTTCAATTTTCCGAAGGCTTTCGCAAACGCCGCCCTCTTTTCGATTGAGATATCCTTGGTCTTCAAAACCGAACCCATGCTGAAGTAAATAACACCATCTTTAGCGCTGTCCAAATACTTTTGCAAATCCTGTGGTAGCTTTTCAACGGGTTTGACGTGAAACCCACCGATCTCAATCATGCTGGGGACTAGAGGAACGCGATCGCTGAAGCTAGCGTGCGTGTTAAGCACGACCAAATCGATGTTGTACATCAATTCAGTTAAATCCGGCGTATTGGGAAGGTATTTATGCATGAGGGCGTTTTGCTCTGGTATAAATTTAAAATTGTACAACAGTGTCGACAGTCCAAACATGATCGTATTATACGTTCGATAGAGGAAATTCATGGGGTTGACTTTTTGTAGATAGAGCTGCGGCATGTAGGAGGGATTTTCCGGATTTCCAACAAATGGATTGCTGAAGTAGGTCGTACCTATGGCCGAGTACATGACGCAAGCGGCGCCGAAATGATGGCAAATACCGTAGAAGGCCTCGTTGCCGAAATGCTCGATCATGACCACATCGAATTTTTGGTTGGACTTCAGCAGTTCTTGAACGTTAGGGTGTTTAAACGTGTTTTCTGCCAATACGTGACCCATGCCGTGATACATAAAAATTGATCCAAGCCAAGATTTACCTTTCAATGCGAACATGTTGTTTTGATTTTTCCTCTCTAAAAATTGAATACTTTTGTTGTAGGTCAAAAAAATTGTGATGTATAAATATATAATTTATTATAAGCTTGACTATTGCATAATTTATTGAGGTAGGTCAAGTGTATGACTCAGTGTTTAGCGCTAATAATTTTTATAATCCACTTAATATTTAGTAGAATTTTACTGTAATGAAAATCAAATCTTTCTTGTAGAGACAAATTTTTATCCTCTTATATAAACTTTTTTTGATAACGTATTTAGAACACAGGTATGATTTCTTAAATATTAAATTATCAATTTTACGATTTTAACGCTTATAATTTAACACATAAAATAGTAAATAATTACGTACCGTTCATTTCCTCTTCGAATTTATCGAGGTGCACCAACTTAAACTTCGACGCGCTGTTCTTGTAAACGCCGACGACGGTGACATCGTGTCCTCTGTCCACCAAAGCGTTCATTAACGTCTGTCCAGGGGCGAAATGACTAAACGACGCAATGTTGAAGACGGCCAAAATTTTGGCCGACTGGACCGTGGCCAGCGCTATAAAGAAGAACACCGCGAGGAGCTTCATCGTGAACTGGTGTCTGCACCGCAAGACTGAACACCGACAGCGAATCGAAGTAATTACATAAACGAGGAAGAGAGATAGGTGGTGTGCGTTCAAGGTCAACCATCATTCTGGCCGTTAATTTACGTTCACGGACGAATCTTGAATCGTGGTTTTGTTTTTCGATATTGCGTAATAACTGCGGCATTGGATTTTTTCAAGTTATTAATTTACTCTTATTAAAGAAAAATTATTTAATTGGGCAAATTTTAGCATCATCGTGACGCGGTATCTTATCTACTTGTTTACGGTTGGATTTCATCACACACATTGCAGTGTTCAACAATATCTGTATATATCTGTAAAGGTTATTAAAATTCTAAATAAAAACTGTATAAACATTAGAAGATTCTTAAAACAAACAAGTGCAAACATTTCGTACTGTCATTCGTATTAGCTTCGGTTCGATTCCCTAAACTTGTAGGTCATACCGTAGCTATTTTCTATCAATAGAGTCATATGCCTCTTACAAATCTACTTACAGTTGGTACACCGTTATGTCATATTCCCAGCATTTTTCTAGTACTTGTCTGATCCCAAATATTTTGCTTATTAGGTAGAAACCTACTCTGGTACTCTCCCAATTTTTCTTCCGCTGTATTTAGCAGAAAGATTTCCCTCTAATTTCCCTTTTTTGTAATGGTATTATTAGTGCTGTATCCCTCTCTTTCGCCATTATTTTTTCCTTAGGTATTTCGAAAATTTAGAGTGTCTCCTTTTCCATAATAACTTAACTTTCTACATAGGCTGAAGCTCTTGAAAAATCAGTTCCAAATTTTTACTAGAAGTGTTAAGATTGTTGAGTTCCACTATAAACATTTGCAATCTGCGTGTGCAAACTTCCTAAATTATCTTGAAAGTTGGATAGACTTTACTTCCAGCTAAACTGCTTTAAAGCTCTGTATTTCTACATATTTTCATATTCCGTTTGATGAAAATAATTATTTCTAGTAAATTATTGCTGATCTTCTTTTTTAGCCTTCTGTAATAAAATACCTTTTTCATTTAAATACGGAAAAATAAAAACTAAGGGCATCAGTCTTTTATTGTAATTATTCAAAGAAATACATCACGATGTCAAAGCCTCCACAATCTCGTACTTGGAAAATATATCAAGTTTTTCAGAAATGTTTAAACAATTTGAAGAAGCTTGTTGAAGGTTCTCCTTAGTTTGATGGTGATGATCAAAGCTGAAATCAAAGGATTTATAGAGGATGAAAGGTACTTACTTACTTACCAAAAATGCTACCTTATATCAGATAAAATAGCCAAATTGATTTAAACATTAATTTAAAGCACATTTAGACTAAAAAAGGAGAAGGATTATATAAGAAACTCAAAAGAAGTTTGATTTTAAATGGAATATCAGGAAACACGAATAAAGAAAAATGTTTTTTACTACAAAAGGCCAAGAATGTATTTGAGCAGATCAACGGTGTGTAGAAATCGAGAAAATTGAAAAAGGGGCAAACGAAAGCTTACAAAATACAAGTTGATCAGAACTGAAATAACCTAAAGAATATTTAAGATTCTTTTGATCTGGATGGTGATGAACAAAGCTGAAATCTAAGATTTTACCATAAAATCAAAGTCAAGTCTTACCTTTATCAGGTAATATAATAAAATGCATTTAAACATTAAATCAAAAATAGATTGAGTAGAAAAATTCAAAGATTAAGGATAACAAGCTCAGAAAAATAAAAATATTTAATTTGCAATGGATCTTAACGAAACATGGATGAAGAAAAAGGTCTTTTCTTAGAGACAGTCAAGAAAGGATTTGAGCAAATCTTCTAGAGATCAAATGGAATAAGAAAATCAGTGGAAATAACTTTTTTTAAGTTTACATGTGGACAAAAACACACAGATAATTAAACTAATTTTCAATGATCTTAATCAGATAAACCAAGAGATTTAATTTACTAGAGAAAAAAAAAACTGTTTACACCGTAAATTTTGCAGTTTTAGCCATTAGCACAATAAACCATAATATCAAATACAAAATTTACAAAAAGTCCACCACTGATGAAATCGTCCTAAGTGATTCCAATCAAATGACAGTAATTCAATATTCAGCTTTTAACTCATATTCTTATAGGGTTAATGAACTACCACATAGTAACGGTCGCTACCATCATTTTTATCATATTCTTACTATACCGAATCATAGAAATTGCTAAAACTATTGATTAGAAATGGAAACCTATTAAACACGGATAAAGATAAAGAAAAAGATAAAAGGTCAGGAAAGTATTTGAGTAGATCAACGATAATTTACTAGAGATGGTATCTTCATCAAACGTAATATGAAAATCTGTGGAAATTAAGAGCATTAAAACAGTTTGTCTTGAAGTTAAGCCTTGCAAGATGAATGAGGAAGTTCGCACACAGATTGAAAATACTGATATGTGTGGGTAGACTCAACAATTTTAACACTTCTGATTGAATGATGTTATTACAATTTAGGATCTCCTATAATAAATGTATAACAGATAATGAAAATAATATTGTTTAAATAAAGAAGCAGTAGAAACATACAAAGTAAAAGGTTAAAAATTAAATTTTCTAAAATGTAATTAAAATTGTATCACGAAAAATTGAAAAACTCTTTTTAAACAACTAAAATTTTGATATGTTATTTTCCTGTTAATAACAGCCACGTTCCTATTTATTTCGATCTATTTTGGATTTGATCAGTGTAAAGAAAATTAATTTAATTTTCTTAAATACAATAAAAATTGAATAATTATAGAAAAAACAGTTTAAATTTGCCAAACAAAATCAAATGAAATCTTGCCTAAAAATTATCAGATCGAAAATAATTTCGGATATTTTTTGAAAAGAAAAATAGTTGAAATAATAAAAAAAAAAAACAATTCCAAAACTGGTATAATTTTACCGAGAGAATTGAAAACCTCACAAAAAACAGTTGAACTAACAGATAACTGAAATTTCTTAAAACTGAATAATAAAAACAATAATATTGATAAAATTGAAAAAAAACATAAACAAAATTGAAAAATAAAACAGTTCAAAAGTGAAATATTATAAATATTATCAATTAAAAAAATTAAAGGCTTCTTTTAAATAAGATATTTTTGTGTAAATTATTAACTCTTTTTTATTTCTATCAATTTCTTCTTTAATAAACTGTTCTTACTTCTATCTTTAAATAGTTTCTACTCAACTACTTTTGTGTAAAATTTCAATTGTTTTTTTTTTCAAATTTCAGTTGTTTTTTTTTGGTAAAAGTTCTACGGTTAAAAAACAGATGTTTTATTGCCTCTGATAAAATTTTAATGATTTATAAATTCGTATTTTAGAAAATTTTGATGGTTGACAAAAGAGAGAGAGATAACCATCTTTATTAAAGATAGTATTATATTAATATGACATAACAATTATTATACTTCTTCATTCTTCATTTTCTTGGCTCAACCTAGTGTTGATAAAATTTTATCAATTTTAAAACTTTTTCTTTTTAGTAAAAAAACGATTTTCTTTTTCTAAATTATCAAATTATTTTTAAATCGTTTTTTTAGTAGTTACTAAATTGTATAAATTATTTATTAGTTTTTTTAGACAATTTTCTACTGTTAGTCAAAATTAATTGTTATCCTTTCAACCATTTTCCATTATAATTTAATGTTTTTAAGTTGTTTTTTCAACCTATTTTCTTTGTTTAACAAATTTCTGCTGCCGACATTTTCGTAAAGAAGAAATAATTGAAATAGAAACAGTTGAAAATTTGCTAAAAGAACAGTTCAAAACTTTATAAAAATTATAAAACGCGGATTTTTTCAAATAATTGAGGTTTTTAACGAAAAATCAACCTTGAAAACTCAAATCATAAATATTGTCAAATTTTGAAAAAAGAACAATATAATAAGAAAGATAAAAATATTGAAGAAACGTCTTTGGTACTCAAAATTATTAAGAAACAGTTGAAAAAATAATGATATGTTTAACGCGATGTTTCGAAGATCTTTCTGCTATCTTCATATAATAGTATTATCGAGAGTAGTGATGAGGAAATACCTGATAAAGACAATATAGATCAGTCAAGCGACAGCGATTGCGAGAAGATGAAGGTGGAAGTAGCGTACCAAATCAGCAAACGGAAAGTCCTTCAGACGGAACTCTTTGGAAAAGAATTGAAGAAGGAGGTGTTGCTGGTAGATGGCGTTTTCAAAGATGTACACGGGCCAACAGCACATGCTAAAAGAAATATTATGTAGGAGAATTTAGGTAATACTTTCCTATTACTGATCGACAACCATATTTTGCAGCATGTACGAATTTGTACAGAGTTAGAAGGGAAAACTTGGACAATTACACAAGCAAAATTAAAGGCGTTTCTTGCAATATTGTACGCACGTGGAGCGTACGAAGGAAATACTTTGAGGCTTCAATATTTGTGGAACAACATGTTGGACCATATTTTTTCCAGCACTATGAGTAGGCGGGATTTTACTGAGATGCTGCGATACATTCGTTTCGACGAAAGAAATCAAATGAGTCAACTTTTGTGAACAGACAAATTCGCTTTAGTCTAAGCAGCTTGGGACAAATTTATTGAAAACGGTCGAAATTGCATCAAACCGGGGGCCTATATTACCGTGAATGAGGAACTCTTTCCAACGAAGGCCAGATGCAGATTTACCCAATACATGCCAAACAAACCCTATAAATTTGGCATAAAATTTTGGCTGGCGTCTGATGTACAGACGAAATATGTGGATAGTGGCTTTCCGTATTTAGGAAAAGACGAGGTTCGAAATGTATCAACCACCTAAGCGAATTTGTTGTAATGACACTTCTAGAACCGTATACTATGAAGGGTAGAACTGTAACAACCTATAATTTTTTTACAGGTATTCCTTTGGCGTTAAAATTAAAATCTAAAAATACTTCGTTGCTTGGAAAAATACGCACAAATAAGAGGGAACTGAAGAAAACTTGCTAACTGAAGAAAGACCATTCTCAACGTTGTTGTACCAATCCAATGGATACACGCTTACTATTTACAAGAGCAAACCAAATAAAAAAACTACTTATACTAACTAAAAACATAAACACGTCAAAATTGATAAAACTGCTAAGAAATTACCTGAATCTGTATCGTTTTTTAATAGAACTAAAGTTTGCGTCGATGTCATTGATCAAATTCCGTGAAATCAGGTTCCAGAAGGTGCTCATTTCAATTAGAGTTAGCCGGAATAAATGACAGGATATTGTGTTATATATGTTGGAGGCTTCTACTTCGTTATACATTTTTGTAAATTGAATTATACAAACAAAGTTATCGTGTTTTATTCAATTGACAGGATATTGTACTAAAATACGACAGGAAAAATATCTCACGGAAAGACTTTCTGTTTCGATTAGCAGAAGAACTTGCTTCAGAATATCAGACTTCAAGTCAAAAACAACACGAAGCTGATATACCAACTACAAGTGGCACGGTTCCCGTACGCAAATGGTGTCAATTACGATATTGCAAAAAAATAAGACTACAAATATTTGCAATATGGTACATGCAAAAAAAGTGTTTGCCGAAAGTGTATATATATTGGAAACATTGTTTTATAATTTATGAGATGTTGATTGTGTGATTTTGAGAAACTGTAAACGTTTTGATAATGTCTAAACATTCATTTATCTATTACAGTTAATATTGTTCAGCTATTTTTATTATTTTTCAAGAGTGAATAAGGACTGGAAGCCTCAATAAACATTTTTTCTTTTGGTAGAAATAGGTTTATTTAAATAGCTGATAAATCTAGTGATAAGTGTATTATGTTGTATTATTTTGTATTGCCTCAAGTGGCTACCCTTAGAAATTATTATTATTATTCTCGATAAATAAAAGAAAAAAATGCTAAAAAATTAGTAACCTTGAAGAAATTTCTAGAAACCTGTTACAAAATTTTCAAATTATGGAAAAGAATTTCCTGGAAATACATTTTTTTAAATCAATTGTCATTTGTCTTCTGTCATTCATCAACTAATATTTGTCATTTTTATATCATGTATCATCTGTCATTTGTCATTTCTCATTTGTCAATTATCACCTGTCTATTGGTGAAAACACAGTATCAGTCAAATATTTAAAAAATGCTGTAAATTTTGCAACGTTGAAAGATAAAAACTAGAGAGAAAAAAACAAGAATTTGACATCTATCATCATCATCTCTCATTTGTTATCAGTTATTTGTCGTATATCATTTAATATCTGTAATGTGTCATTTGAATTTTCTTATCTGTCATCTGCCATTTATAATTTGTCACGTGTCGTTTGTCAACTAAAACCTTACATGTGTCATCTGTCATCTATCATCTATAATCTGTGATTTGTAATGAAAATGACGGCCAAAAATATTTCAGCCTGATTCTGGTGACAATCAACCAGGAAATGCTTAATAATTCTTTTAAAATTTGGAAGAGAAATTTCTGGAAATGATGGAAAATTTTCGATAGATTTATTTATTTATTCAATGTAATAATTCCAGAAAGGTGGCAATTATTTTGCTGAAAAAAAGACTACACTAATATTTGAATCAGTTATGATTTGACATATCTTCTAGCATTTATAATATTTCATCTGTCATTTGTTATTGATCATTTTTCATCTATCATTTATCATTTCATTTGTGATCTGTCATTTGTCATCTGCGATTTGTCATCTGTCATTTACCATCTGAAGTTTGTCATCTGTCATTTGTTATTTGCAATTTGACATCTGTCATTTACCATCTGTCGTTTGCCATCTATTATCTGTCATTTGTCATCTGCCATCTGTTATCTCTTACCATCTGGTGCTTGTAATAATTTCTTGTATTAAATATTACTACTAGTATTATTTATGATCTGCTATAGGTTGTCTGTCATCTATCATTTATTTATTTAAATCTTTGGTCTTTTTTTTTTTGAAAAATACGTATAAAAACAAATTATTAAAAAAACCCGAAAAAATTCGTAGGATAGAGCATGGGCGGAGTTCACAATAAGAAATTATGTTATTTCACTCAAACCCTTCTTGCACCAAGATGTTGGGAAGGCGGCAATCTTCGTCCACATTCGAAAACTTTTCCCTAATAGAGGAATTTTTTGGCAGTTTATGTCAGCATGACAGATATATAATATCTATTCTTAATTATACGTTATTTATCGTCATTTGTCATTTATCATCTGTTATTTGTCATCTGTTGTCTGTCATTTGTTATCTGTTATTTGTCATCTGCCACTTGTCATCTATCATTTGTCATCTATCACCTGTCACCTGCCATGTGTCGTCTGCCTTTAATCATCTGTCGTTTGTGACAATTTGTCATCTGTCATTTATCATCTGTCTTTTGTTATCTCCTATTTGCTGTCTTGTCAGTTGTCATCTATCATTTGTCATCTGCTATCTATCATCTTTAATCATCTGTCATTTATAATAATTTCTTGTAATAAATATTACCTTTACTATATTTCCATTGTTAATTTGATTTTGGGATGTAGTTATGCTGTTGAGGTGCTCTAGGAATTCGTTAAGTCGTTCTTTGCCATTGGGCCAAATTACGAATGTATCATTCACGTAACGTAGCCATTAAGACCTTTTCTATGGTACTGAATTAATTTCTTGGGTTTCTTGATTTTCAAATTGGGTAAATTAAAGCACTTGTTATGTTCCATAATTTTATTTTCAGTTTCCTGACACGTGTTTCGATCTGTTTACACTTTGAGAATGATCGTAAAAGATCATAAATATGTTGGCGAGGATAGGTGACCCCATTGGTGCTCCTTTTATTTGGTAATAACTTCGGTTATAGCTGTTCGATGTACAGTGCTTGATTAGGTTTATAGTCGGGAATGTAATATTTTGTTTCGAGGATGGACAGCGTCTTATCTATTGGCACTAAAAAAGTAAGTAGGCACGTCGTTTTTGTTTAATTTGTGTTGTTTCATGAGCTCCAGAAAATGTTGTGAGTTTTTTTAGTATGAGGCTGCAGATTCGGCATATGGCTGTAAATCATTTTGCCAGGGGCTGAGTTGGTGAATATCTAGAACTTAGTGGAGCACCTTTTTTTTTTATAGATTTTCGGTAACTTTTACAATTGGGGTAATAGTCTTCTTTGTCACTTCGCCCAGTTGAAAGGCATTAAATTTGCCCTTTGTAAACGTAGAACATAAGAAGGATTATCTAAGTTGGAAAGCATTTATGTTCGGTATTCCGCTTTGTCTCATTTACTATATCTGCAGGTAGCATTAAAATTAATTCATTTTGGTACAGTGATTTTAATGCCTGGAATTCTTTACGCGTGGTATGTTGCGGCGGCTTAGCTCTTTTGAGGATTTTTGTCCTGTCGGATTATTTCAGCGTCATCTTGATTTGGAGTTGGATGGAATTTATTTCCTCGGTCGAAATTATTGTTGGAGAAAATGCGAAATTGATTCCTTTTTCAAAACGCTTAGAGGAATTGTGTAATTAGATAGATTGTGGAGGTTCTTTGGTTTTGTTGAGTTTAAAGGTGTTACTAAAACTTCCTCTTAGGTGATGAAACTTTGGTTTCTTTGTCATGCGCAGATTCGGTGTTGATTTCCGCAAGATTTTGATTCTGTCTACTAGAAAAAATGTGTTAGGATACTGAGGACTAAGTCTGTGCTGATTAGGCTTCGACTGATTTAATGTAGGTTAGTTTTCTTGGAGTTAATGAGCTCTCGGTGTAGATTTGAGCTTGCGTTGTTGAGAATTCGGTTTGTTTTGGTGTCTTGATATGGAAACTCAGCTTGCAACAGGTTGCGATGACTTGTTTGTCCCATCTTCATAGAAAGGCAAGGTCAGCGAAAAGCTTTACCTTTTTCCCGAAGTAACGGTAAATTTTAAGTTTCCCAAAATCAGTTTTTTTAAAATTATATACTAAGAAAAAAAAATCATATAAAACTAGTTAAATTAGCTTAAGAGATTAAAAACTGTTAATTATTTTAATATTTTTACATCAATAAGATAGTTTGATGTAGATAATTTAACACGCTTAACAGAATTTGTCTAGGGGTAGTTTATAGAATTATAACTTGATCGATTTATTAGTATTTTAATGTTTCAAATTAATAGAAACATTTGTTTTTTTTTATATACAATATCAGTTTTTACTTCTTCTTCTTATCCTTAGAAACTTTGGCGGATTTTGCAATTTTCACAGCAGATTTTTTCCTGCAGCACAGCTTTCGTAGGCAAAATGAGGATACCCAGAAGAATGCAATGGCCGTTGCCGCTAAGAAGGCGACGACATCTAGAAGCATGTATTGGTACCAGCATAGATCGAGGGCGGCCGATCTTAAATGCTTTCCACCATTGTGACGGATGATGTGTTCAACCCAATACACCGCCGTATCAATTGGCTTCATCGGACGGTCGTTCATCAGCGAAGACATTTTCTTAGCAGTTTCTGAATACCTACAAAATAATTTCATGAGAATTCAAGTAAAACTTTTTAAATACTTCAACAAAATTTCATCTCCTAAATTCTAAACTGCAAATATTAAAAGTAATTTCAAAGTTTAAAACTATCTTGATTTGTATAAACAACTCTAGTATATTATCGAGATATTTCTAACCTTAACTAATGTTTAAATGTTTATTTCTCTGTAAAATAAAGATAAAAACTCTTTTGAAATTTTCAGGGGGTTGAAAGGATTACCTAGTAATATTTTTGATATATAATAAAAATAGTGCCCTTATCTGTATTGTATAAACTTACTGTTTGTTATTAAGTACTGTATTGATGGCATTTAGAAAACCATCTTCGCTTAAATTCCAAAAATCTACAGTTACTCCCAGACCGGAATGTTCGCACGTCTTCATATTAGACTCTTGATCGCCAAAAATTGGAATTCCAACCACTGGCACTCCAAAATTAATGGATTCTATTGTACTAGAAAGGCCTCCATGTGTCACAAACAATTTTACGTTTGGATGAGCTTAAAAATAAATCATAAATGAATAGAAAACCTTTAATACGTTGTATATTTTATCTTGATTAGAACTAAAAAAACACTTGGTGAAAGATCATTCGTAAGAGTGAACTTCTACATGCAGTCAAAATTATTTTTATATATTTTTTTCTTACTGTTTGTGTACAATTATATATTTATTTATATGTGCATGTTAGATAAAGGTTAAATACTATACAATACACTTGGTGGACTGTGAAACAAGCTCAAAAAGGTTTCAGCACTGGTTAAGTAAGCAATTAATTAAAAATACGTTGTATATTTACCTAAAACTTCCTTTTGTGGTACCCACTTTTGAATCTTAACATTACTGGGCAATCCTTTAATATCATCCTCAAACTTCCACAAAACTTTCAACTTCAATTTAGAGAACGCGTTTATAAACATCCTCCTCTTCTCCTCGGGCATTTCCTTACCAACCAACACCGAACCCATACTGAACAGCACCACACCTTCTTTCGCTTCATCTAAATACTTCTGTAAATCTGCAGGTAGCTTACCAATTTGTTTAATATGAAACCCTCCAATTTCAACCATGCTAGGTACATGCGGGACCACACCACTGTAACTCAAGTGTGAATTTAAAAGGATCAAATCGGTTTCATACAATAGACCTCTTAACGGAGGACTATTAGGGAAGTATTGATGCATTTTTGCATCCTGTTGGTACATAGCTATGGTGTGATATATAAGACTTTGGTAGCCAAGCATTAGCGTATTTAAGACGCGAGCGAAGAAATTCTTATGGTTACGGTCTTTCGACAACATTTGCATTTGATGGGATGGATCTTCGGGATTTCTCACCAAAGGATTTAAATAGTAGTTACTACTCATCGCCGAGAAAATGACGCAAGAGGCATTATAATGGTGACAGAATCCGTGTAACGCTTCGTTGAAAAATTGTTCGATTATAACAACGTCGAATTTTTCGTTTGATTTCAACAAGGTCTGAACGTTTGGATGTTCTAGAGTCCAGTCAACGAAAGATAATCCCATCGAGTGTAAAAATATGGGCAGCATAAAATTACTTTTAAAAACCGGCGAATCGAACATGTTCATGTCTTTCTTCATTGCTAAAACATAAAGTTGTGGCCATTGAAAGTAATAATAATAAAATAAAATTGTTAATTTCGAACCATTAGACTTTTCCTCTACTCCAGTGAGTTCGATGGTTTTGAATTTGGACCCTTTATCATTGTAAGGTGCAATGACAGATACCTCGTGACCGTGGTCCACCAGGGCGTTCATCAGGGTTTGTCCTGGTGCGAAATGGCTGTACGAGGCAATGGGAAATATGGCCAAAATCTTCGCCGAATGGGCGCTAACAAAGCACAGGAGGAATATAAACAGAAATTTCATTTTTAAACGTAATTATTGCAGCCGAGTTGAACGATGTTAAAACTAATACTGATACCCGAATAAGTCGATTATTGATATCGTGATTAAGATAATATACGATTGTTAAGATAAACCTCTTAAGATAAAGAATTGATTACGCAATAACATGCTTTAGTTGGATTTAAGTAGATTTATTCTTTCGCAGATTTTAATATAGTTAGGACGTGCGTATATATTTTTTACCCTACAGTGAAGCGATTTATAAATTAAAATAAACTGTCAAGGTCAGTCTTTCTTAATAGGGAAGTTTCTAAAGAAACAACATCAGTAGAAAAACTTTGTAATGAAGTTTTGTTAAGTTTCCAAAAAATGTATTCTGTTGAATGTTTTCTAAAAGAAATATAATATTACTGGAAACATATCAAAAGACATTACAAAAAAGTTTCCAAGAAGTTTATCTTGTTGGAAATACAGTTTTTTTTCCTTTATAGACTTTCCAAGGAACATTACTGATAATGACAAGACATGCTAAAATTCTTTATAAGAAAATTTTGATCAAGTTTGTAAGAAATTTGTCATATTTATCATTTGAAAGTCTTAAAATCTATATCTTTTAGATTTTATTCTACGAAACATTGCTGGAAATTTGGGAAAATACTTTACCGTTTGGCTTGTTAGAAGACAAAATTCTTACATTTTTTACTTTTACCAACTTTCCAAAAAACAATTTGGATGAAAACGTAAAAATACTTCATAAGGTGGTTTTGTTCAAGTTTCCAAAAAAAAAATACTCAGTTGAAAGTTTTTTTCTATAAAAAATTATGCACTTTTTCTCTTTTCAGACCTAACAAGTAATGATTTTTTTTTTATATGTCAAAGGAACCTTAAAACTCTTGCGGCAACGACTTAACAAAGGAGGTAGGATTTTTAACAAAAATTGCCGCGAAAGTAATTTTACTGACTTGCCAAAAATCATTATTGCTGTAAACATATCAAAAGTCTTAATAAGAAAATATTGTTCAAGTTTCCATAAAATTTGCGCAGTTACAAGTTTCAGCTATCAGAAATCTTTCATTTTTTCTCTTTTGCAGACTAAACAATAAACAAAGTTTATTAGAAGTTTTTATCTGTCAAAACATCTTTAAAGTTCTTATAGTAAAGACTTTTAATTAACCTTAGGTAATTTTAAATTAGAACATTTGTTATCTTTTATATTATTATATTTATTTTCCTGACATTTGTTTCAATCAGCGACTATATCTTAAATCTTCCATGGTGAAGCCTATTTACCAATTTCTAAGAAAATTGCTGGAAACATTTCAAAAAACTTTACAAGGAAGTTTACTTCAAGTTACTAAGATATCACTTAATTAAAACACAGTTATATTCCTTTCTTCACTTTTTATACTTTTACTACATTAAGTTACTAAGATATGTTTGATGTTGGAAATTTTTATCTGCCAAGAAAAACCTTTTAGTTCTCGTGGTAAAGTCTGTTTATGAATCGAGTTCACCACTGTATGAGAAAAATGTAACGAATGTAATTGTACAGACTTTCTAAGAAACAACATTGCTAAAAACATGTCAAAAGACTTTAAAAGGAAGTTTTGTTCCAATTTCTAAGATATTTATCCTGTTGGAAATTATTGTCTTTGAAAAAACACCCTAACATTTTCGTGGTAAAGACTATTTATGAAATTAGTAAACAAATTTCTAAGGAAAATGCAGCGAAAGAAATTATGAGGACTTTGCAAGTAACAACGTTGCTGAAAACAAGCCAAAGGACTTTAAAAAGGAAGTTTGTTCATGTTGGAAATTATTATTTGTCGAAACAAACCTTGTAAAGACTAACTACGAATCTTGATTACCATTCAGAAAGCGATTCGAAGTGTAAAAGGCAGAATTTCTGAGAAAGATGCTATGAAAGTAATTTTATGGACTTCTCAAGAAACGACTGTACTGGAAACATGCCAAAAGACTTTACATGGAAGATTTGTTAAAGATTTTAAGAAATTTTTTTCGGATGGAAGTTTGTATCTGTAAAAAATCTAGCATTTTTTCTCTTTTGCAGACTCCCCAAGAAACACTATTGCTGGAAGCATACCAAGATAAGATTTTACAAGGTATTAAAAAGTTTATCCTATTGGAAAACATTATTTTACAAAAAAATCTTGAAGGCTTTGAGTTAAAGACTATCTACGAATCCAGAGCAAACAAAGAACAATTAAATATCGAAATTTCTAGTGCAGTATTAATATTTCTCTCATGATTAAAGAGCAATTATTTTGGTGTAGGAGGCAGAATTTAATAATAATATAACTTTATTTTCAAGGTGTCACCTACATGTATAAAATAAAAATTGCGTCAGCTTTTCTAAGAAAAATGCGACGAAGTAATTTGACTGACTTCCCTAGAAGAAACATTGCTGGAAACAAGTTAAAAGACATTACAAAGTTTTGTTCAAGTTTTTAAAAAGTTTTTCTATTGGAAGACATTATCTGTCAAAAAAACCTTAAAATGTTTGTATTAAAGACTATCTACGAATTCAGATCAAAGGAAGCGCAAGTCTCTTCGTATAGGAAGCAAATTTACTGTGAAAAAAGCTAAGAAAGTAATTTTGCAGACTTCCAAGAAACAACATTGCTAAAAACATCTCATAAGGCTTTACTAGGATGTTTTATTCAAGTTTCCAAGAAATTTGTCCTGTTGGAAGTTTGTATCTGTCAAAAATCTTGCATTTTCTCTCTTCTACTGACTTATCTACAAACACTATTGCCGGAAGCATGCCAAAAGACTGTACAAGGAAGTTTTGTTTAAGTTTTCAAGAAGTTTATCTTGTGGGAAGTTAAAAATTTTCTGGTAAAGACTATCTACGAATCCAGATCAAACACAGGGTAATTCTTTTGGTGCAGGAGACAGAATTTCTGAGAAAAATGCAACAAAGGAAATTTTAAGAACTTCCCAAGAAACAACATTGCTAGAAACATGTTAAAAAAACTTTATAAGGAAGTTTTGTTTAAATTTTCAAGAAATATATGCTGTTGGTAGTTTTTTGCTATCAAAAACCTTGCAATTTTTTTGTTTTACAGACTTCCCAAGAAATATTATAGGTGGAAACGTGTCAAACAACTTTACAAGGAAGTTTTGTTCAAGTTTTCAAAAAGTTTATCCTATTAGAAGTTAAACCTTATTTTTTTTGGTAAAGACTATATACGAATTCAGATTACCATATTAAGGACAATTCTCTTGGTGTATGAGGCAGGATTTCTGACAACAAATGCAGCGAAAGTAATTTCATAGACTTCCCAGGAAATTTTATTGCTGAAACATGTAAAATAACTTACTTAACACGAAAAAGTTTTGTTCAAGTTTCCAAGAAATTTGCCATCTTGGAAGTTTTCATTTGTCATAAAAAAATCTGGCATGTTTCCTTTAGGCTTTCCAAAAAATATTATTGTTGGAAACATGTCAATACTTTTATCCAAGCTTAAAAGAAGTTTATCCTGTTGGAAGTTATTATCTGTCAAAAAATACCTTAAAGTTTTTATGGTAAAGATTATCTACGAATCCAGAATACTATAGGAGGCATAACTTCCGAGAAAGAAACTTTATTGCTGAAAACACGTGAAATTTCTTTACGAGAAAGTTTTGTGTAAGTTTTCAAGACACATATTCTATTGGAAGCTTTTATTTGTTAAAAATCTTTCTTTTAAAGGCTTCCCAAGAAACATTAGAGCTGAAAAATTGTCAAAAAAATGTTCAAGGAAGTTTTTAAGAAGTTTATTGGAAGTTAAACCTTAAAGTTTTTCTAGTAAAGACTATCTACGAATCAAGATCAAACAAAGGGCAATTCTCTTGGTGTAGGAGACAATTTCTGAGAAACATTGCGACGAATGTAATTTTACGGACTTCCCAAAAAAACAACATTTTTGGAAACATATCAAAAGATATTACAAGAAAGTTTTTTTTCACTTTTCCAAGAAATTTGTCTGGTTGAAAGTTTGAAAATCTTGAATTTTTTTCTCTTTTACAGACTTTTTAAAAATCAACGTGTTGGCTTCCCAAGAAACATTAGAGCTGAAAAATTGTAAAAAAAAAATTATCAAGGAAGTTTTCAAGAAATTTATTGGAAGTTAAACCTTAAAGTTTTTCTAGTAAAGACTATCTACGAATCAAGATCAAACAAAGGGCAATTCTCTTGGTGTAGGAGACAATTTTTGAGAAAAATGCGACGAATGTAATTTTACGAACTTCCAAAAAAACAACATTTTGGAAACATGTCAAAAGATATTACAAGAAAGTTTTTTTTCCAAGAAATTTGTCTGGTTGAAAGTTTGAAAATCTTGAATTTTTTCTCTTCTACAGACTTTTTAAAAATCAACGTGTTTAAATACTGTACAAGAAAGTTTCGTTTAAGTTTCCGAAAAAAATGTCTTGTTGGAAGTTTTTACCTGTTAAAAATAATTTTTACTCTTTTACAGACTTCCCAAGAAATATTATTGCTGGAAATATGTCTCTTTTACAAACTTCCCAAAAAATACTATTGTCGGAAGCATGTCAAAAGACTTTACAAGGAAGTTTTGTTCAAGTTATTAAAACGTATCCTATAGAAGAAATTTTCTGTCAAAAACCTTAAAGTTTTTGTGGTAAAGACTATCTACGAATCCAGATCAAACAAAGTTTACGGAACAATGTTGAAAACATGTCAAAAATTAGTCCTGTTGAAAGTTTTTATCTGTCAATAATCATGTATTTCTTCTCTTTTACGGATTTCCCAGGAAACACTATTGCCGGAAGCATGCTTAAAGACTTTACAAAGAAAGTTGTGTTTAAGTTTGCAAGAAGTATATCCAATTGGAAGTTATTATCTGCCTAAACATTCGTAAAGTTTTTGTGATAAAGACTATATTCGAATCTAGATCAATAAACACCTCTTGATGTAGGAGCCAGAATTTCTGAGGAAAATACGACGAAAGTAATTTTACAGACAAAAAGCAACATTGTTGAAAACACGTTAAAAGATTTTACAGAAAAGTTTTGTTCAAGTTCCCGAGAAATTAGTTCGAAAGTTTCTATCAGTCAAAAATCTTTTCCTCTTTTCTTTTATTGACTTTCTAAAAAAACATTATTGTTGGAAATATGACAAAAGACTTTACAAGGAAGTCTTGTTTAAGTTTTCAAGAAGTTTATTCTATTGGAAATTATTATCTGTCAAAAAAATAACATTAAAGTTTTTGTGGTAAAGACCTATGATTCCAGATCATACAAATTGCAATTCACTTGGTTTAGGAGGCAGAATTTCTGAAAAAAATGCGAGGAAAGTAATTTTAGGGACTTCCCTAGAAACAGCATTGCTGGAAACATGCCAGAAGGCTTTACAAGAAAGCTTTGTTTAAGATTCTAAGAAGTTTGTTATGTTGGAAGCTATAATCTGTCAAAAATCTTCCATTTTTTCTCTTTTACAAACTTCAAAAAAAAAGTGATTGCTGGGAACATGTGTAAATACTTTATATTATAATAAGAGTTTGTTCAAATATTCAAGAAATTTGTTCTGTTGGAAGTTTTTATATTACAAAAAACTTGATTTTTTTCTCTTTTACAGACTTTTTGAAAAAAACGATTGCTGAAAAAATGTCAAAAGACTTTCCAAAGAAGTTCAAGTTTTTAAAATGTTTATCCTATTGGAAGTTATTATCTGTTCAAAGTGTTTTTGGAAAGACTATCTATGAATACAAAGGGTAATTCTAGAAGGAAGAAGTTCTGAGAAAAATGCGACGAAGGTAATTTTAAAGACATTGGTGAAAACAAGTCTTTAAAGGAATATTTGCTCAAGTTTATAAAAAAATTTCTTGTTTTCATCTGTCAAAAATGTAGTACTTTTCCTCTATTAGACATCCTAAAAATTTTATTGTTAAGAACATGAGAAAATTTGTCCTGTTGGAAGATTTTACCTGTAATAAATTTTGCATTTTTCCTTTTTACAGGCCTCCCAAGAAACATTATTGCTGAAACATGTAAAAATACTTTACAATAAAGTTCTGTTTCAGTTCCTAAGTTTATCCTGTTTATCTGTCATAAAATCCTTAAAGTTTTCGTGGTTAAACTATCTGGACAGAAATAATCTAATCTCTAAATGTCAATTTGGTTTCAGATATGGAAGGAACAGAAAACAGGCACTAGTTAAATTTGTTGAAGATGTTTTCAGAGGTTTGGAAAATAAGTCATACGTTATAACCAGCTTTATGGACTTGCTCAGGAGTGAGGCAAAATAGTATAAAGGCCGCATAATTTTTATTCAAGCCCTCATAAATATTCCGCTTCGACTGTTATTTATCACTTGTTAACCAAACAGTTTTAGAATAACATTTTATTCACCGAAGCAAGATAAGGAATGAGGTCCGCTTCGTTTTAATTATTATAGTTAATTATTGAAGATTTGTATCCTTAAAACTAAGTTAAGTTTGCTAATGAAACTTTATTTACTCTTATATTGGCATTAAGCAATTAATCAAGCCTGTAATTAAGTTTTCCGTTATATACAGGGTCTATTAAGAAAGTGACGCGCATGATTTTTTCGTGACGCGACTCTCCATCGCAGCGGTGTAAAACGAGTCGTAAAATGCGGTAAAGGGTCTGCTCTTCCAATGCAAAAGGCCGTCAGTCTGCTCCGAGCAGTCTGTATTGAAGGATGTGAGTCCGCGTGAAGTGCGTTTTTCGTTGGCTTGAAACATTTGAAATACTTCAAGGTTGACAGCATTTCAAGGCCATCGTCCGGAATATGGTACTTGGAGTTCGTCAACGAACATCGTTCTGGGTGCCCAAAAACGTTTTTTTTTGTTTTGACGTTGCAGAAATTGTCAATTTTGAGTTTGTAGGGCATTGAGAAACTATTAACTCAGCCTTTTATCTACAGGTATTCAAGAGATTGAAACGCTGAGTCGCGCTCTTGACGGTTATTTCACTATAAGAAAAAAATTATAGGATCAAATAATAATTGATTAGACATCGATCACGAGATTCTTCATGCATGCTATTTCTATATTTATCAGTATATAAATAAACTTGTTAACCTCAAGACTTTCAATCTGATTACTGATTCAGATAAATGCCAATTAACATTCCCAATTCTTATAAATTGCTAGTCATTAAATAATTAGTTCACTAGGTAAATAAACACATTTAATTTAAAATTATTTTTATTATTTATTATTATATTTGTATTTAAATTTATCTAGACATTATGCACGCGTTTATTATCTAAATGTCTAGGCCTTGAATAACTAATTAATTATCTAAATCAACAGATAATATTCAAAACGTAATATTTGCGCATAGTAAAAAAAATAAATAACAGCATTAAAATCAAATACAGATTACATTAACGTTAATATTAACTCATAGCTAATCTCACTATCCTTCAATTCAAGCACCACCAAAAGTGATTACGCGGTCTTGATTACATAACTGCAATGTAGTTTAACGCATTTGACCTATGATTCTTAAACATTCAGTAGTGGTCGGTTCGAGTTGGAAGCCAGTCGATTGCCACGGTATCAATTGAATAAAAATGAAAGTCCTTTTGGTGTTCTTCGTATGTTTTGCGTCCTCGTATGCGGCGAAGGTATTAGGCGTGTTTCACATGCCATCGTACAGTCACTTCTCTCCAGGGCAAACACTGATGAACGCACTGGTGGATCAAGGTCATGAAGTGTCCGTCATTGCATCTTTTGATGACAAAGGATCGAAATTTAAAACGATACATCTTACTGGAATGGTGGATAAAGTTGATGGTTAGTTAAAATTTTCTTTTTTTAAAATAAATAATAATTCCGTGAATAGGCAGAAAGACCTCTGATCGATAGCCTTTTGACGAACTAACTCACTAACACATCATCCATTATTTATTATTTAAATGTAAATATGTATAGTTTGTCAATAAAAATGTGTATTTATTAATTCCGTGAAGTAAATATTAAGTTATCGTATTTCTGACCTACCCGCATTAATAAT
Source organism: Ontholestes murinus (assembly GCA_963969525.1). Classification (NCBI taxonomy): domain Eukaryota; kingdom Metazoa; phylum Arthropoda; class Insecta; order Coleoptera; family Staphylinidae; genus Ontholestes; species Ontholestes murinus. The sequence continues at coordinate 12,224,240 of OZ018393.1, forward strand.
ACCTTAATACAGCGTACTCCTGACTTTTTACAAAAGATTTATTCGACACTTAATTATAATTGTCTACTTTATTGATGTAAATCATTTGAAAGTAAATCATTGCATTACTTATCTAAGATTAAACCCGTAATTCGTTAGGGTAGGTCAGGAATACGGTAAGATATTTTATGATTTTATGATTAAATCAAGTTGGTCAAGAATATTGAGTTAGGTCGGAATTACGCCAGATCAATTCATGTTTAATTTAGGTAATTAATAATTTATTAACTTAGGTTAAGAATCCGCTTCCCAATTTATTATTATGACAGGTCAATGATTGTTTTAGTTAATGTATAATGAATTAAATGTAAAAAAACTAATTTGAAAATAATTATCATTTTATTAAACAAAAAATCAGCTAAAATTTTTCTTAAAAGTACAGTTGCAAAATTTCTCAAAAAAGGCTTAAATATTGCTATTAAATAGTAGATTTTTTTTAATAAATAATAGTATTAACATTACATATCAACAATTGAATTTTATAATGAAAAACCAGCTAAAACTTTCCTAAAAAATATATTTAAAACAAATATTATTTTTAAAGACATCTGAAAAAATAATAATAATTTTATCTTAACCAATTAAAAATTGGTTTAAAAGGAGAATTAAATCTTTTCAAAAACTTACAACATTTTTAAACAATGCAAAAAACGATTGAATAAAAATATAGATTTAAATACATTACTAATGATTGATTTTTTTTAAGATAACTAAAATCCTCTAAAAACTTTATAAATTATAAAATTAATATTACAAAAAACAGTCTATTAATTTTTTTTATAAAAAAACCCTATTGATCATTTTCCAATATATACAGGGTCCATTATAAAAGTAATGCGCATTTTCTAAGCTACAATTGCTTAAAATTCTTCAAAATACACTTCCGGAAACGTGTCCTAAACTCTCCGGTGGGAATGCCTCTTAGGAACGTTAAAATATCCTTTTTGATGTTTACCACGGACTTCCAATTCTTTCCATTTAGCTCTCTTCAGTTGGGGAAACTAAAAACAGTCGCTCGGAGCCAAGTCAGTTGATAGACCACCGTAATGTTGCTGCGGGACGTCAAAAAAGACAATTAGCATCGTTTTGGTTATTCACGCTGATTTGCTTTTTGTATTCTGGATTGTACTTTAATGCTTCTTGAAGCACACACTTCACGTGGAGGCACGTCTTTCCACTCAGACTACTCGAAGCACAAATGGCGACCTTTTAAAACATTTCCGGACCTATTTTACCCCACTGAGGAGGATAGTCGCGTCACAATAAAATCTAGTACATTACTTTCTTAATAGACCCTGTATATATATACAACATCTTTATTAACAAACAAAAATACAGATAAGACAAATATAATACATTTATGATGATATGAGTGATGGGAGGTTAGTTTGTTAAGTGGTTACCGACCGGAGGTCTTTCAGCCCTGATTTGTCCTTGTCGATGTGTAACGTCAGTCTGTCTCTGATGGTGATGATGATGGTGATGGATGATGTGATGAGATGAATTCGAAAGTAGTGAATGGAGGGGTTTTGAATTTTGGGATCAGGTTAGGATTTCTGCGCAAGCAGTAGAGGGTAAGGATGTGGTAGTTGAAGGGATTTTTGGAGAATTTTTCGCTTAAGTATAGAAGGCGTTCCTTTATGGGTATAACAGATGTAGATTCATATAGGAGTTGGTTAGAGGGATTGTGTAGAGGATTACTGGGGTGGCGGATTTTGGTTAGAATTCTAAGGGAGGATCGCTCGCTAACTTGGATATTGTGGATAGTAGGATTGCAGGAGTTGGAGAAAAGGACATTACCATAGTCGAGTAGAGGACGGCAGATCATTTTATAGATTTTAACCGCTGTTTGTATAGATATGCCGTTCTTTTTGTATGTTAAGTTTCTAAACATTTTGGCTCTAGCTATAATTTTTGTTTTGTTTAAATCTGTATGTTGTTTGAATTTGACTTTTCGGTCTATGGTAATGCCTAGGTATTTTATGGATGTAGAAGGGGAAACAGTTGTGTTTGAGATATGAATATTGTGTGCAGGACTATTGTTACGGTGATAGGGAATTAGAAGCTGGGATTTATGGGGATTGATTTTAATTCGCCATTTGCAAAACCAGTGTTGTAGGGTGTCAATAAGCTGCTGAAGGGATTCGAGAGCTTTAGGTACGGAGGGTGCATGGGAAATTAGGGCTGTATCATCTGCAAATTGGAGGAGATATTTAGAAGGGTTAAAGTGAAGAGGATCAGGGTTGTAGATGTCGAAGCAGAAGATGTTGTAAAGTAGGGGAGATAGAGGGGATCCTTGAGGTAGCCCTTGTACAGGAGTGAAAGGGGGGGAGTAGGAGTTGTTGATTTTGACTTTGAGGGATCTGTTTGAAAGGAATTGTATATTAAAATGCTTTTCAATTAATAAAAGCAATTGAAAACTTAAAAAAAAATATTTGGAAAGTTTATAAATAATAGTATTAACACTAACAGTTCAAAAAATGATTGAAATTTTCCCAAAAACTCAATTATAAGCTATTGATAATGAGTGCATAGTACCCGAAATGTACATCTAGCGAAATAAAAATTAATTGTGAAGAAAGTGTTTTAATCAAGTTTGAATCATATCTTCACGTAACTCAACAAGAAATTTCTATCCCGAAAACTTAAAAAAATGTTTTCTTATAAAAAAGAAACAACTTAAAATAATTTTAATATCACCAAAATCAATTGAAAATTTATTCATTTTTAAATACATTTTCAATTGATATTGGTGAAATTAAAATTATTTTCAATTGTTTCTTTTTCTTAAGAAACTATTTTTTAAGGTTTTGGTATAGAAATTTGTTGAGTTAAAGACTTTCCTCTTTAATAATTTGAATTTATTTGGGAAATCACCTTTTACAAAAATGTGTTTCATTATTCACAAATAAATAAATACATAAATAATATAAATAAGCAGATATTAAAAAATTTAAATTGAAGGTTGATTTTTTTTAAACAATCAATTGTAAATGCTGTGAACTAAACGTCCTACATTAAGATTTCAGAAAAGAAAAAGGCAAAGAATGCAAAGAAAACCTTAAAAAAACAATCGAAATAAAATTTCTCAAAATAACTAAAATTGTATTGATTGAAATTTACGAATAAAAATAAAATAACATAGAAATCATTATATTTTTTAACAGTTGAAGAAACATTGAAAATTTTCTCAAAAAAGAATGGAAACATGAAAATTGAAATAAATTAAAACTTTCATCAAAAAATCATATGAAATATTTATTAAACATATAGTTTTTATATAAAAATTTGACTAAAATAATTACAATTGAAAATTTTTAAAAGTCGTGAATGATACAAAATCAATTGAAATCTCTTGCAAATTATGGAAAATCATGTGAAGCTTTTTGAATTTTGCTGAAAAATTCTAAAAATTGCATTTATGATAAATTTAAGCAAGAAATAAAAAAGTACTCGCAAAATATATTTGAAAAATGTTACATTTTTCAAATAAGGTAGAACAATCTAAGATTTTTTTTTTCATTTTAAATTTTCTAAATAACTATTTGACAACATTCTAAAAAATTATTACAGTGTAAAATTCACATTAACAAAATGCAATTTGAAAAATACATTTCTAAAAAATTTCGATGATACTAAGCAAAAAATAAAGAAATATTCTCAAAATGTATTTTTAAAAAATCCTAAAAAGTTCTAAAAATCAGCTAGAAAATTTTTTAATTTACTAGAAAATCATTGCAATTGCAAAAAGAATTTTCTAGAAAGTTTCAATTTGATAAAGTTAGAAATATTGCAATATTTGACGTATTTCTAAAAACATCTAAAAATCTGGAAATAACTAAAAAATTCTAAACGGCCCTATATGAATTGTCGCAATTCGCAAGAGTAATTCTTAGAAAATAACTCTTACCTAATCATATCAAATTTCACTAAGAATTTCTCTTGCAAATTGTGGCAAATCATGTGAAGCCTTTTTTTACTGAAAAATTCTAAAAATTGCATTTCTGAAAATTTTTGATAAATTTAAGCAATAAATAAAGAAGTACTCGCAAAATATATTTTAAAAATGTTACTTTTTACAAACAAGGTAGAACAATCCAAATTTTTTTCATTTTGAATTTTCTAAAAAAACCATTTGATAATATTCTAAAAAAATGTTACAGTGTAAAATTTACTTTAAAAAAATGCAATTTGAAAAATACATTTCTAAAAAATTTCGATGATATTAAGCAAAAATTAAAGAAATATTCTCAAAATGTATTTAAAAAAATCCTAATATGTTCTAAAAATCAGCTAGAAAATTTTTGAATTTACTAGAAAATCATTGCAATTGCAAAAAGATTTTCTAGAAAATTTCAGTTTGATGAAGCAAGAAATATTGCTATATTTGACATATTGCTAAAAACATCTAAAAATCTGGAGAGAAATAACTAAAAAATTTTAAAAGGCCTTATATGAATTACCGAAATTTGCAAGAGTAATTCTTAGAGAATAATTCTTGCCTCATCATATCAAATTTCTCTTGCAAATTATGGCAAATCATGTGAAGCCTTTTGAATTCTAAAAATTGCATTTCTGAAAATTTTTAATAAATTTAAGCAATAAATAAAGAATTACTCGCAAAATATATTTGAAAAATGTTACTTTTTACAAATAAGGTAAAACAATCTAAGATTTTTTTTCATTTTGAATTTTCTAAAAAACTATTTGACAACATTCTAAAAAATTATTGCAGTGTAAATTTACTAGAAAATCATTGCAATTGTAAGAAGATTTTTCTAGAAAATTTCAGTTTGATAAAGCAAGAAATATTGCTATATTTGACATATTGCTAAAAACATCTAAAAATCTGGAGAGAAATAACTAAAAAATTCTAAAAGGCCCTATATGAATTGCGGAAATTTGCAAGAGTAATTCGAAGAGAATAATTCTTATCCAATCATATCAAATTTCTCTTGCAAATTGTGGCAAATAATCTGAAGCCTTTTAGAATTTTACTGAAAAATTATAAAAATTGCAATTTGGAAGATTGATTCCTAAAAAATTTTGATAAATTTAAGCAAGAAATAAAGAATTACTCGCAAAATATATTTGAAAAATGTTACAACGTTCTACAAATAAGGTAGAAAGAATAATCTAAGAAACCGTTTTTTTTTTATTTTGAATTTTCAAACGATTTCTTTTAAAAATTCTTTACTATAATAAGTAATTCAATTATTAAATTGTATATTGATTTTATTCTAATAAAAATTTAATGAGTAAAATTCGCGCTTGTGTTTTACTGGTTGGAATGTGTAATAGTGGACACCCACCCACCCTACATAAATATATTAAAACTTAAAATAAAACACTAACGATGGTTTTCTATAAATTCTACACTGCTTTAGTGTTTGGTTTCTTGGAAACATAACGATGATCAGTAACTGAACTAATCGTATATATGTAGGGTGGGTGGGTGGCCTCTATTCCAACCTCCAACCAATAAAACATACCCTAGATTTAACGATGGTTTTCTATACATTCTACACTGCTTTGGTGTTGGTTTCTTGGAAACATAACGACGATCAGTAACTGAACTAATCGTGTATATGTAGGGTGGGTGGGTGGCCTCTATCCCACCCTCCAACCAATACAACATACCCTATATTTAATTAAAATCTCTTGCATATAGTGAATAATTAGTTTGTTAAATGGTCCTTTTTTTATCTAATAGACACATATGGTATATATTAAGTTGGTGAGTGTCTACTATTCCGTCATACATTTTATTTTTATTTTTGTCAGAGTTCCTTTGAAAAATCTTAAGGCATCGGAAGTAATTTATTTATAACACATTAATAAATTAATTCTATTCTAATAAAAATTTAATCAGTAAAATTCGCGCGTATGTTTTACTGTTTGGAAGGGGTAATAGAGGCCACCCACCCACCCTACATATTTTTTTAAACTTAAACTGAAACAGTGTCGATGGTTTTCTATAAATTCATCACTTCCTTCATTGTTGTTTTGCTGGAAACTTAACGACGATCAGTAACTGCAGTAATCATGTATATGTAGGTTGGGTGGGTGGCCTCTATCCCACCCTTCAACCAGTAAACCATATCCAAGCTTTAAACAACTTAAAATGACTATAACTCTATGATGAATTAGGTTAGAAATAATTATCTCATATGTGATATTGGATGAAAGAGAAAAAAATAATCTATCGAATAATAACAAATTTCTCTAAGAATTTCTCTTCCAAATTATGGCAAATTATCTGAAGCCTTTTAGAATTTTACTGAAAAATTTAAAAAATGGCAATTTGGAAGATTCATTCCTGAAAAGTTTTGATGAATTTAAGCAAGAAATAAAGAATTACTCGGAAAATATATTTGAAAAATGTTACAACGTTCTACAAATAATGAAGGAAGAATAATCTAAGAAAAAGTTTCTTATTTTGAATTTACAAAATGTTTCTTTTAAAAATTCTTTACTATAATAAGTAATTCAATTATTAAATTGTATAGTGATTTTATTGTAATAAAAATTTAATGAGTAAAATTCGCGTTTATGTTTTACTCTTCATACCCAAGATTTAAAGAACTTAAAATGATTATAACGATTATATTGAATATTGGATTAAAGAGAAAAAATAATCTATTGAATGAGGTCACAGTCAGCTACGGTTTCCATTAAAAAAATGTAAGTTTGCGTCATATCTGGAAAAATAATGGCGATAAACATTTTATGATTATATTTTATTAATCTGCATAAAAATTGACACTTTTAATTGTCTTCTTTTCCCATTTAATTGTTTTTCTATGTATTTAGAATTTTTCAGAAATTTTTTTAAATTTTTCTTTAAAGATTTTTGAAATTTCAGAAATTTCTCCTCCACACTTTTAATTTTTATTGCAACTTCGTTTCCAAAGAATTTTCATCGAGAATTCTACAAGTTTAGCAAAGATTTTATTCAAGAGTTTCAAAATTTTTCAGAAAGTCATTATTTATATTTATTTTTAGAAATTTCTTCGTGGTTTTTGTAGAATATTTTGTTCAACTTTTTCTATAATTTTCTCAGATCAGATCCATACTTTAAGTTTTTTTTACATTGAGGTTTTTAGAATTTTTCATTTTGGATTTATAAAACTTTTTATTTTAAGAATTCTAGAAGTGTACAGTAATTTCTTTTTCTTATCTAATAAATAAATAGATATTTCCAGAATTTTTAGCAAAGATTTTATTCGAGAGTTCTAGATTTTTCAGAAAGTTCTTTCAAGATTTTGTTTAACTTTACAATTTATTAGGAATTTTTTTTCTAAATTTCTAGAACTCACTTAGAGGTTTCTGGAAGTTTAAGGAATTTCTTCTCCATATTTTCGGTTATTTGCATCTTTCTTTCCAAAGAGTTTTGATCGAGGATTCTAGAATTTTTCACAAGTTTTCCTTGTAGATTTTTAGAACTTTTTTGGAGGATTCTAAAAGTTTAAAGTAATTTCTTCTTCATATATCCAGAACTTTTAGCAAAGGTCATATTCGAGAGTTTTTTTAGAAAGTTCGTTTCAATATTTATAGAATTTTCTTCGAGGCTGTTTCCAGTAATTTCTCTTCCAGATTTTAATATTTAGATTTTAACATTGTCTTATACATTGCAAAGATTTCCTTCAGGGCTCAAAAATTAAAATCTTTTCCAGAACTTTGACTTTTTTCGAGAGTTCAGAAATTTCCAGTAACTTTTATTCAGATTTGGAGGCCATAGATTTTTCTAGAAAATCTGTTCCTAGAAAGGTTGCCTAATGTTCTAAATTGTTCTCGCTCTCGCCATTGACGTTCTTTCGACAGCATCAAATGTTAGTTTTTTAACATTCTTAATTGGTAAATCAAAAAACATTCTTCAATGTGAAGGATGTGCTCAGAAATAATTCTTTCAATATCTGTAGAACCGTTTCAATATTGGCAACTGTTTCAGTCATTCCTCCAGATATCAAGATTGTTTTGTTTTCAAGCTGTCTTTTAAATTGCAAAGTTTTTAGAATTAAAAAAAAATCTAGAAATGTAGATTTTTTGTAGAATTCAGAAAATTTCCAGTAAATTGTGAAGATTTAAATGAGGGCCTTTTCAGAAAATTTGTTTTTAAAAATCTAGACGTTTTTTGAGAGTATCTAGTAATTTCTTCTCCACATTTCCCGATTTTTTCAACTTGTCTTCTAAATCGGAAAGATTTTCTTTGAGGCTCTAGAATTTTTTGAAATTTTCTTCTAGAAATCTAGATTATGTTCTCGAGGGTTCAGGAAATTTCTAGTAACTTATTCTCTAGAGGTCAAGAGTTTTTTTGAAGTCGTTTTGAAGATTTTCTATGTGGCGTTAGGATTTTCTAGATTTTTTTTTTCTAAAAGTTTAGAGTTTAGAAAATGATCAATTTTTTTTTCAACTTTTCTTATAAATTGCGAAGATTTTTTTCGGGCTCTAAATGTTTTTTTAATTCTTCTTCTTAATGAGAATTCAGGTGAATTTCAGCAATTGCTTCTCTAAAAATAGTTTTCGAGATCCCCATAGAGAACATCTACAAAAAACTCCCCCTGTTTAAAATTAAAGTCACAACCTTCAATTATCATTTAGGTTATTTAAAATTAATATAATAACTTTTTGTTGGTAAAAGTTGATAAATATATTGTAACCATTTCTTATTATTTTTTAGTTGTTAAGAAAAATATGAACATGTTTGAGGTACCATTTTCTAAAAATGTAATAACATCCGTAATATTCCTCCATATGATGGGACTGGATTTCATAGACTGGACCATGGAGCACCCAAACGTGCAGTCCTTGTTAAAATCCGACGAAAAATTCGACGTCGTCATATTCGAGCAGTTCTTTAACGAAGCCTTCCACGGATTCTGCCACCACTTCAACGCCTCGTGCATACTTTACTCGGCCATGGCCAGTAACTACATCTTGAATCCCATAGTGAGAAACCCCGAGGATCCATCGTACATGATGCAATTATTCACACCGAATCGAGATACTAACGATTTCCTCACGCGCTTGGAGAATACGTTGATATTGGGCTATCAAAGCCTAGTATTCCACTTCATGGCTGTTCCTCAACAAAACACGAAGTTGCAGAAATACTTCCCCAACAGTCCTTACATAAAGGATCTGATGTACAGAACGGATTTGATTCTTTTGAATTCGCATCTGAGTTACAGCAATGTTGTTCCGCACGTGCCTAGCATGGTGGAGATTGGTGGGTTTCATATTAAAGAAGTCGGAAAACTGCCTGAAGTATTACAGAGGTATTTAGATCAGGCCAAAGAGGGCGTGGTGTATTTCAGCATGGGTTCAGTGATTGCTGGTAAGGATATGCCCGAGGAGAAGAGGAGGATGTTTATCAATGCGTTCGCCAAGTTGAAATTGAAAGTGTTGTGGAAATTCGAGGAGGATCTGCAAGGGTTGCCCAGTAATGTTAAGATACAAAAGTGGGTGCCACAGAAGGAGGCTTTAGGTAAGCATACGGTTTATATATCTATTTACTTAATTTGTTTGTGAGTAATTATTTTATTTTCTGAATTGATTATAATTACGCATTTTTTAATCGGTTATGAATGGAGTTGTTGGATTTTAATAGTACGTGAAAGTGTTTTAATTAATTATGAATTGAGATGTTTATTCAAAATTTCTCAAAACTTTTTTAATTGTTAATTTTGGTTTATTTTTAGCACATCCAAATGTTAAACTGTTTGTAACACATGGAGGACTGTCCAGTACGATCGAATCGATTCATTTTGGAGTGCCGGTTGTGGGTATTCCAATTTTCGGCGACCAAGAGAATAATATGAAAATATGCGAACAATTGGGGCTTGGGGTTACAGTGGATTTTTGGAATCTTAGCGAAGATGCTGTCTTTAATGCCATCGACACTGTACTTAATAACAAACGGTGAGTGCCCACAGATAAGAAACGAAAAATATTAGTAAAGTGTTTATTTTTCAATCTACTTCGTGATAAGAAAAGATGCAATAATTCTTATTTAGATCTTGTTGTAACATTCGTGTATTTAAAAACTTTTAATTGATTTATCGTAAAATAATTGAATAAGTTTTTCTTTTTTAATAACGCATTTAGGTAATTACTCAACTCATATTTTGCGTACAATATTGGGTACACAATATTAGTTTCTTGTCTTTAATAGAAACTCTAAACAAATATTTATACAATTTTTCATGTCTTCAAAAGGAAGAGTTTGAATTGTAATATCCGTTGAGCATATATTAAAAAAAAAACGCTGAATCTCTAAAATGAACAGTATAATATCTTGATTGACTCAAAAACTGTTCATATATGCACAACGGATATTACAATACAAACTCTTCCTTTTAAAGGCATGAAAAATTGTAAAGTCTAATTTAAGCAGTCTTATTAATACTTAGAAAACAGTTTATTTAAAATTGAAGAAAGTGTCTAGAATTATTAAACAACCTTTAAAATTTTACACATATGAATTATTTTTTTTAAATTTAAGCTATATAATTTATATACCAGTGTTAGTTTTATCACATAAATATTATTAAATACGTTCAGTTTAATTTCAAATCTACAAAATTATTATTTACTCAGCTAATTCACGGAATTATTCGAATCAGCTATATTAAATATTATATAACCTTAATCTCGACCATTAAATTTCATTATCAAGTGCGATGTCTAGAGTTACAATCAATAAAGTTGTCGTTATTTGGGTTCACAAGTTCATTATACTGCAACATGAATCCACATACAAGATAACACAATTAGATAGATAAGAACAGCGGTAAATATTGAATTACTTAAAAATCATCGTAATTGTTTAGATAGTGTGCATTGCATGAACTCTATTCCAACAATCAATTGTTAAAACTAATTTTATTATTATATTTATAGGAATAGTTTCGTAATGATGAATTGTTAAACCCATAATAATCAAATTTATTATTCTAATTTACCATCCAATATATTTATTATAAGCTCAGATTTTGTTAAAATAGTGTGTGTATATTTTTGCAAAATTTGAGCTTATAATAAATAAATTGGATGGTGAATTAGAATAATATTATTACTCATTGCTTACATTTTGAAACTCCTCTGAACGTCATAATCCGTTTGTTTTGGTACATTAAAAAAAAAGTCTCTCCCTCTTCCTCTCTCCGCCAGTAGATTGCGGTAAATATTGTAACCATACCATTCGTTACATGATCCAAATATTCTTCAATGATAATACTTGACCTCGCTTCAGTAATAATGGAAAAAAATTCTATAAATCGATATCGTAAATAAGAATTTCGCTTTAGAAGAATTTCAGAATATTTCCCGCTATATACAGAGAATGTTATAACTTACATGTCTCAAGGACATCTAATAGAGTCAACAATATTCATTTATAAACACATCATGGAATTCTAAAATCTATAGATATAGTCTGTTCGTTGGATCTTTCGTCGTACGTCACAAATTATCGCTTCGAGAAACGACGCAAAAACATTCAGTCTGATAAAGTAAAGCAAATGCGTTAGAAAAAGAACGCACTGTAAAACTTTCGTCGTTTTTTGAAGCGATAGTTTGTGACGTACGACGAAAGATCCAACGAACAGACTATAGCTTCATATATATCATATATAACAATGTTCTCATCCACTTTCGAAGCATAGTTGCTCCAATTTGCCTCATTAAATTTTCCACTTTTTATGTTGCGTAACTAAAATATTATTTATATTATTTATTGACGAAGAAATGGATATGGGATAGTGATTTAAGTCCATTGGATCTTCTAAGACTGCCCAACATATTGAGTTTGAAATATTTTTTGAAGATAATGTGATGTCAGGAGTAGAAGGATTTTTATTGGGATACCTAACTAAGGTTTCAGATTCATCATTCAATACTCATGCGTTTAAGTCATTAATGTACTTTAATAAGTTTATCCTTTTATGATCGTTGTAACTGCAACCCCAGAGGCTGTGGTGATGATTAGAATCACCTCCTAATATAAATGGTTGAGGAATATTACTCAAAAATCCATACCAATCTGAATAGTTTAGGTTTTTTTTTGTGGCTCTATGTAAACTGAGATTAAATATACTACTTCGTTTGAAGATAATGTAATTGACATCGAGCAACAAGATAAATTTTTTGGTACATAGTTTATTTGTATCGAAATAAACTGTATCGTTTCCTTGACCAGCCTATCCGGTCTATCACTTCTTACAATATTGTAGTTTTTAAACTTAGTAAACGTGTTTGGTTTGAGCCAAGTTTCTAATATAACAGCAATATGAATATTATTTTTCAGTAAATAATTAATAATAATAATAATAACTTTATTTACGGGATTCACCCTATGTACATTAGAATAAGAAAAATACAAAATAAATCAACATTGAGAGAAATAAATATATAAAAATAAAATAACAAACTCATCTAAACTACTTAACAACTAAACAACAATTAAAAATAAATAGTAATAAACAAAAGTAAATAAATAACATTATTGTATACAAAGGCGGAGAAGAATCGATTTGAAATCAAAAAGGCTTCCAGAAAATAAATTAAAATTTTTATTAGATAAGTAGTAATTTGCAGTTCTCAATACACGTGAAATTGGTGTACTATACCCATAGTTGGTCCTATGAAATTTAATATTAAAAACGCTAATGCTACGTGTTTCTGCCCCACTTTGTTGAAATCTAAAAGTAATTAGCTGTAAAATATTGGAGCAATCTATGAAATTGTTAATAATTTTAAATAAAAATATCATATCGGAATTTATACGCCGATGCTCCAAAGACATTAAATTTAGGGAAATTGATAGAGCGGTATAGTCCAAATTTGACACATGAAAATGTAACTTATACGCTGCTATCCGTAAAAATTTGTTTTGCACCCTATTAATAATAGTAATTAAGTATTTCTGGTGAGGGCTCCATACTACAGAAGCATATTCTAAACGTGACCGCACCAACGAACAGTATAAATGTTTTATACCATTCACTGAGAAATCTTTCCCTATTCTTGAAATGAATCCTAAAAGTTTTAAAGCTTGATTTGCTATCATTTTAATGTGAGTCACGAACGATACTTTATAATCAAATATTACTCCAAGGTCTTTTATTTCAGGAACCACCTCTAATACCATATCATTAATAGAATAAATTAAGTTGGGTGTAATATTGCTTCTGCGGAAAGATATAACTTTACATTTATTAATATTTAAATGCAAATCATTTTGGACACACCAGCTAGAAAGGTTATCTAAATCAGTTTGTAGCTCCTTACAATCATTTACTGAATCAATTATTTTGAAGACCTTCAAATCATCCGCATACAATAACATATTGGATTGTTTAATTATAAGTTGAATATCATTTATATAAACATTAAACAGTATGGGGCCAATATGCGAGCCTTGGGGGACCCCCGATGTTACTAAAATTTCTTTGGATACACAATTGCCGATTTTTACATATTGCCTACGATTTGTAAGATAACTATTAATCCAGTGAATTACAGTATTGTTACAACCCAGTATGTCTAATTTATGTAACAATATGTGATGAGGTACTCTATCAAATGCCTTGGAGAAATCGGTATAAACAGCATCTACGCGTTTACGATTCTCCAAAGCTTCAAGCAAATACTGCTCAAACAAAATTAAGTTGGTAGTTGTAGAGCGGCCCCTGTGAAAACCGTGCTGTTCATCTACAATAACTGATTTAAACAACCATACCAGCTGATCGGCCAGGATACAGTCCTGTAACTTCGGAATTGCAGATTGCAAACATACCCCACGATAATTGGTAATATCACATCTATTTCCAGACTTGAAAATAGGTGAAATATAAGATTCCTTCCAAACATCTGGAACAGTTTTCTCAACAAGTGATCTTTGAAATAATAAGGTAAAGGGTTGTGTTATGGTAAATATGCAGTTAATTAAAAAATAATTCGGAATCATATCAGGTCCACAGGTTGTAGTTGGTTTTAAATCAGATATGGCATTAAATACTTGAGTAATATCGACGTGAAATTTAAAACACGAATCTACAGTTTTATGCGGTATGAAATTGTAATTAGGAACCATATTATATGTATATACTGTTGAAAAATGATTAGCAAATAAATTTGTTATTTCATTAGAATCAGAGCTGTTTTTATCTAACAAAAACATATTAACGGGAAACCCTTTTGTTTTTCTGGACTCATTAACAAAGTTCCAAAAAGAAGCACTGTTGTTTCGCAAACTATCCTCAACATATTTAATATAATCCCTATATAATAATTCATTAAGTGTTTTACATTTTGAACGAAGGTCACTAAACTCAATATAATGTACATAATCATTCGTGCTGTTGTATTTTTTATGTGCAATTTTCTTTAGTTTCAACAAATTGATAAGCTCTGTATTGAACCATTTAGGGTATTTGAGATTATAAATTAATTTCATTGGGACATGCAAATTAATAATATAATATAGAATATCATAAAAACGCCTAACAGCCTCGTTAATGTCACAGCAATTATTAAAAATAACTTGCCAATTAACACTAGCCAGATATGAATTTATTTCTGGATAATTCGCCTTACTAAAATCGTAGCGCTGTATATCACAAACGTGGTTATCACAAATAAAATCACTTTTTAGAGAAATTACATAGGAAAAGTGATGCTTAGATATATCATGTAACAGATCAGTAGCAATCTCAACCTTTGCCATTTCATTACTTCCAAAGACAAGATCGAGAAAAACTCCGTTTTGATTTGGATAATTATTAATTTGGGAAAGATTAAGACTGCCAATACTATCTGCTATAAGTTGTGCTTTTTCACTTAAAGCACTCGACATAACAACACCAAAATCGTCATTCGTCCATTTATCGTTTGGAAGATTGTAATCTCCACATATAACAATTTGGTCCGGCATAATTTTTTCATCCAGAAAATTAAGAGTATCGCAATGTGATATATACTTTTCAATGGCACTGCCCGGAGGTAAATAGACGCCACCAATAATGAAAAGTTTGTTATTCACTAAAAGTTTTACGAACAGTTGCTCCACATCAATTTGTGTAATGTTCAGTACACTTGCATTAAAACGTTTTTTTTACACCAATCATTACTCCACCACCGGACAATTTATTACTATTCGAGACATTTCTATCTTGACGAAAAATATGGAATCCAGCTAATTGAAATTCGTTGGTATCTACTCTGTCAGACAGCCAGGTTTCGACAATTACAAAAATATCATAACATGACAAATTAACGTTGTTAGAAAACTCTCTAATTTTAGTATTAATGCCACCGATGTTTTGGAAATATATTTGAATATTGTTTAGAGATGTTGACTGTCGTTTTTTGTTTTTTTAACAATCTTTGGAAAACCATTCGAGTATTTAATAAATAAATTATTTTCTCCTTTGCTAGAACGCAGTTTAATTTCATCGCGTAACGAGTTATAGTGTAACCTTTCTTGTTTAGTTTTATCAGAAGAGATTTTTATTCCTTTGGGAATATTTACTTTATTTGCTTTCAGAACATTTAATACTTTTTATTATTAAAAACTATCTTAGTAGGGCGAGGTTTTTCTCCTTTCTTTCCCAGTCTAGTAACACTGCAAGGTTGAATTCCTATACCAATTGATGATAATACATTTTGAACAGATATATTATCATGTTTTATTCTTTCTGTAACATGGTTTTCTGCTGATTCTTCCATATTATACACTATTATGTTATTAGCTCTGCTATTACGTTCATTAATTTCATGAATTACCGAGTCGAAATCAATTGCATTAGGAGTGGCATTGCATTTTTTCATTTCCACAATTTCACGTCGCAATAATTTGTTATCGTTTTCAACGCTCTCTAGTTTTGATTTTAATTCATTTAATTCAACTGATATTGATTTAATAATTTCTGAAATTAATCAATTGAAATTTGTTAGTAATAATGGAACGAATATTCTATTGTAAAATATTTAAATTTTCAAGATTCAACCTTTATGAGAATTAGTAAACAGAACTGACACAACCTTAGCGCATATTTCTTCTACCGAGATAATAGAATTTGAACTTTTGCCTGACGTTAAATTCATAACTAAATCAACAATTTTAATTATCGTCTCTTTTTCTAACAGATCTGCTATACTACTTAGAGGCGCATGATTTCCTGTAGCGTTTCGAGAATGTTAATAATTCTCATTATTTGTAGAAATACGACTAGATTTATTATTAATATTTTCTTGAAAATTATTTAAATTCTACAGAACCGTCTGCGAATCCGCCGAACTATGATATTGTAACACATTTACAGCGTCCGAAAAATCTGAATCTAGATTTTCTAAATCGGTGTTTCCCAACGTGGGGCCCACGCCCCACAGGGGATCAATTTGATTGTTAAGGGGGCAATTTTAAAATGGACTCGACACGAGTTTAACCCTTTTGCTCCGGGCCATTTAGATGCAATGCTAGATTTCTCTATTTACTGCTCATACTTCAACTCATAATCGTATTCTTGAAAAATCTGGAAAAAATCATAGTATAGAAGAGAATTTAATAACCGTCAATATCAGCATTTCTTAAAACGATTCTTGAAAAAGATGAAATGACAAAGATGTGAAAGCTATGCCACTTAGCGACAATACTGTTAGTAGGAGAATAGGCGAAATAAGTGAAGATATTGAAAAACAACTTGTTCAAAAGCTGAAAAGAAGCACTACTCATCCATAAATGTTTTACAATACCCTCATCTTAATTAATTAAATGCAAGAACTCTGCACAGAATAGTTGCCGATTCACATAATCGGTCTCTTTAAGAGACTGTACGAATTAAGATTTTGTATGGATGAAGATGTTCAAACAACAAACGAGTAGAATGGTATTTTGTGAAGATGTGCAAAAAATTCTCAGTGCAAATGGATTAATCAACTTTGAGAGACGGTGAGACAATATTGATAACTTACGTAAGATATTTGATAAAGAGCATTTTGCTGAAGAATTGTTGTTCTGTAAAAGATTAGAAACCACCACTACATCCAAAGATATATGTTATATATAATAAGCTAAAAAACTACTTAGATGTCAATAATAAACCAATGAAAAATATAACATCTTGTGCTGCAGATAGTGCTCCTAATATGTAGGACAAGAAAAATGGCTGCTTAAAATTGATGAAAAATGAGAATTCAGAAATGATTCCTATGCATTGTCTTATTCATAGGGAAAACTTGGTTTGCTAAAAACATCTCGCCTGTTCTAAATGAAGTACTGTATGCAGTAATAAAATGTATCAATGGTATTAAAGCTAATACCAAATACTAGTGTCCCTTGAAGCTATTTTGCGAAGAACAAAAGCAGACCATGTGAAATTTTTACTTCACACTGAAGTAAGATGGGTCTCTAAAGGGAACAGCTTAAAAAGATTTATGCAACTAATTGATACTTTTAGTCATGCTTTATGCACCAAATCTGAAATGAAGTATCTGTTAACAGTCGTAGTAAATATATTAAATAAGCAACTTTAAGGAACAAATAAAACTCTTGTCGATGTAAAAGCAAAGATATTTGGTTTCATTACCCTTATTGCGTTATGTCACAAATATATTAACAAAATCTTTGAACTGTTTAATTGGCTACAAAAAAATGTGAAGTAAATGATACCGCTATACTTACTGACATTCATCTGAAATTCTATCGGCTGATTAAAAATAAATTGATTTTCCAACATGGATGAAACAGCCAATGTTAGTGGATTTGTTTGTATATCAAATATGCAGTATCAAGAAGAACTCGTAGAAATGCAAAATGATGTGTTAGTTAAAACTCTATTTAATATAAAAGGAGCGATGGCATGGCTTTGTGAGGCAACAGAAATCAAATACCCAAATTCAACCAAATGTGCAAGAAAACTGTTGTTAACGTTTTCATCTTCATATTTAGCTGAATGTGGATTTAGTGCTGTAAATGATTTACTGCTAAAAACAGAAATCGTCTGGATGTAACCCAATGGGAAAACTCGAGACTGAATCTAATCAAATTGGAACCTAACATAAAATCTCTGTGCAGCAAGCATTAAGCGCAAGGATCTCACAAAATTAAAATAATAAATTAATATAGCAAAATCTTTGTTTGAATTTCAGTTTTTCATTATGTTTTGAACATTTACTTACTGTGTTTCGTTAACAATTTCCTAATGAATTCTTCCTAAAACCTATCATTTAAGTTTCTTAAGTGAATAGTTCAATTTTATAATATTAAAAATTATGTATATGTTACATAGGGGAGCATAAGAATTTTAGAAAGGCTTAGGTGGGGCATGGCACAAAAAAGATTGGGAAACCCTGGTCTAAATCCATACCGGTGACTACCATGTCCCCCACAGATACGTTAAAATCACTCGATTTATTTCGAATAAACACTTTTTTTGTTTTTTATTAAAAAAGGAAGTATGTTAAGAAGGGATCTTTGGGATCCGCACGGTGAATTCTTCATATAAAAAAATCTGGCTGGGATTCGAACCCACACCGCATAGACTAAACACTTCGCACCAATGCGAACTAAAAATAAAGCATAATCCAATTTTAAGTTTAAATATAAATGACCTTCTATGGCTAATCTTATTTAATTCAGATTTAAAGTCTGCCCACCCATCGTGCATTAAAATGTTATTAATTTCCTCACTCAAAAATTTTACCTTTTGAATTTCTTCTTTATTCAAAAAGTTTTGTAATTAATTTTACTCCAAACCGCGAGACGACCAGTAATTACAATTTATATGTATATGTAGGGTGGGTGGGTGGCCTCTATCTTACCCTCCAATCAGTAAAACATCATTAAAAGTTATTTGAATTTTTTTAAGGATACATCAATTAAAAAATGCAATTAATTTTTGTTTGTTTACATTTTAAAACCTATAACTAAAACCCTCGATTATGTTTTACTGATTGGAGAGTGTGATAGAGGCCACTCACCCACCCTACATATACATCATAACTTCAATTACTAATCGTTGATAATTTTCCTGCTAAAAACAATCAAACTTTCTATGTGATAAAAATAAAACAAAATTAAAATTAAAGTTTAAATATAAATAAATTACTATAGCTAATATTGTCTAATTTAGATATAACGTCTGTCCACCCATCATGCATCAAATTTTTACTAATTAACTCACTCAAAAATTTTAGCTTTCTAATTTCTATTTTATTTAAAAAGTTTTGTAATCAATTTCATTGGATGCAGCGAGATGATAAGGAATTAAAGTTTATATGAATATGTAGGGTGGGTGGGTGGCCTCTTTTCCACACTTCAATCAGTAAAATGTCATCAAAAATTATTTGAAAAATGTGTATGAATAAACTTCTAAAAATTGCAATTATTTTGTGTTTATTTATATTTTACAATTTTTAATTAAAACCCTCACTTATGTTTTACTGATTGGAGGATGGGAGAGAGGCCACCCACCCACCCTACATATACATGACAATTTTAATTAGTAATCGTTGATGATTTTCCTGCTAAAAACAATCAAACCTTTTATGTGACAAAAAATAAAACAAAATCAAAATTTAAGTTTAAATATAAATTATTGTCTATAGCTAATCTTATTTAATTTAAATTTTGAGTCTACCCACCCATCTTGTATAAAAATATTATTAATTTCCGCACTCAAAAATTTTACCTTTTGAATTTCTTCTTTATTCAAAAAGTTTTGTAATAAATTTTGCTCCAAACCTCGAGACGATAAGTAATTAAAATTTGTATGTATATGTAGGGTGGGTGGGCGGCCTCTATTCCACTTTACAATCAGTAAAACAACGTCAAAAAATATTTGAACAATTTGTATAAATAAACCTATAAAAATTGCAATTATTTGGTTTGTTTACATTTTACAACTTATAACTAAAACCCTCAATTATGTTTTACTGATCGGAGGGTGGGATAGAGGCTACCCACCCACCCTACATATACATGATAACTTTAATTGCTAATCGTTGATGATTTTGCTGTAAAAAACAAACAAACCCTTTATGCAATAAGACATAAAACAAAATCAACATTTAAGTTTAAATATAAATGACTTTCTATAGCTAATCTTATCTTGTTTAGATTTAGAGTCTGCCCACCCATTACGCATAAAATTTTTACTAATTGACTCACTCAAAAATTTTACCTTTTTAATTTATTTTATATTCAAAAAGTTTTGTAATTAATTTCATTCTATACAACCAGACGATAAGGAATTAAAGTTTATATGTATATGTGGGGTGGGTGGGTGGCTACTATCCTGCCCTCCAATCAGTAAAACATCATCAAACATTATTTGAAAAATTGGTTTGAAAAATTCTATTATATTTTGCAATAATGTTATTTACGTTTTACAACTATTAATTAAATCCCTCGCGTATGTTTTACTGATTGAAGGGTGGGATAGAGGCCACTTACCCACCCTACATATACATGATAATTTTAATTGCTAATCGTTGCTAAAATTTGTATGTATATGTAGGGTGGGTGGGCGGCCTCTATCCCACCTAACAATCAGTAAAACATCGTCAAAAATTATTTGAAAAATTTGTATGAAAAAACTTCTAAAAATTGCAATTATTTGGTTTGTTTACATATTACAACTTATAACTAAAACCCTCGATTATGTTTTACTGATCGGAGGGTGGGATAGAGATACATATACATGATAATTTTAATTAGTAATCGTTGATGATTTTCCTGCTAAAAACAATCAAACCATTTATGTGACACGCATCGAAAGATATTAACATTTCATCTGATTCTTTCTATTTTAACATTTTTTAATAATTCTGCTAGGTGAAATGAATTTTTGATGGAATTATCATTTTTAATTGTTAAATGATTGAATTTTTGTACAAGCCATTTTGCAATGTTGTACGTTGGTGAATTTATATTATAAACAATGGGACTGTATTTGCTTCCAGGTTTGTGAATTTTCGGCAGACAATAGAGCTTTGATAATTTCGGATTTTTGACTTTAAATTTCCACATATGTAGATTTTTTGTCGAATAAAGATGTTGAAGTGTTCAAAATATTGTTAATGTTCTTTATGTAAGTTTTTAAAGTATTTAGGGAATAAAATATATTTTGTGAGAGTAAGTGTTACCATTATTTTCTGTGTAATTATCCAACCAACTTCACTCAAGCCATTTGAATATGGCTTCCTGGTCAACCGACTTTAACAGGATGTTCCAGAACAAAACCAAGATCCAGTTAATCAGTGCAGATATATACTTTTTAAAACAGTGTTTAAAGAACAATATTTGTCCCAAATTCATAGTGAACAAAACGAGTTAACTCGATAAGATTCATTCTAAACTATTGCACAACTTTAGGGAGAAGTGTATTAAATTCGAAATCGGTAGTTTATATTTAAAAAAAAACGTGCCAACCTGGAGTTTGACGCATACGAACTCCATTTCAAAGTAAGTAAAGCAAGTCCACCTCATATTTGGGACCAACATCAAACCAAAATGTACATATCAATAAATGCGAAAATCAGATCAAAATCACACAAGATCCATAAGAAACTTAAACACCTCTTTAATAAACACCGATCACCCAAATAGGTCCAAACTACAAACACGTTAATCCATCAAACGTTGGTACATAACAAGAGTGATCAAGTTTTTTCGGAAAAAGAATTAGACCTTTTAAAAAATGGTCTAAAACACACCATCGAACCCCGAGCCGTCACGTTAGAAGAGATGATCAACGATATTGAAATTGCCTTCACGCAACTAAGTCAAGAAGAAGCAACCTGTTTCCGCTGTTTCCGAGAAAAACAGCAAAAGACTTATTAGAAAAAATTAAAAACCACAATCCAAGAATGCACAATGCTCAAATCACTAAAAGAGAAGGACTGTTTTTATCTTAAATCAGACAAAGGTAACGTCATTGTAATTGTTAGAAAATCAGACTACATCAGAGACAAAAATCTGTTATTAGATTCTGGCCCTTATACTGTACTTAAAAGAAATTTTACATAAAAAAACATTAACAATATTTTGAAAACTTCAACAATCTTTATTTGACAAAAACTCTATCTGGAAATTTAAAGTCAAAAATCCGACATTACATAAGCTCTATTGTTTGCCGAAAATTCACAAACCTGGAAACAAATACAGGCCCATTATTTCTAACATAAATTCACCAACGTACAACATTGCAAAATGCCTTGTACAAAAATTCAATAATTTAACAATTAAAAATGATAATTCCATCAAAAATTCATTTCACCTAGCAGAATTATTAAAAAATGTTAAAATAGAATCAGATGAAATGTTAATATCTTTCGATGTAGTTTCTTTTTTTCCGAATATACCGGTTGACGAAAGTATTAAAGCACTCCAGGACATTTTAAGGGACAACAACATTCCAAAAGGCGAAATAAACCAATAGATTCAATTAACTCAAATAGTCAATAACAAGTTTTATAAACAAACTTTTGGAACTGCTATGGGTAATCCACTATCTTTTATGGCAAACATTTTTCTAAATAAATTAGAGAAGAAATCAAAAGAGTCAATTCCCAACTTTCCAAGAGTTGTATCGCTATGTAGATGATATATTTACAATAAAAAGAGATAAAAAATTAGATAACCTGCTTGATAAGTTAAATAATCAATATGAATCAATTAAATTCATAACAGAATCAGAAATTAACAACACACTCCCTTTTCTCGATTTATTAGATCATAGAATTGATAACAGATTAGAATTCAATGTACGTAGAAAATACTCAAACACCTTCAATTATGTTCATTCTAAGTCCAATAGTTCGTGGAAACACAAAATTGCAGCTTACTTACCACTCTCAAATATAAACAGAGAAAAATAATTTAGTTTAATTTTAAATATAGCAGAGTCCCTCAAGTACAATGCAAATACAATAATGAAACTAATTAACAAACACTCAAATAAACACAAAATAAAACTAACCACTAGTTTAAATAATAGTACAGAAAAAACTGAAAGGAGATATTCAAAGTTATTTTTTTCACAATCTTCTAACTCAAAATTCAACAAATTATTTAAGAAATATAACCTTTCTCCAGCGCTGTATACCAATACACAATTAAAAACGTTGCTAGACAACACATTTAATAAACCATGCTATACCAAAAAATCAGGCATTTATTCGATTAATTGTAACAACTGCGACAAAATTTATATCGGCTAAACCCAAAGAATTTTAGCTACCAGGTTCAAAGAACACATTTATAACGTAAATAACGAAAATTCTGAAAAATCAACCGTAGCACACCATACAGTAACAACTGGACATAAATTTTCGATAGACAATTGTATTTTAAAATCCTCGTCTAGAAAGAATTAAATATGTTGGAGGCAATAGAGATGAAAAAACACAAAACAAAATTACTTAACTTTGATTTAACCCCGCTAAATAACCGTTTATTAGAATTAATCCCTACAATCTTCCCCGACACAGTTGTTGCGCCATCCTCTTTAGGATTTCCCCAATAATCCCGTTACCAGGTACTACAGGCACTCGTTCTTCTAGGTATATATTAAGTCACAATCTGGTAATTTAGTTAGTAAGCTTATTGCACTTGAAATGTATAAATTTAGCGAATAATAAATATTTTATGAAAGAAAGTGTTACCATTATTTTCTGTGTAATTGTATGAATAAACTTCTAAAAATTGCAAAATAGTTGTGTGTAGTGTTTATTTATATTTTACAACTTATAACTAAAACCCTCGATTATGTTTTACTGATTAGAGGGTGGGATAGAGGCCACCCACCCACCCTACATATACATGGTAACTTTAATTGCTAATCGTTGATGATTTTCCTGCTAAAAACAATCAAACCTTTTATGTGATTAAAAATAAAACAAAAATCAAAATTTAATTTTAAATATAAATGAATTTCTATAGCTAATCTTATCTAATTTATGCATTATGCATCAAATTTTTACTAATTTCCTCACTCAAATATTTTACCTTTTTAATTTATTTCTTATTCATAGAGTTTTGTAATCAATTTCATTTGATAGAGCTAGACGATAAGAAATTAAAGTTTATATGTATATATGGGATGGGTGAGTGACCTCTGGTCCAGCCTCCAATCAGTAAAACATCATCAAAAATTTTTTGAAAAATTTGTAGGAATAAACCTCTAAAAATTGCAATTATTTTGTGTAATTATTATATTATTATTTTACAACTTTTAATTAAAACCCTCACTTATGTTTTACTGGTTGGAGGGTGGGATAGAGACCACCCACCCACCCTACATATACATGATAACTTTAATAGCTAATCGTTGATGACTAAAAACAATAAAAATTTAATGTGAGAAAAAATAACAAATCAAAATTTAATCTTAAATATAATTGATTTTCTATAGCTAATATTATCTAATGTAGATTTAGAGTCTGCCCACCTATCATCCATCAAACTTTTACTAATTTACTCACTCAAAAATTTTACCTATATCATTTATTTTTATTCAAAAAGTTTTGTAATTAATTTTACTCCAAACCGCGAGACGATCAGTAATTGAAATTTATTAGTATATGTAGGGTGGGTGGGTGGCCTCTATCCCACCCTCCAATTAGTAAAACATCATCAAAAATTATATGAAATTTTTTATGAATAAACATTTGAAAATTGTAATTATTTTGTGTTTATTTATATTTTACAACTTTCAATTAAAACCCTCATTTATGTTTTGCTGATTGGAGTGTAGGATAGAGGCCACCCACCCACCCTACATATACATGATAACTTTAATTGCTAACCTTTGATAATTGTCCTGCTAGAAACAATCAAACCTTTTATGCAATAAAAATAAAACAAAATAAAAATTTAAGTTTAAATATAAATGACATTAATTTATTGATATAAAAAGTTAACCATAATATTTATTTTTTTCTGTTTCTTGTCTAAATATAGTTTTATGAAATATCTATTGCAAATTGCAAAAAAATTAATTTTTCCTTTATTTTATTGGAATTTTCGAATAGATTTTTAAGAATTTCTCGTCTAGATTTTGAGAATTTTCTTCAGGGTTTTAGAATTTTTCAGTTTAATTTTTTTTTAAAGTTTTGTACCGTTTATATACATCTTTATTTGGACAAACATAATACAAAGTGAAGTAAAGAATGAGCTGAGTGTTATTTTCATTTATGTGGGAGTCTTGGGAGTCTCAAAGGTTGCCATTTGCACGTTTGCATATTTGTCATTTACACTTCTATGAATTTTCATTTTTTTCCATGTTTCGAGTATTTCTTTTCTTATCTATTTGAAATTTTCTAAACATATCTGTTCATAATCATACGAATTTCTCGCCATTTTTTTGCTTTATCTTATAGACATTTTTCTTACAATTTTTGGATATTTTCTGCACTATTTTCATCAAAAATTGTAAAGTATTTTTTATGGCTAGCACAATCCGATAAGATAAAATTAAAATTGATAGAAAATACTCCAAATGTGAAAGGAAGCGAAATTATGAATTCTACATATTTTCAACCCTGTTTTCTTCTAGGCTTCTGGAAATTTATAAAATTTTCTTTTATCTATGATCGTACAGAAAGTAGACGCTTTTTGCATAATTTTTCATTGTAAAAGTGGCTTTTTAAAGCACTAGTGCTTTTTTACGTTTTTATTGCACGGTAATGTCAAACTGTTTTTATTGCACAGAATTGTCAAATTTGACAGATGAATATATTTCGACGAAAAACTTAATTTTTTATTAATTGATACAAATAACTAATAAACTATAAATAAAATATATAATACAAACCAAATGGCAGATTTAAGAACTCTGAAGATTTCATTTGATGCAACTCGAAGCGATTACAATAAAGCGAACATTTTTTTCATAAATAATAATGGCGGTCGACATTTGTGCAACTTGTTTACTGGTTGCTAAGTAACGCTTTCATTAGTGCACTGCGGGTAAAATATGTTTTCATTAATTGAATTATTGAAGTGACATTAAAATATTACTCATAATAATATATTCTTTGAAATCCTTTACGATCGAAGATAAAATTTTGTAAGGCACACGTGTAAAAAGTGTCTTTATTGCACTCCTGGCTTTAAAAAACTCGCTCGTTCCTCGCTCGTGATTTTAAATGCCAGTTCGTGCAATAAACCATCACTTTTTACACTTGTACCTTAAATAACTATTATTTTATGGGTCCATGGCCGGTTTAGCCATGGACCGGTTTCGATCTATTTTGGATCTCATTAGCGTAGCGCAGTTGGAGACAGGGAATCGAGATTTATTTTGGAGTTTTTAACTCTCCAGGTTGGCACCTTTATGATGACAAAAGATCATATAGCCACGCCATAATATCTATTCGCTATCTCTTCGCTCCTTTCTTTCCCACCCCAACCTTCTCAGAATCCTTACTCTGACCCCATCTTCTCTCATCCCACCCACCCATTCTGCATCCACTCCCTTACATTCATCCGCCAAATGTACCCACGTATCCTTCCCTTCCTTGCATAACACGCATTGCCCGTAACTTTCCCCCATCCGTCTCTTTCTTCCTCTCTCTTCCGCCCCGCATCTCGCTCTTGCCAAGGTCACCCTTTCCTCCCTTCACAAGCGATTATCCTCCAGGTACCTTGGTCTCCTTCCATGCACCTGCCCCTCCTTGTAATTGTCATTGTATTATCTCTTCTCCATACACCCTTGTCTCTCTTGCCCTTCCACCTCTTTCGCCTTTTCATGCACCCATCCCGCTACATTCACCCTTTATTCCACCCACTCCTTCACAATCCCACCCTCTCATACATCCTTTTTCTCTCCGCTCTCCAGTCACCTATGCCTCCCTTCCATACCTCCTTCACCAATCTTCCCTCTTCTAAACCCCACAATTTCATTTCAAATCCAGCCACTCTCTTTATACATTTTTGTAATCTATTGATTTAGGAATTTATAAACTGAATAGAATTTTTTGTTCAGTAAGTATTCTTTTAATTGTTTTTTAATAATTCATTTGTGAATAATTCGGCAATTTATTAAACATCTTCAAATCGGCATAAAGAGGTGTTTTCTCATACATACCAAGTCTATAAATTTACAGTATTTTTAGTATATCTGGCAAAATTTTTATTAATTTTTTCATTTAGTATTCAAGTATTTTCCAATATTTCTTTCTCCATCTTTACGACTTTTTAAAAATTTCTTTCTAAATTGCGAGAATTATTAGCTATAGTTCTAAGTTTTTTCTAATTTCATTGTAAACTTTAATTCACCTGAAGCAATAAATTTGCGAAACAATTGTAGTGAAAATAAACTCACATTTTTGAACTCAGATTTTCAAATTTAATATACTAAATTATTATTTATCTTATCTGCATTTGCAGAAATTTCGCTTGAATCATTTTGTAAATTTTTGGTATTTCTGGTTAGATTTAATAAGATTTTCCCATAGTTTTTGAATATTGTATTTTTTATCAAACTACAAGAATTTTCTTCTAAGGCTCTATAACTTTATAGGAATTTGTTTTCAGGTTTTTAAAAATCACCACCATTGTTTGCAATTTTCCAGGAATTTTTATTCCAAATTGTAAGAAATTTATACGAGAATTTTAAAGTTTACAGTTTATTATAAAATTTCCACTTCTAAAAAATGTATCTTTTTTTTAATCCTTCATTTCCTAGTTTATTTTATCTGAATAATCTAATAAAGTCTAATCTAATTTACTGGAAATTCATTAGTATTACTGATTGTATTTTATTAGAATTTTCTAGAATTTTTTAGCATTTTCTTCTCAGATTATTTTATGTTTATATTTCTTTATAAGTTGCAATAATTTTCTATTATTTGTTGATTTTTTTAATGTATATACTTTAGCACTTTCTGCAATTTTATTTATTTATTTATATTTTTGTCTTCTTTCTTAAAAAAAGATACATGAAATACACAAAGAAAACAAATTACAAAAACATACATAAATTTTTTTGTTCATTATAGATTGTTTCTGGTTTGGTTTTATTGGTTTTTTACATTTTTTTCTAGATCTAAAAAAATCTATTCTCTTCCGAATGATGAGAATTTTCTTTCTGAAATTACTCAAGAATATCATTCTAAATTGCAATAATTTCCACCATCTGTTGATTTATGTTAAATACATTAATCAGCAATTTCTTTAGGAAAATTTTTAAACTTTCCAGTATTTCTAGTTTGATTGCATTCGATTTTAACACCATTTTCTTCTAGTAATTAGAATATTTAAAGTATTCTTTCCATTTTTTTTGCTTTATTCTTTCTACTATTGCAATTTTCTAGATATTTTACATCCAATTTCCAAGAATTTTATACTAGAATTTTCTTAGATTGCGGGTTTGATTTGATTGTATTTGTACAGAATTTCTTCTAGATTTCTTGAATTTTCTAATTTTTCCGAGAACGTTCTTTCAAAGGCTTGGAATTTTGTAGGAATTACTTTTCCAGTTTTTTTTTAATATTCAGTTTCATTTTTCTAGGAATTTTCTTCCCAATCTCATGAATCTTATACGAGTAATCTTAATTCCAAACTTTTAGAAATTAGAATCTTTTTATATGACTTTTATTAAAAAAATAATGTTTTCACTTTTCTACAGCTAATCTTATCTAATTTAGATATAGAGTCTGTAAACCCATCATGCATCAAATCTTTACTAATTTACTCACTCAAAAAACGTTTTGTAATTAATTTCATTGATACAGCGAGACGATAAGGAATTTAAGTTTATATGTATATGTGGGTGGGTGGCCTCTATTCCACCCTCCAATCAGTAAAACATCATCAAAAATTATTTGAATTTTAAAGAGAATTCTACAGTTGGTTAACTTTTGACAAATGTTCAAACCGCTGAATGCAATTTTAGTTCTTTCAGTTCAAGTTTACAGTGTTGCCAACTAATTTTCAGCTGCGATATGGCAATTATTTTGGTTGAATACTGTGAGAATACGCATTGTTAATGTATTTTAAACGGTGACGTGAGGCGGCACTTGTTTGTTTTTGTTTCTTCAATATCATCTGCTTATTATTATATTCCTTCCCGTTTTTGTGTACAGGTTTTCAGTATCAACGTTTTTTAGCAATATTAGACAAATTTTTTTATGGTTCTTCTCAACTTAATTGTTTGTTTTTTGTATTTTTGTATGTTGTGTGTGTGTTTGAAACTTATTTAAAACATTTCGAATTTTACCAACAAAAAATAAATCTGAGTAAAACAGTTTGGCACTTTTTTCACTTGTTTTATTAAATGCTAGATGTACATTTCGGTTACAATGTTTTACTCACATCAACATTTTCACGTACTCAAACAACCAAATTAAATAAATAAATCATTTATAATCTCATTAAAAACTTAAATTTGATTAAAAATTAATTTATTAATTTAATTGATTTATTATTTTTTAAAATTTATTATAAAAAAATTACAATAGAGAATTTCCTGTAAATAAGTCACTTCTTTAAAGGGTTTAAATTTTTTAAAAATTTAAAAACTTTCTGAACGAAGTAAATTAAAATTTGGTTAAAACAGTTTTTTAATTTAGCAGAAATCATTAAAATTATGGTAAAAAAATTAAAAGATAAAAAGAGTTGAAAATTAGCAATTTTTTAAAATGATTGCAGTCAGAAATAAGAAGAGTTAATAATTAAATTAAGACAAAAACAATTGAATTTTACTATTTAAGTATTGAAAACTGTCTAAACAGTCGTTTTAATTTACTTTTCTAATAGCATCTGCTTTTTAGTGTCTTGTTTCCTTCCTTTGTTCTTAAATCTCAACTATAACCTCTCTACTGGTAATATTTAAATATTTTTTCTTAATTGTTTTCATTGTATTATTGACTATTGATACTTTTTTATATTTCTTCAATTTTCATTGTTTCTAAGTGCCTTTAGGTTTACTTCCTGTTGTTTCGAACGTATTTATTTCTTCTATTTAAATAATTTTCTTATTGTATAGTTTAACTGTTTTTTGTTTTACTTTCGCATGCGCTACAGTTTTATTTGTTAATGATATATTCTGTAGTCATTCAGTCGAAGTGAGCACTTTGAATCGGCATCCATTTTCCTCAATGATTGATTAAAAAAGTCTCTGAAGAAATTAGTTGCATTTGATGCTGATATGGGACCGAATCACCTGCTCTACTTATTTTAATAATTTGCTACAAATGTTTTTCGATGATTGACCAAAGTTGAGTAATAGTGTTTAATAATTTTTTAACCAATAATTATCTAAAATTGGTCTCACTAATCAATACAAGTTGAAAATATCAAAATTATTGGTTTTAATCAAGAATACAGCACAGCTAACACTGACTACATCGAGTTATTCAAACCTAGAATACTTAATGAACTCATAAATAACAAACGAATATCGACATAGACAAAAATTAATAGAATGAACTTTTCGGCTCATATAATTAGAATTGATAATTCAAGAACACAAAATTTTACTTCAAGCTCTGCCTTTATTTCATTTCATCAGTGTATTACTCTTACAATACTCTCACTGCTTTGTGGTTAAGGTTATGCTAACAGCATTTCAGATTAGACGGAAATACATATGTTAAGTGGATGGGTTACGGTTTTTCACTATTTCTTTCCTTATCTATTTGGAATTTTCTAAACATTTCTATTCATAATCATGCGAATTTTTCGCCATTTTTTGCTTTCTCTATTTTCTTATAATTTTTAGAAATTTTCAGCACTATTTTTATCAAAAAATTGGAGTATTTTTTATTGCTAGCACATTCCGATAAGATAAAATTGAAAAAAAAAGATAGAAAATATTCCAAATGTGAAAGAAAAAGAAATTATGAATTCTAAAATTTCCAACCCTTTTTTTCTTCTAGGCTTCTGGAAATTTTTAACATTTTCTTTTATTTTACTTGATTCTCTATTCAGCCATGGCTAAAATGTTAAAAATTTCCAGAAGCCTAGAAGAAAAAAAGGGTTGAAAATTTTAGAATTCATAATTTCTTTTCTTTCGCATTTGGACTATTTTCTATCTTAATCACCTTTCTGGTGACAAAAAATAATAATATCTATTCGCTATTTCGATACGTCAGTTCATGTATCAATGAATAAAGTTAAAGAATTCTATGATAAAATAATTTACTAGACATTAGCAATCATGACGTTTGTAAGGCAATATATTAACTGATAAGGCTTTTATATGTTGAAAATTTATATTCACTTGTTTGGTTGTTGAAGTAAAGCAATAAAAAAGTGTTTTGAAAATTTAAGTGTTTTACTTCAACAACCAAACAAGTTTGTAAGTCAGACAAATCCAAGCTGAAAGACCGCGGATCGATAGCCGCTTGACAGAAAAAATAAATTATTGTATCATTGTCATATTGTTAATTACATGTAAATAATTTCCTGTAAATAAAGATGTAATATAATATAATTTAATAGACTAAGACAAAATGAAAAATATGTACATATTATTCATTAGAAGTAAGATACATTTGTGCAATCTATTGATTTAGGTGTTCATAAACTGAATAGAATTCTTTGTTCAGTAAGTATTATTTTAATTTATTTGTGATGCTGTGCAAATACTTCGGTAATTTATTGAACATCTTCAAAGCGGTATAAAGAGGTGTTTTCTCATACATAGCAAGACTATGAATTTTCTATTAGTATATCTGGCAGAATTTTCATTAATTTTTTCTTTTTGTATTCAAGTATTTTCCAATATTTCCTTCTCCATCTTTACGACTTTAAAATTTTTTTTTTCTAAATTGCGAGAATTATTAGCTACAGTTCTAATTTCTAATTTCATTGTAAACTTTCATTCACCTGAAGCAATAAATTTGCGAAATAATTGTAGTGAAATTAAACACATGTTTTTGAGTTATTTACAGCTTCAATAACTTTAATATACAAAAACTATTTCTTCATTTATCTTATTATTATTTATTTTGCCGAAATTTCCCTTGAATCATTCTGTAATTTTCTGATATTTCTGGTTAGATTTAATAGGATTCTCTAATGATTTTTGAAAATTTTATTTTTGTTCAAACTATAAGAATTTTCTTCTAAAGCTCTATAACTTTTGCAATTTTCCAAGAATTATTATTCCAAATTGCAAGAAAT
Source organism: Ontholestes murinus (assembly GCA_963969525.1). Lineage (NCBI taxonomy): Eukaryota > Metazoa > Arthropoda > Insecta > Coleoptera > Staphylinidae > Ontholestes > Ontholestes murinus. Next base: position 12,256,413 of record OZ018393.1, read on the forward strand.
TTTTACGAGAATTTTAGAACTTACAGTTTATTATAAAATTTCCAAGGTCTAAAAAAATATTTTTTCTAAATGAAAATAACACTCAGTTTATTCCTTACTTCACTTCACTTCACTAACAAGTGGAGTAAGAAACAAAACACTTCACGTAAACTCAAACCAATAATAGTTATTTTTTCTACTTTCTTCCTTCATTTCATAGTTTATTTCATCTGAATAACCTAAAATAATCTCATTTAAATTACTGGAAATTCATTAGTATTACTGATTGTATTTTAATCGAATTTTATTAATTTTGCAATAATTTTCTATGAATATACTTTAGCACTTTCTTTATGAAAATTTTGCAATTTGATTTATATATGTATATTTTTCTTTCTTAAAAAAATACATGAAATACATTTAAAAAAAATAAATTACAAAAACATACGTAAATTTTTTTTTCAAGGAAGAATTGTTAATAGATTATGTTCTTCCACTTAAAGTCCAGTATTTTCTAGAGTTTCTGGTTTGGTTTTATTGTATTTTAACATATTTTTCTAGATCTAAAGAAAATCTATTCTCTTCCAAACGATGAGAATTTTCTTTCTGAAATTACTCAAGAATTTCATTCTAAATTGCAATAATTTCCACCATTTGTTGATTTATCTTAAATACATTCATCAGTAGTTTCTTTAGGAAAATTTTGGAACTTTCCAGTATTTCTAATTTGATTACATTTAATTTTAACACAATTTTCTTCTAAAAATTAGAATATTCATAGTATGAGAAGTTTCTTTTAATCTAGAATTTTTCCGGAATTCTTTCCATTTTTTTTTGCCTTATTCTTTATACTATTGCAATTTTCTAGATATTTTACATCCAAATTGCAAGAATTTTATACTAAAATTTTCTAGTATTTCGGGTTTGATTTGATTGTATTTTTACATTTCTTCTAGATTTCTTGAATTTTCTAATTTTTTCGAGAATGTTCCTTCAAAGTATTGGAATTTTGTAGGAATTTCTATTCCAGTTTTTTTTTAATATTCAGTATTTTTCCAATTTTCCAGGAATTTTCTTCCAAATCTCATGAATCTTATACGAGCAATCTTAATTCCAAATTTTTAGAAATTTTAATCTTTTATTAAAACATTCTATTTTCCGCTTTTCTATAACTAATCTTATGTAATTTAGATGTAATATAGTCTGCCCACCCATCATGCATCAAATCTTTACTAATTTCCACACTCAAAAATTTTACCTTTTGAATTTCTTCTTTATTCAAAAAGTTTTGTAATTAATTTTACTTCAAATCGTGAGACGATCAGTAATTGAAATTTATATGTATATGTAGGGTGGGTGAGTGGCCTCTATCCCACCCTCCAGTCAGTAAAACATCATCAAAAATTATTTGAAATATTTGTACGAATGCATCAATTAAAAAATGCAAATATTTTGTGTTTGTTTACATTTTACAACTTATAACAAAAACACTCGTTTATGTTTTACTGATTGGAGGGTGGGATAGAGGCCACCTACCCACCCAGCATATACATAATAACTTTAATTGTTAACCGTTGATGATTTTCCTGCTAAAAACAATCAAACATCACCATTTTTTTCTTCTTTTAGATACACGGAAACTGCTAAGAAAATGTCTTCGCTGATGAACGACCGTCCGATGAAGCCAATCAAGACGGCGATTTATTGGATTGAGCATATTATCCGACACAATGGCGGAAAGCACTTGAGATCGGCAGCCATGGATCTGTACTGGTACGAGTACATGCTTCTAGATGTCGCCGCCGTCTTAGCACTAGCTGTTATCATCTTCATCACCACGTCCCTCTTCTGTATACGCAAGTTCTGTTGCAGAAGGAAGGGGAAGGGTGCCACAGTATCGAACGATAAGAAGAAGAAGTAATTACAAAAACATAGTTCTTGTTTTATTTGTTGTACGCAATTAAACGTTAGAGTAATTGTACCTGAAAACCTACAAAGTGATTTGTAAAGAATGTACAATTATTAGAAAGGAGAATATAGACTAAGATTAAGATTTCGTATGATATAATTTAAATAGTGTAATTAAGTAATCATAAACAGAATTAAAATTAACTGAAAAAAGTATATAAGTTGTAAATTTTGGGGTTCCAAAATTCGTTGTAAATATAATTCAAGGCTAAAAAATGTAATGTGGCATTCTTACTACTTTCCCTTTGTTTACTATTTTATTCTTGAATATAGCTGGCGTTTACGTGGTGCCCATTTTAAAGTATGGATTTAAGAAAAAACCTTAAAAAAATATACCACTGTAAGACCAACTAGTTATTATCACACTTTAAGATGTTGATCTGCCTGATGAAGTCACTGTGTGGTTAAACATGTTGCAATTGTTGTAATATGAAACCCTCTCAACTGTGTTGTTCCAACTAGATGTTAAAAACCTAATTTTAGGTTTAATAATGATGGATTGTTTTTCTTAATAATTTTAATTTATGATTGGTTTCATAAAATTCTAATTAAAATCTTATTTTTATAGCGTTCAACTGATTTTAGAAAATTCTCATTGTGATCAACACTTTACTTACCTTTCAATTCTTTTGATGATGTTATAAAGCCTCTACCTTCATCGTAAAAGAACGTCCGGGAATATTATTATGACAGGATGATTAAATTTATATTTCAACAATTGTTGTACATTAATTTCAACATTGAGGATCATAGTTACTAGTAATTATTAATCTACTCTTCACGTACTCAAATATTCAAGCAGAAATTGAGGATCATATTTTAAAGTAATATTTCGTTAAGTATAGTACTGATTTTTGCGACAGTTGTGTTTATAATTATGATACTTTAAAGACTTGAGGTTTAATTTGTTTATACTTACTGCGATCAGATTTTTTCTGTTCTGCTTCTTTCTTGCCTCCAAATTTCAATTTCATTTAGGCATGGAATTTTAATGGGGAAATTAAGAAAAAGAACTTTCAGTTTTAAAAATAATTTTATTTCTTTGGTTATAAAACATTTGTTCTCTTTATAATAACATCAGTTTTAAAAATTAAAACAAAATGAGTAGTGGCATAAACTTCTTCTTCAAAAATCGTGCCACTACAGTATACACAGATCAGAAAAATATAAATACTATTTCCTTTTCTTTTCATTTATTACATTATTGGCTTTCCTCCTATAGCAGATTTTACGAAAGCAAAATGATAACATCGCCACCATCATAGTAGCAACTGTGATCAGGAAAATGACGACATCGAGGTGTACGTATTGGTACCATTGCAGATCCAAAGCAGGTGATCGTAGATGTTTTCCACCCTTGTGCCTGATAATGTGCTCTATCCAATAGATGGCGGTGTCGAGTGGTTTCATCGGGCGGTCTCGCATTAGTAGAGACTTTTTCTTTGCCATCTCAGAATATCTAAAAATTATAAATTTAACTTAGCAATTATCAGTTTATTTTATTATATTTATATATACGTTTTGTCCTTGAGAACTGTGTTTATAGCATTTAGCAATTCGTCTTCATTTAGGTTCCAATAATCCACCACCACGCCGACACCTGAACTCTCGCACTTCCTCACGTTGAATTCCTGATCTCCAAAAACGGGTACACCCACAATAGGAACACCATTGTGGATAGATTCGATTACGCTGGACATTCCTCCGTGAGTGATGAATAGTTTTACGTTGGGATGGGCTAAAATTACAATGACAAGAACTATTAAATTATTGTTAAGTTTTAAAACTATTGTGCAAATATATTGATGACTGATGATAGATGACAGATGCTTAACAACAAACAGAAGCTAACTTTATAGATGATAGATGATTGAAGCCAAATAACAGATAAAAAATGATAAATAACAGATACGTCCAATGCATACGAAAAATTATAGATGACAGATTACAGACAAGAAAGATAATATATTTAATAAGATTATTAATGTCAGATTACTGCTGACAGATGGCAGATAACAGATGAGAAACGAAAGAAATGCTTCTTTTCTATGCATATGATAAACATTGGTGATTTTATAACTGATAGATTATTGATGTCAGATACAAGATGACAGACAATAAATGTCAGAGAAATCGAAACAGATAATCAATGATGGATGACAAATAATAGGCAACTGTATTGTACATTAAATTTAAAAAAACTTAGTAAATTTTTCAATTCAATGTAAGTTTGGATTACCACGTATTAACGGTCGCAACCATTATATGTACTTTAGCACTTTGTCGGATTCGGGTGAACCGCGTCAAGTCCTGAAACACTTCGGTATGTTTTACGCCTAAACATCATCCAGGAAATTTAAAAAAAATCTTGAGGAAAATTTTAGAAAAATGATGAACAACTTTAGGATCTTCTAAGTAAATTTTCACAACATTAAATAAATCCTGGAATTTTTCGATAAATTAGAGCAAAATTATTGTCGGAAAGTGGAAGAGAAACTACTCGAACATTCTAAGAATCTTTAAGAAAAGTTGCTGTAAATTTTTTCAGAAATCTCGAAGAAAAGTAGAAATACCAAGGGAAGATTATGCAAATGCTAAACCTACAAAGAAATGTTACATTAATTAATCTACTGTCATCTATTTTCTGACGCCTTAGGGCCGCCTCTAACTCACTCCCCCAGTAAAATATAAAACAGTATTTAATTAAATTATTTATACGTGCATAAAATATTTAACAAATAACAGACGGCCGATTTGACAGGTAGGAGATGACAGATAATAGATTAGAGATTTGACAGTAAATAGATGATAATTTTGGCAAATAACACATGTACTCTATAGTTTGTTATCTGCCATCTATGTTTAAATTCCTATAATTGAACATTTACAATCTCTCATATGTCTTTATCATTGTACATCTGTCATTTGCCTTTTATACCTAATCATCGGTCATGGGCTAGCTTTCATAAATCATGTGAGAAACATAATATGACAACTGTCATCTGTCATAAATAATCTAATATTTATCTCTACAACTCATACCATTTGTTATTTAACACCTGTTATCTGTTATTTGACATTTGTCTTTTGTTATAACTTGTCATTGGTATCTGCAATCTGTTATATGCCCTGCCTTGTGTGGGATATGACAATAATCTGTCATCTATAATTTATTATTTGTCTGTGTCATCTATCATCTTTCATATAACTTTTGTCGTATGTTATTTGACATCTTTTATCTTTTATTTATTCATCAACTGTCAAATACTATCTGTCAAATTCCATATATCATATGTCATCTGTCTTCTATAATATATTGTTTGATAGATGACATAAGTTTAGTTGTCGTTTGTTATTTGACATCTGTCAGCTGTTTTTTTACTTATTTTCAGTTATCTGTCATTTGTCACATCTCATGTATCACATGTAATATGTCATCTATCATTTATATATTATTATTTATCTCTGACTTCTATCATGCATCATATAAAATCTGTCGAGTGTTATTTGACATTTGTCATCTTTGTTTAATTACCTATCATCGATCATCTGGAATCTTTTATATGTCGTCATATGTATTTTTGAAATGGCTTCCGTTAAATAAATAAATAAAATAAAATTAAATAAATTTACAAATTTTATAAATAATCATCGTTAATCTATTATCTGTTTTTTATCATATAACATGTGAAATATGACTTACATCTGTTTATTATTTAATCTAATATTTGTCACTTCACCTGTTATTTGACATTTGTCGTCGGTCTTTTATTACTTGTCATCGGTATCTGCCATCTATCATATATCATGTATCATATGACAACTGTCATTTGTCATATGTTATCTGTCATTTACAATCTATTATCTCTGACATTTGTCATCTATCACGTAATACTTGTCGTCAGCTATTTGACATCTGTCATTAGTCTTTTAAATATTTATCATCGGTCATCTACAAAATTCGATATATCATATTCATCTCTCATGTCGTCTATAATATTTTATTTGTCTCTGACATCTGTTATTTGTATTTACTTATTATCAATCATTTACCATCTGTCAAAAGTCATATATCATATAAATTATGTCATTTGTCATCTACCACTTGTTATCTGTCAAAAGTTTTTTGTCATCTATAATGTATTATTTGCTTCTGACATATGCCAATTGTCATTTAATGCCTACTTATGATGAATCAACTGCCATATATAAAATGTTAATATATCACCTGTCATATGTAATTTGTAATCTATAAACTATTATTTGGTTCTCACATATGTCAACTGTCATTTAATACCTAGATTGGATGAATCAACTGCCATATGCTAAATGTATCCTACGTAATATGTCATCTGTCATCTGCCATATGTTATTTGTCGTTTATAATTTATTATTTGTCTCTGATATCTGTCCTCTAACTTTTGATATCTGTCATCTGTCTTTTATTACTCATTATCAGTTATCTTCTATGTCATATTTAGTGTCATGTGTTATCTGTTAATAGAAAACAATACGTATGTGTTATTTAACACCTGTCGCCTGTTATTTGAGATGCGTCTTTAATTACTTCTTAATATTCTACCATATGTCTTGTTTCGTAGGGTATCTGTCAATTGTCATATGTTATGCAAATTACGCAACATGTCATCTACCAATTGCTATGTGTTATCTATTATTATTATTCTATTATCTTTTATTTTGAAATCTATCATCTATCATTAGACACACGCAGTCTGTTATTTCACATCTATCATCTATACTTTATTATATATCGTCGATCATCTGCCATTTGATAAGTCATCCGTCATCTGATATATGTTATCTGTCATCTATAATCTATTATTTCTCTCTGACATCTGTCATCTGACATTCAATACCTGTGATTTGTTATTCGAGTTTTATCTTTTTTATAAATTACTTATCATATATCGTCTACCATCTGCGATATTTCATGTAGGATGTGTCATCTGTCATTTAGTATTTAATACTTATCGTCTTCTATTTAACATTTTATTACTTATTATCGGTTATCTGTCATCTGTCATTCTAATGTATCATATGTCATCTGCCATCTATAATCAATTATTTCTCAGTGACATATGTCATTTGTCGTTGATATTTGCTTTATGACATCTGTTTTTTTTTTTTTTAATATTATGGTCACCTGCTATCATATCGCATGTCACATATGTAATATGTCATCTGTCCTTTGAAATAACACATAACAGAATTATGTGTATGTATGGATCATTTTTAACAAACAACAAACAACATATTGCAAGTGACAGATTTGACAGATTTCATATGAGACATTATATAATATTAACATATGAGAGATTTGACGTATGACAGATAATAAATGACATATTTGACAGATGACAGGTTTGAAAAATAGCAGTTTAGAGATTAAACAGATAGCAAATGACAGCTGACAGATTACAGATTATTTAAAAAAATAATAAAGATGGCAAATAACAGATTATAGATTTGACAAATGATAAATAACAAATAATGCATAAGGCAATCTGTAACCTACAAGTTGTAAAATGTATCATTTGACACATCTGTCAACTGTCAAACCTGTACCAAATCTGCAATCATTTATTTTCTATTATTAGCGAAATCTATAACATTCCATCTATTAAAATTGTTATTTGAATTAACGAAATTAAATATTGAATTACAAGTGCAGTCTTAATAAAAAGAATTTGACAGATAACATATGACAGATTTAAAAGATACGAGTTTACAGAATAAACAGATAGCAAATGATAGATGATAGATTACAGATTATTAGAAAAAATATACGGCAAATAACGAATTAGATAGATAACAGGTTATAGATTTTGCTGATAATTGATATCTGATAGTAAATAAAATTTTATAAATATCAGATAACAAGATGATAGATTTAGCAATAATATATGACATAACGGATTACATTTTTGACAAACAACAAATGTCGTATAACTGATCACAAACTTGACAGTTCACAGAATTTATTTATCGAAGATTTGATAATAGCAGATGACAGATTTGACATATGACTGATTTAATAGATACTAGATTACATTTTTGATACATAACAGATGGTAGATAAAAGATATATAATATAAGATGGATTTGATGGCTAATAGGTTATAAATTTGACAAATATTACATAACAGATTTTGCAGATCATAGTTTTAACAATAGTTTACATTACTTGAATATTCTTCTTACATTTTTTTGGTGAAACATTATGAAATGCTGATCAATTCTTTACCTAATAGTTTACAGTTTGGAAAAAGCACAAATGATAGATAGAAGACAACAGGTTTGACAGTTGACAGATCTGTCAGATGATACTTTAAAGTTTTGATAAATCTAATAGATATCATATGACAGTAATAGTGGCGAGATTCGACATATGACTAATTTAACAGAAAATAGGTTACAGATTTAGCGATTGACAGATAACAGAATATAGATTTAATAAATAACTTAAACCTTTTTGACATTTTTGTTTGGTTTTACACTTTATTTACTTTATATTTAGTCTTGAATTTGAACTTTTGACTTTAATTTTCAATTTGACTTTAGACATTGATTTTAAATTTTGATTTCAAACTTTTACTTTGATTTTAGACCTTGACTCTAAACTTTGATTATGCTCTTTAAGTTCAGCTTTCGACTTTATAATTAGCTTTCACAAATTAACATTAGTCTCTTTTAAACTTTGACTTTAGACTATCATTTAATACTTTGATCTTAGATTTTAACTTTTGACATTATTATTTTGCTTTACACACGATTTATTTATACGGATACACCTTCTACATAAAAATATAGTAAAAAAATTATATGCTATAATATGTTTGGCAATATAAACTTAAAATAACGGAAAGTAATACATAAAAAGAGCATGATAATATGAAACTTGATATTCAGTTCTAAATAATGTTGATAGGTTTATTTATTACTTATTAATGTCTCTTTGTAAATGAAACATAAGTCGCTAAAAATTCTTTTGTTCTCCAACGACTCTAGACCCAAAGAAATCAAGGTTGCACTGTGGCTGACTGAAACTATTTACTCCATTTTTAGTCTTGGATTTTAAACTTTTGACTTTAATTTTTCAGTTTAACTTTAAACTTTGGCTTCAGACTTTGTTTTTAAATTTTTAATTTAAATGTTTACTTCGACCTTAGACTTTGATTGTAATATTTGTATTTAGGCTACGACTCTATAATTTGTTTTCATATATTAAAATTAGTCTCTTTAAAACTATGACTTTAAACTACTAATTTATGCTATGATCTTAGACTTTATGTTTTGACATTATTAGTTGGCGTTAAACTTAAGCTATTTACTTTAATTTTAGTCTTGGATTTTAAACTTTTGTCTTTAATTTTCACCTTAACTTTAGACTTTGATTTTAAATTTTGATTTTAAACTTTTTAGACTTTGATTTTAGTCTTTAACGTCAGTCTATTTTAAACTTTCACTTTAGACTAACAATTTAAACTTTGATCTTAGACTTCAACTTTTAACATTATTGTTTGGCTTTACACTTAAGTTATTTACTTTAATTTTAGTCTTGAATTTGACTTTAGTTTTAACTTTGATTTTAGATTTTGACATCAGAATATTGTTTAGATTTTGATTTAAAACTTTTACTTCGATCTTAGACTTTAATTTTAGACTTTGATTTTAATCTTAGGTTTCGACTTTATAATTTGCTTTCATGTATTCGCATTAGTCTCTTTTAAACTTTGACTTTAAAATACCAATTCATACTTTGATTTTAGATTTTAGCCTGTAATATTGTTGTTTGGCTTTTCACTTAAGCTAATTACTTTATGTTTAGTTTCGGATTTTAAACTTTTGACTGTAGTTTTCACTTTGACTTTAGACTTTGACTTCAGACTGTGATTTTCGATTTTGATTTCAAACTTTAACTTTGACTTCAGACCTTGACTCTAGGCATGGATCGTAATCTTGGAGTTCAACCTTTGACTTTATAATTTAACATTAGTCTCATTTAAATTTTGACTTTAGACTATCAATTTATACTTTGAGCTTAGACTTTAACTTTTGACATTATTGTTTGGCTTTACACTTAAGTTATTTACTTTATTTTTTGTCTTGGATTTTACACTTTTGACTTTGATTTTAAATTTTGATTTCAGAATATTATTTTAGATTTTGATTTCAAACTTTTGCTTTTACCTTACACATTGACACTAAACTTTGATTATAATCTTTGTGTTTAGCCTTCGACTTTATAATTTGCTTTCACAAATTAACATTAGATCTTAGAACTTAACTTTTGACGCTATTATTTGGTTTTACGTGTTTTTTTTATTGATTTATTGTATACATAATTTTTTAAGAAAGAAGACCAAAGATGAATAAATAAATGAATAAATAAAAAGCTATTTATTAGCTTGGATTTTAAACTTTTGACTTTCATTTTCAGTTTGACTTTAGACTTTGTTTTTAAATTTTAATTTTAAATTTTTACTTCGACCTTAGACTTTGATTGTAACATTTGTATTTAGGCTACGATTTTATAATTTGTTTTCATATATTAATAATATATTAGTCTCTTTAAAACTTTGACCTTAAACTACTAATTTATACTATGATCTTAGACTTTAACTTTTGACATTATTATTTGGCATTTAAGCTATTTTCTCTGACTTTAGACATGACTTCAGACATTGATTTTAAATTTTGATTTCAAACTTTTACTTTGACTTTAGACGTTGACACCAGAGTTTGATTATAATCTGCGAGCTTATCAATTTATACTTTGATCTGAGACTACAACTTTTGACATTATTTTTTGGCTTTAGACTTTAGCTATTTACTTTATTTTTAGTCTTGGGTTTTAAACTTTTGACTCTAATTTTTACTTTGAGTTTAGACTTTGACTTCAGACTTTGATTTAAAATTTTGATTTCAAAATTTTACTTATGCTCTTTGACTTTATAATTTACTTTCACAAATTAACAATAGTCTCTTTTAAATTTTAACTTTACAGTATCAATTTATACTTTGATCTTCGACTTTAACCTTGACATTATTATTTGGCTTTACACTTAAGCTATTTACTTTATTTTTAATCTTGGATTTTTAACTTTTAACTTTAATCATTTTCACTTTGACTTTAGACTTTGACTTTAGACTTTGATTCCAAACTTTGATTTTGATTTTAGACCTTGATTTTGATGGTAATCTTTGAGTTCAGCTTTTGACTTTATAATTTGCTTTTAAATAGTAACATTAGTCTCATTAGACGACAGTTTTGACTAAGAATATATGCTAGATAGCAACAGATTTGACACAGATGCTAGATTGCTATGCTAGATTTAAATAAATATATAATAATGTTTATTTGTGCACATAACAACGTCACAGGTCAAAAGAAAAACATAGTGATAAGTAAGTAGATAAGCAATAATAGATTATATTATATATGATTATATAGATTAAAGTTTTAAGAAGTAACAGATGTCAAATGTGATATGGCAGTAATATTGGACCGAATTGACATATGACTGATTTAATAAATGATATATTAGAGATTTGATAGATAACAGATAGCAGATAATAAATTAATGTTTAGGTTTGACATAGAACAGATTGACAGATTTGACAGACATTATATTACATTTTTGGAGTAATCATTGAAACATTTAACCGATAACATAAAATATATGTATGATGAATGATAGATTTGATAGATTATTGATTCGACAAATTATAGATGACAGTTATATATTTGACAAATATCGGATTACAGATTTTGCACATCACAGATTTAATAATAATAATCAAAGATTTAACAATAATTTAGAGTTAATAAAAGGATTAATTAAGCACTTGGTTATGTTATGTAAATTAGTGAAACATAACCAAGTGCTTAATTAATCCTTTTATTACCATAAAAATGTTTCACCACGGGTTAAGTGAGAAGTTAATTAATCGTAATAATTTGGAGTTTTGACTAAGAACAGATGGCAGATTTGACAATAAACATTTAAACACTGATAGAATTAACAAGTATGACTAATGACAGATTTAATAAATAAGCGATTATAGATTACAAACTAATAGACGACAGATTGGAGAGATGACAGATTATAGATGTAATATCAAATGGCGGATCACAGATTTAGCAATAATTTACAATTTTTACTAAAAACAGCTGACAAACAGAAGATAACAAAAACTAACAGTCGACAGATTCGTCAGATATTAATTGACATATTAGACAGTAATCATTAGAATGTTTAACGTACGACAGAATCAACAGATATCAGATATGACAAATGACAGATTTAATAGATAACAGAATATAAATTAAACAAATAATAGACAATAAACTTTCAGTTAACCGATACTATATGACACATTTAACAGAAAGCGTCAAAAGATTTATCCCACTACAGATTCAACAGATAAGAAAAAATGTTAGATTAATTATTTTAGATAACAGATTATAGATTACTTATAATGAGTGGATAGATGAGAGAATATATATCAGATGGCAGATGATATATTTTACAAAGAATAGATGACAGATTAAGTAATAATCTTAATGATATTTTCCTACCCAAATCTAAATGTGATGAAATGTGAGTAGTTATGTTAATCCTTTAGTTAATAGCAAATTAATAAATTTTTCGAATGAACTTTCTGACTTACCTAAAACTTCCTTCTGTGGTACCCATTTTTCGAACCTGATATTATCAACATTCTCATGAACATCTCCATCATACTTCCACAACACTTTCAAGTTCAACTTTGCGAACACGTTGGTGAACAACTTCCTTGTACTGGCGGGCACGTTGCGCCATTTAAGCACGGAACCCATGCTGAAATATACAACACCTTCTTTCGCCCCATCTAGAAATTTCTGAAACTCATCAGGTAACTTCCCAGGCGGCTTTACATGAAACCCACCAATCTCCACGACGGCGGGAACGAGAGGTTTAACATCCGCGTAACTCAGGTGCGAATTCAACAGGATCAAATCGGTCTCGTACAAAAGATCCCTTAAACTTGGAGCGTTCTTAAAGTGCGCACGTGCAATGGTTTCCTGCTCGGGAATAACTACGGTGTGGAAATAAAAACTTTCATAGGCTAACGAGAGTGCGTTTTTTAGTCGCGTGAGGAAATCCATTGGATTGCTCGATCCAAGGAAGTGTTGCGTCATGTATGAGGGTTCTTCCGGGTTTCTAGTGATCGCGTTTATGTTGTAACTATTAGTGAGCGACATGAAAACAATGCAGGATGCATTGAAGTGATGGCAGAATCCGCGGAAGGCTTCGTTGTAGAATTGCTCGATGATGACCACGTCGAATTTTGCGTCGGATTCTAATAAAGCTCGCACGTTCGAATGCTTTAAAGTTGCTTCCACTAACAGGCTGCCAAAGTGGTGGTATTTTTTTACGGTCGAAATCACGTGTTTTTCTTTTGCGTCAAAAAAATTCGTCTGTTGTAATATATCTAAAAATTAATTGATAGAATGATATAATCGTGCGCAAGCGTGAATTAAGAAGCAACAAGTGTAATGATGGAAGATTTCTGCAAATTGGTTCTGTGCTTAAATATCTGGAGCAAAGGATACAAAATATATACAAGTACTTTGTATATTTGACTTGATATATAATTAGATATTTTCTTCTGCATCATCCGCCAGTTGCACAAAATTGTATCTAATGATTTTAAAATTTTAATTTAACTCACTACAATACTTTCGAAAAAAAATAAGCGTATATAATTATTAAGTATATAATTATATATTAACGTACCCGCCATCACATCTACGAAACCTGTAAGCTGGACCAATTTGAACTTGGAGTCGGGGTCATTAAACGGAGAGATCATCGTTACGTCATGACCTTGATCCACCAGGGCGTTCATCAGGGTCTGCCCGGGGCCGAAATGACTGTACGAAGCCATGTGGAAGACGGCCAAAATCTTGGCGGAACGTGCACAAGACAGTCCCAGCAGGATCAACACAAACGTCTTCATCTCGCAATTCGCACTGAGGTACTGACAACTGTATGCCATGCACGATTCAGCCGTGGGAATAATTGAGCTCAAATTATGTAACAACACAAGCAAGTATCAAAAATATTTCGCATTGCTCAGATAATATGAATCCTACTTTTTTATTTATTTATAGGCGGCGATAAATTTGGACTGATATGATATGAAAATAATGTGGGCAAGTAATATTTTTTGTAACCTTATAACGAATCGTTCGGCGAGGAATCGTAATCTGGCCTAATAAAATCTTCGATTAAGCCAATCATGTTATGATCATCCATACAATTCGTGGGTGAATGAAACTTGCGGTGTTAAGAAGTGATGTATTGTCTAACACTAAACATATACTTTATTGGATAGAAATTTTGCGACGACAATAATATTATAAAGCGTGCGATAAACAGGAAAAAGACGTGTTAAAAATGCTGCCTTTGCATATCAGTCATGATTTATTTATTACCGACAGTTGATTAAATAAATAAAATTTTTCAAATAAATGTTTAATGTAAACATATTAGTTTTTCAAAAACTGTTTATAAAATGTTCTTTTTACCGATAATTACTGTACTACTATTATTATTAATGGAGTAATTATGAGTAAATGTTATATTAATAATATATATAAAGGAAATATTTTAAAAACATCTCGTTTAAATAAATTTAATAAAATACTTTAAAACTCACTTTAAACTAATTGTTATTTTTCAACAAAACAACTGAACTTATTTTTTTTTTTAAATAGTTAAAATTTTCGTTTATTTTATTTACCAATAAAATACAAATTTAAATTCTCTTGGAATTGAATGAAAACAGAAGCGAAAGAAGAAAATCGTGCTCATGGATTACAGACTTCTTTGATCGCTATTTCGCGAATTTCTAAACCAAACAACTCAACGAAGATCTCAAGGTCATCAAACGGAAAACAAATGCGGAAGAGATGGAACAAAGAAGAAATTAATGAGAATAGAACAGTAGAAAGGTAGACAAAATTAAGAAGGGGAACAGAATGAAGAGGAAGAAATGTAGAGCGAAAGAAGGAAAGTGTGAAGAGAAGAATGAGAATAAAAACAGTTAGAAACAGTCGTGGTCACAGATTGAAACTTTTTTTGAAAGCTAATGTGGTTGAATATTTCAACCTTACAATCAAGTGCAATTCAGGGAATTCATTTACTGATTTCTAATCTAGAACGCGCAAAGAAGAATTCAAGGTCAACCAAAAGACAACAAATGTAGAGAAGATAGGGCGATGTGGAAAATAAGAATAAATATGTAATAAAATGTAGAAAAAGAATGGAAGAAACAAATCAGGGTAGTATAAAATAGTATAGAGATGAAGAAATGTAGAGCGAAAGAAGGAAAAAGTGAAGTGAACAAAAGCAATCTTATTCACGTATTACAACTTTCTTTGATAGCTAATATCATTGAATTCTCCCAGTGATTCTTCTGGCTTAAACAATCACAGGAAAGGTGAAAATCATGGCGAATTTCTAATCTAGACTAACTGAAGAAGAGCGTAGAGCTAAATGCCCTCTTATCTAAGTGAAGAAAACAAAGAGAATATACACAGTCGTACTCACTGATTGTTATGTATACATTGTTATGTATTATTGAGGAAAATAAAGATAATAATAATTTTCTTCGATTTCTAATTTCATTGAAATATCGCAGTTAATGTCTTGCTAATTACAGTCACCTCAGAAAAGGTAAAATTAATTGCTGATTTCTAATCCAAGCAAAAGAGTTCAAAGTTCCTTTTATCAGGAATCAGCTAAGAAAAAAAACTCTCTTTGATGTCTAATCATTAAAATCTCCTAGTAAACGTGATGTTTACTTACAACCCTTAAACTTTAAAAACCTTAAGGAAGATAAAAATGATTGAAAATTTCTAAATCTAGAACAACCATTAGCATTTCTCAATTTTATCAAACTTAAGAGTTACAGAAAAAGACGTTTAAAATATGAAAATATTATCAAAAAAAGCGCCACTAAATGAGAGTACGTAGATTTTATACCGATACATCTTTGATGATGAAATGGAAGATATTTTGTTCATCATTCTTGTTGGGATGAGGTTTTATTAGGAAACTTACATTGGTACCGACCATTAGAGAATATATTCTCCAACACTCCCACTTAATTTTTTTCACTCATGCAATGTCAGCTGATGGCCTTGAATTTGGGTCACTTGGTGTGCTTATAGCATCGCAATCGGACATTCAAACCTTGCTAACACCTCTTTTATAAAATTTGTTTGATCCAAAGATTTTACGTTGTCTAACAAATATTTAAACCAATGATGTTAATTGCAACTCCCAAATGTTTCATTTTAAATGCACGATTTAATTTGTGCTGTCTCTAAAAAATCAATAGCAATTATTACTTTTTTATCTTTACTGTAGAATATGCATGGATCAACTTTTGACTTTTTTAGACCGAATTCCTCTAAAATTTTTGATAGCTTGATATTCCATTCCCTTCCGATTTGTTTTACTCCGTAGATAGCCTTGTTTCATTTGCATACTCTTTTTGTTCCATCCATTGTACAATTTAGGTTGTTTCCTATAAATTTCTTCCTTCCTTGTAAAAACGCTGTAGTGGACATTTGGTCAATTTTAAGTCTATACTTCACAGCTAATGTTGTTAGGAATCGTATTGATGTATATTAATTTATAGGAGAGTATGTCTCCGTATAGTCGATGCCTGGTATCTGTGAACATCCCTTTGCAACTAATCTCACTTTATATTTTAACGATTCTTTGTCACCTTTCTTTTTGAAAACCCATTTATTTTTTACAAACTTCCTGTTTGCTTGTAGGTCTACAAAATTCCAGTTACGATTTTCTTCTAAGATCTAAGTTAATTTTTAATGGCTCCTCTCCATTTATCTAATTCTTGACTCGCTCAGGCTTCTTGAATGGTAAAGGGATTTTTTTTCCCTTTGAATTGCTTTTGTAGCATACGGAAATTCCTCCACTTTCTTCGCATGTTTTGATGTACGTACATATCTCCTCGTTTCATTGAACACTCTTAATGTATCTGCTGATTCCGGAATGTAGTCTTCATCGCTTAAATATTCATAATCTGATGTTCTCAAGTCTTCATGTCCATCTGTTTAATTTTCAACTTCTTTAATTGCTTTAGACATTTTATTTTCTCCCACTGAATTTTCTTAATCAAATGAATTAAATACCTTTGTATCTATGTTAGACACTGTGTTAAATATTACATCTTTGCTAATTTGAACTTCTTTACTTCTTTTGATATGGGATCAATACACCTATACCCCTTACATTCATCACTATAACCCATGAATAACAACTTTATTGATTTTTATCCAGCTTCAGTCTCTTCTCTTCTGGAATATGGACCATAATTGGAAAGGGTGTTTAATGTTTACTTTTTGCTCAGACCATTTTCCTTCTGGTGTGTCATCTATTAGGCTAGTAGATATGGATCTGTTATAATATAAACTACAGTATTGACTGCTTCTGCCTAATAACTTTTGTCTAATTTTAAATCAAACAACATTCACTTAGCTTTTTCCACTATTGTACGATTGGCTCGTTCTGTTTTTCCATTTTGCTGTGAAGTATGCACAATTGATATCTGATGATGATGTTTTTGCAGAATTCTTCAGGATCCTTGTTACAGTATTCCTTTCCATTGTCAGTACGTAAAATCTTGATTTTCTTTCCAGTTTGTGTTTATAACTACTGTTTAAATTGCTTAAATGTTTCAAATACTTTACCCTTATGCTTTAAAAAGCAAACAAATATTTTATGCGAGTAATCGTCTATGAAGGTTAAAAAGGATTTTCCATCTCCTATCGAAGTATTCTCCATCGGTCCACATAAATCTGAGTGGATTAAATCAAGAAAGTTCATCGTCTTTGAAGGTTTAAATGGTGCTCGAATTTTCTTTCCTTTTAAACATACTACACAATTAAATTTGGTTATTTCACTCTTAATGTTCATGCCATCAACAAGTCTTTTGCCCATCTTTTGTAGATCATTATAATTGATGTGATTAAACCAAAAGGAGCTACTGTTTAAGCCACCATCTTGCAGATTTATCTTCAACTTTATACACTCCTGATTAGCAACTTGATATTTTTTATCAAATATTATTTTGTTGTCTTTTTTAACAACTTTTGCAAGAGGCAGTAAATTCACACTGAGTTTAGGTTTTAGCAGCTTATTTCACTAACAATTACTTGTAATGAAGTGTATCCTATACCAGTAACGTACAATTTAGAATTATTCGCGATTATGATGTTTTTATGTCGCAATTTTCATTTTTTGTAATGCAGTTCGGCATTGAAGTCATATAATGTGTTGCGCTACTGTCTATGATTCACTCACTTATTTTATATCGTTGCGAATAAAATACACCTTTGCTGTGTGCTTTTGCATCTTCTGTTTTGCCTTTAACTTCTCTCGGCATTCCGACGATTTATAGTTTTTTTATCACAGTTGTAACACTTTATAATTTTTTTAAATGGTACATTTGTATTTCCACTGTTGGGTTTACTCTAATAATCAGTTTCCAATAGTTTTAATTTTGTTAAATCACCAGTTATTTTGATGTTACTGCTATATTCTCATGATTAATCGTTTGAAATCATCTGTGAGCCCTGCTAAAAGTATTGCACCAACTCATTCTTCTGTAATTGTAAATCCAACACCTTTTAGTTACATATGAAATTGTTATATATTCACACACTTACAGTTACATTAGTACCAACCTCTAGAGAATATACTCTCCAACGATTCTCAAGAAGAAATGAAAGGTGTTATTCAATAGTGTGTGACAAATACCTAGTTGACGATTATTATAGCGATATCAACAGATTTCTTGCGCTTACTGATAGAGAAGGATTTGATGTGGTTGTACCATCTAGATGCGTTCTCTAGGTGTTTTAATGAGTAGAACGAAACTTATGATTCTAAAGAATAATGATTAATTTCCTTAATAAAGCCACTGTAATATGTTACGATGATTAACAAACAAAAATGTTTTATTTCAATGATTTTCAATGATTTAAGTTTCATCATTTCAATACAAATAATTATTGACCTAAAAAAATATTCCAAGATGTTGCTGAATACTTAAGACAGTTTCAGCAGTACAAAAACACAAGGCATTAAATCAGAAGGCTCCCAGGCAGGTAAAAACAGACGATTCGATATGTTAGAAAATAGAAACATATCCTTTTAATTAAAAAAATGAAAGATGGGTAAAGCTGTTTTCATTGAATTGCCGCATATGGAAGACGTGTTTCTATATTATAGAATTAGTTCGTGAGTGTCATTGTGTAACAAACCATACACTAGCAGAAGATCAACATTTACTTATTATTTATTATTTATTATGATGCTTTGAATTACCTGTTAACAAAATACATTAATATACACATACATACAAAAAATACACTAAATTTTGAGCACAGGAATAACAGGCGCACTTCATTCTTCAGAATGTTCTTCCAGTCAAACGTTGTTGATGATGAATGTTCCTATTTATAACACAATTTCTTCAATTTCAATTTAAAACTGTAGATATTTATTTTACTTTATATTTCCTTTGTTAAGCATTCTGCTTAAAATTTGTAAAATTTGTGTAAATATTTGATTAATATACCATCCACTCGCCGTTCCAGTGTAAAGAGGTCCCAGTTAGACGACACCAAATATATAAACAATAGAGCGTACCGTTGAGGAAGAGCTCGTTCGAATTGTGGCGCTTCTTGGGATGCCATTTGGTCCTGGGTGAAGGATTTTAATCCGAACTAGCTTCCTCTGTAGAGGTAAAGTGTTATTCTCCTTGATGATAACCTGTCCAACCTGCGGTGCACCACTTTCCATGAGCATGTATTCCAGACTGGTATTTACGATTCCAGCGTTTCACTATGATAAACGGAACACTGGCTAAGTGACGAGAAACTAAAAAGCTTTAACATTGAGAACTACACTCTTGTTAACAGCTTCTGTAGGACATCAAAACACCATGGAGGATCTGCAAAATATATCCACAATTCGATTAATAAACATGGTACTTTAAAATTATCTATCTATCAGAATATCTAGTTTTTGAAATTTGCGATTTATTGAGAGTGACATATTTCAATGTTTTTGTGGCAAATCTAAGATTTGGAATAGTTTTTTGGGGTCACGGCAATTTATTTCATTGCACCCGATTTATTTCATTGCCGGGACCCCAAACAACAATTCCAAATCTTAGATTTGCCACAAAAATATTGAAATATGTCACTCTCAATAAATCAGAGTCTAGTAATATTTTAAGCTTTCTTTGCACAGAAACGAATTATTTGCATCATGTATAATTTGAATACTCGCTCATCTTGCAAGGGAATCTTTAAAAAATATAATCTTCTTACTATATATGGAATCTATATTTATGAATGCATCATTTTCCTGGTAAAGCATAGAGGAATTTATAGAGATAGTGAAATTGACCACTATTATCACACAAGAGGTAAAACGAACTATAATATCCCAAAACATCGGTTAACGCGAACTAGAAAAGGCTTACATTATAATCTTATTACACTTTTTAACAAATTACTAGATTGGATCAAAAGTATTAATGATATAAGCATATTTAAGAAACACCTATATCATCTATTATGTTCTAAAGCAATATATTGTATTCGTGAATATATGTAGTAGTTAGCTATAAATTATTACAATGTTTACATGCTGTATTGCCTTAAATTAACAGATACCCAAATGTATTATTAATGCTTACCTTGCATTTCCCTCCTGACGCACTTTCTCATATATTTATTTATTGTATAAAGCATACTGTAAAGTTTTATAAATGATAAATAAAGTTTATTATTATTATTATCAAACTTTGCAGTTACTTCAAAAGATGTGGAAATCTTCGAGAAAGATCATCTGAAAAAAAGCGCCAATATATGACCGTATATGATGAATTCGTGGATTTTAAACCAATACATCTCTGACGATTAAATGGAGAACACTTTGATCGTCAATCTAAGAAGAAATAAAATGAGTGTTTCAATAGTTTTGACATATACAAAGTTGATAATTATTATGGCAATAAGATCAGATTGTGCATAATCTTCAAACTTCTGGATCTCCTCAACAAGCAAATCTACGGAAACATAATCTGCAATTTGTTGATTCCATAACCGTCTGGCATCAATTTTGACGCTACCTAGAGGAGCTCACCCATCTGGATGGTCCTGACAATCTTCTCCATCTCTTTAATGTCGATCTCATCATCAAAAGGTTTCACGTCGAATACGATGCTACTCTCGGCGATTAAAGCTGGTTTCTCGGTATATTTATTAATTGCTTACTTTACCTGTGGTGAAACATTTTTGAAGTATCTTGATTAGAACATTTGGTTTATTTCACAGAAAATTTATTATTTCTTCTCCGACTAGTTCAACTATAAGACGTTATGAAAGATGGAAATGATACATTTTCTGTAAAACAAACCAAGTGTTCTTTTTTCTTAGTTCTGATCAATATGGTTTCTTAGTCTTCTTCTCAGCATAAGCTTTCATCATCACTTTCCGAGCACTTTCCGCGCCCTCCTCCTTATTTGAAGAGAAAGATCAACGCCAACATCGTCATCGTTTTTTCCGGAGGCGCGGTAAAAGTGGTTCTGGCGCCAAACTTCTTGAGATCGTCGGTCGAAAAGTACTTGATGTAGTTATACCATCTGGGTGTGTTGTAGGTGTTTTACTGTTCTGTATTCCACACAAACGAAGCTAATGATTCGAAATAATTATTATTCATCTGCACGAGGAAGCCACTATGATTACAGAAAAATATTGGTTTTATTTCCATGTTTTATGGATTTTCATCAATTCAATACAAATAATTATTTTCCAAAATAGTATGCCACGACGTTGCCGAATACTTCAGGCAGTCTCAGCAGTGCCAAAAATACAAGGCTACGAATCAGAAGGTCCCGGACAGGTGATGAACAGACGATTCGATTTGTTAGTCGTTTAATTGTTGAAGCAGAGGGACAGAAAAATCGAAATAAATCCTAAAAACAAGCGAGATGGGTAAAGCTGTTTCTATTGACAATCGACGCATGTGGAAGAAGTAGAAAAAGTGTTCCTTTACTATGGAATCCTCAGGAGAAGCGAAAATGGTTTCATGAGTGAAATTGTGCAACAAATCATCCAGTACGTAGAGAGCTAGAGATTAACAACTAATTTATACTATAAATAATATACCATCCTACCGTCGATCCATTGGAAAGAGATAGCAAGGATCTAATTTCCAGTAAGAGGACACCAAATATATAAAACATAACGTATAATTTTTTGTATAGTTTAAAATTTAAAGGAAAATCCGGGCATTTTTTAATATTCAACATAACAATAAAATTATGTGATTAAAGGTACAACTAGAAAATATCAACTCTAAACTGAGGGATACCATCAATAAGTTTTAAACTGCAAACGAGAACCATAAGAAGGAACGAGATTAAAGGTAAGTCTGAAGACTGAAAAGAGGAAATTTTCAAAATCACTTCCCTGACATTGTAAAAATTGACGATGCCCATATAATTTGTTGTCAGTGATAAGACTGGCACCCAGGAGGTAATCATAAAGAGTGATTGTGATAAAGACATGAATTCCTCTTTCACAAGTGGCTCGAAAATTATCGACAACTTGGACAATGTAGTTTATATCTTATATAAAAAGAATCATTACAGAGAAAGATAATCAAATAGCAATTTTAGTCGAAAATTATCAGTTTTAAAACAAACTAATTAACGTTCTAAATGATTTGTTAATTCGACAACCAATTATACTGCATCTAAAAGTGACTATTTAAAATATTTGGACAATGAATTGCCATCAAGAAAACGACAGCTGAGCCAACAAGAATATTTACTTACAAAAATGGTTAAACCAGCTGGACGGCTATTGACTATATGAGCATAAATAGCTTGGAATTAGGTTTTAAAGTGCAGATTTTCAATGCTAATGTGGCTGATCATTTGGCAACTAAATTGGCATTAAAAATAAATCAAATCAAACACTTTTCATTTTGTTTTACCACAATAGTTATTTATTGACTGCGACAAACATAGAGAGAGAAAAAAGTGGGTAACACTAAACAATATATTATTATGTCAGTAAAATATATCCGTGTAAAATGGACCTAAATATGCCTGTAATGGCTAATATATTATCAAATGATGAAAATACTGTGTCGATAGGATATTCTATTACATGAAGTAAAAAAAGGGTCTGAGTGGAAGAACACGCAGTGAACTCCGCCTGCAAGTCCTGTGAGCCAAATTTTTGTAATTTGTTTATGTGTATTTTGGAATTTTTCATATATCTAATTATAACAGGGCCTTGTAAAGTAAAATAAATAAATAAATAAATAAATAAAAATATTAATGACACATGAAGGTACCAATTTATGAAATCAAAAGCTAAGAAGGACTGGAGGAAAGTATAGTTATGCAGTACAGTGAATGACGACATCAAAAAAAATCTTAAATTAGCCTAATAAAAATATATAAGTCCTTTACGTTGTAGAAAAGTCACTAATAAATAGAAAAAACACGAAAATATTTTCGTTGGCATTTCTATAAATGTCCTTTTAAGAAAATTAATATTGTTAACCCAAAAATTAAACTCAAAAGCTTACTCACACCTGAAATAAGAAAAATGTCTGCCGATTTAAAGGGTCTGTACTGATTGTATAACATTTTACAAGATCAGATTTTTGTAGAATTGTATAAACTTAAAAAGAAATGTAAATTAAATTTTGATTTAAAAGTGCATTATTGATTAAAATAATTATTACTTATAATAAGAACTAATCTCTTTGAGCGTTTCTGCACCATAGTTTACCATTTTTATAATGTAAAAACTACCAACTAATAGATAAAACAACTACTCATCATTCTAAAGTAGCATCAGACATTTATTACATCGTTACAAAACGATGACACCACAAAATTGTTCCATTATACTGAATGTAATTAACTAACATATTTTGTCTATACTTTTCAAACAATACAAGAGAAAAAGTGACTCAACATTTTAAAAAAACCATCTCAACATCACGCACTGCTCAAGATATGCAATATTATCTACTAAAGTTACATCTCATAAGGTCTATCATGTGATAAATCAGCTTTAAAAATACAAATATAAATAGAATCGATGCATTATCTACAGTTTATTTGAAATATTTTAGTTCATATATTTTCGGACCCATGCCACATTTGATAAATATGTCTATTGAAAGTCAGATATTTCCATCGGGCCTTGAATATTCAACAATCATACACATTTACAAAAATGGTGACTGCTGAAACTGGAAACGTTAGACAAATTTCTTTACTGAGTGATGAATCAAAAATTATAGAACGAGTTGTTAACAATAATATTATGAACTTCGTTCAAACATATAAATTATTAAGAAACTATCAACATGGCCTTAGAAAAAATATTCAAATGAATCTGGAACCGTATCGTTTTTTGATTATATTTGCAGTTGTATTGATAAAGTAAAATACACAATTGGACTTTTATTTGATTTGAGTCGTGCCTTCGATACAATTCGTCCTGAGTTTATAATTGTATAGCATTGGTATTCGAGGTACTATATTAAATTGGATCATATTTTTGCACCGGAAACGAATTGTTAAAATGGTGATGTGGCCATCATAATACTTTCCCCATATTTTCTCGAAAACTAGGAGATTTACGCCAAAAGGCTATTATTTATAATTTGCTCAATTTTGAATTCTTTACAATTACTTGTTATATAAATTTCATTTAACTCCTATAGTTTATTAGCAATAGGCAAAAAAATGTAAAAATTATTAAGTTATGAACTTTATAAAAAGCATGTTTCAATAAAACTTGTTCAGTTTTTTATTCTTTTTAACTTTTGTTTGAAAAGTTATGTCTTATTTTTCCGGAAACTTTAATGATTTTTTTATTAATTTTGAATAATTTATATCTTGTATTTGCAGTATGGTCTTAGCAGAGAAAATCAACTAGTGATGCAGTTGTTAGCTTTACTGAGGAAATCCTTTTTGGGACTTATGTTCCATTGATACATTTTTAGACCTCAGTAAAGCATTTGACTATGTTTCACATGAAATTCTACTGCGTAAACTATGCTGTTATAACTTTTCTCCATCAAGCTGTAAATTACTAAACTCCTACCTTTCTAAAAGGTTTCAAATAATACGGGTGGGCGATAAACACTCATCATATACCGCTATAAAACATGGTGTCCCGCAGGGATCTATTTTGGGCCTTTGCTATTCTTAATCTATATAAATGACCTACCTAATATTTATTTGTCTATTTTGTATGCAGGCCATACTACAATTAAATCTGCATCAGCTAATCTTCAGTCAGCAAAGAGCCAAGATACTTAGGCACTATCCATTTCTCAAGAATGGTTAAATTCAAATTTGCTAACTTTAAATTTAAACAAAACGAAAGTGCGACTAGACATGACAATATACACAGACATATCCTCAAATCCTTTCCATTCCATATACACGACCACATCCTCAATAATATTAACTTCCTCTACAAAAACCAATACTTCCCAGAAGTGTGGAAAATAGGAATAATTATTTGCATTCCCAAACGCGACCAACCTCCCAATTTACTAACCAGCTATCGTCCTATCACACTTTTACCTGTTATTGGAAAATTATATGAATCCCTCCTTAAAACCAAAATCCTTTCTCTAATTTCTAATCATATCCCCAATTATCAATTTGATATCGCTCGTCATATCATTTTTATCATTAAACAATTCCTTTCCAATAGATCCCTAAAAGTAAAAATCCACAACTCCTTCTCTTCTTCTTTTACTCCCGAACAAGGCCTCCATCAAGGCTCTCCCCTCTCATCCCTATTATACAACATTTTTAGCTCTGACATCTATAATCCTGATCCTCTCTACTTCAATCCTTCCAAATATCTCCTACAATTTGCTGATGATACTGCCCTAATTACCCATGCTCCCACGTTACCAAAAGCCCTCCAATTCCTTCAAGAGCTAATTGACTCCCTTCAACACTGGTTTGCAAAATGGCGTATTAAAATCAATCCCCATAAATCACAGCTCCTAATTCCATATCACCGCACCAATAATTCTCCCTACAATATCTCAATTTCCCACACTATTATCCCCCCCACAAATTCCGTTGAATACCTAGGCATAACCATAGACCCCAAAATTAATTTAAAAAAACACACATCTATAATTAAAAACAAAATTACAACTAGGGCAAAATATTTTAGATGTTTAACTTATAGAAATTACTAGTAAAACAGCAGTCAAAATATACAAAATGATTTGTCGCCCATTACTGGACTATGGTTGTGCCCTCTATCCCAATCCCAGCAACCCAACCTCCCGTAATATTCAAGTTAGCGAGCGAGCATCCCTCCGTACACTAACAAAACTTCGGCATCCTCTAAATCCTTTACATAATCCTTCCAACCAACTCCTCTATGATACAACCTTAGTTATCCCCATTCAAGAACGCCTTCGATTCCTATCAGAAAAATTCTCCAAAAATCCTTTCAACTTTCATATATTATCCCTGTACTGTCTTCCTAGAAACCCTAACATAATCCCTAAATTTAATAACCCACATTCTACCATTTTCGATTTCATTTCATCACTCCATGCATCTACTCACTAAAGACTGACGCCATATGACTAGACAAAACAAGGCAGAAAGACCTCTGGACGATAGCCTTTTGACAGATTAACATAATAACACCTCATTCATCATTTATTTATTATTTAAATAATGTACATATTTGTCAATAAAGATGTATATATATATATACAAAACGAAAGTTGTATACTCTGACAAAAAAATTCTCAACCATTCATAATATTAGTTCTTAAAGGTGTACATTAGGGAGACCAGAAGAAAAAAACATTTTTAGAATCGGCTCTTCTTCTGGAATTAGTTATAGTGATCCTTGAGAAGTCTTTCTACCAAATATCAGGTCATTTGATTGAAGTTTAGAGGACGCTCAAATCAAAAGTATGAAGAAAAACCTGAAAATCTGTTTTTCGGAAGATAAAAATCTATGGCATTTCCAAAACCCATTACTAAGTTGCGGTAACGTACTTTTCCATTGAAAAGCATTATATAGAAAAGACTTTGATTATTAAACTCATAATATTAGCGGTATTTGAAACGCAAGGTGCATTTTTAGATGACCGTCATCTGGTCTAATACATATATGGAAACATTGTTGACATTTGATTTCCGGGTATAGTCATTTTACTTACCACGGTTTTGTAATTTTTAAGACAATGGAATGAAAGGAATTTCGTGTGTTGATTAAACACTGTTTTTTGATGGGAAAAAATACTGTTGGAGCTAAACAATGACTTAATAAGCATTTTGTGGACTCTGTATCAGAAAATCAACTATTATTAACTAAAATGCTGAATATAAACCCGGTTGTACAAGCACAGGTGATGTTGAACGCTCTAGTCTTCCAAAATCGATAGTTGTTCCAGAAAACATAAAAAAATGTCCAATTATCCTATCTTTTGTATATTGCCCATGGCTTTTAAATCTATGGAGACGGCTTCTTGTGTCAAATTTAATTGATCCGCGAGTTGTTGTTGCGTTTGAGCGTCATCCTCATCCAACAATGCTCTTGCAATTCGCTGTCTTCAAACTTTTTCGGTGGCCTTCAACGTTCTTCATTTCCAATTTTTTATTTTTTAAACCACTCAAAGCACTATGATAACAGTTTTCTTCAATTGGTAACAGAAAATCAATGTTGTTCGCAAATTGTAGCTTCCAGGCACAAAATTAGGTTTGACGGTAACTACATTGACAGCTAGGGACATATATGGGCAAATTCCGGTTTCATATTTGTAGACCTGGTAGTAGATACCAGAAGGTAGTGTCTTTGCAATTTTAGATGAAAATTTAGGTATAACCAAGTTGCTTTCGAAGTGGATGTCGCGTTTGCTTATACCGAACCAGAAACAACAACTCGTCGAAGATTTAGAGCGCTGTTTGAAGCTGTTCAAGCAAAATAAAAAGGATTTCTTGCATTGGTATGTGAAAATAGATAAAATATGGATTCATTATTACACGCCTGAATCAAAAAGCATCAGTTAAGTGGATAGTAGCCGGTTAAAGTCATCCCAAGTGACCAAAAACTTAAAAGTCGGCTGGCAAGTTTATGGCATCGTGTTTTGGGACGTGCATGGAATTTTGTTCAGCCACTATCTTGAGAAAGGCAAAATTATCGATAGTGAATATTACATGGGATTATTGGATGGATTGAGTGCAGAAATCAAGAAAAAACGGCCCCACATGCAAAAAAAAGTGCCTTTCACCAGGACATCACAAGTCAATAAAAACCATGGTTAAATTGGTTGAATTACGCCTTGAATTGCTTTTTCACCTACCGTACTTTTTAGATTTGGCCCCCAGCGACTACTGGCTTTTTGCAGATATGAAAAAGATGCACCAGGGAAAGAAATTTGGCTCAAATAAAGAAGAGGATCCTAAAACTGAGGCTTATTTTGAGAGCAAAGAGAAATCGTTTCACATAAAGGGCATAGAAAGGTTAAAAGAGGGTTGGAATGAATGTGTCACTCTTGAAGGAGAGTATGTTAATGAATCAAGTGGAATTTCCAAAAAATAATTGTCTCTATCCCACCCTCCAATCAGTAAAACACATCGAGGGTTTTAATTAATAGTTGTAAAATATTAATAAACACAAAATAGTTGCAATTTTTAGAGATTTATTCATACAAATTTTTCAAATAATTTTGGATGATGTTTTATTGATTGGACAGTGGGATAGAGGCCCCCCACCCAGCCTACATATAAATATAAACGTTAGTTTAGTACCTTCTCGCGATTTCCAACAAAATTAATTACCAAACTTTTTGAATAAAAAAGTTAAAAAGGTAAAATTTTTGAGTGAGTAAATTAGTAAAAATTTGATGCATGATGGGTGGACAGACTTTAAATCTAAATTAGATAAGATAAACTCTTTTATTTTTTATTATATAGAGGGTTTTATTGTTTATAGCAGCAAAATCATCATCGACTAACAATTAAAGTTTTCATGTATATGTAGGGTGGGTGGGTGGCCTCTATCCACCCTCCAATCAGTAAAACATAAGCCAGGGTTTTAGTTAAAATTTGTAAATTGTAAACAAAGACAAAACAATTACATTTTTAATTAAACTAAAACTGTTATATTCTGACAAAAAAATCTCAACCATTCATAATATTATAATCTAATATACAAATTAAATATTGAAATATTAGTGCAGTTTTAATAATATTAATTAATAGTGAGAAAATTAAATTTTTTGAATGAGCATTTCTGAACTTATGTTTTACATTTTACTGTAAAAACTCCAGCTAACAGTTAAAACAAATACTCCCCGTACTAAAGCACCGCCATTGCATAACACTTTTCGAGAAGCGGTTAAAAAATGATAACACCACAAAATTGTTACATCCTGCTGAATAATATTTCAGACATGTAACGACAGCTAACAGTTGTGTCATTCAATGCCTGGCGGTGTTTTAGTACGGGGAGTAGTTGTTTTAACTGTTAGCTGGAGTTTTTTCAGTAAAATGTAAAACATAAGTGCAGAAATGCTCATACAGAAAATTTAATTTTCTCACTATTAATTAATATTATAATCTAAGTTCTTAAGGGTGTACATTGATTTCAAGCTAACTTGGAACAAGCATGGTGATATCCTTGATGCAAAACTCTGCAAAAATATTCATTTACTAAGGTAATCAGTAAAACATAAGCCAGTGTTTTAGTTAGAATTAGTAAATTGTAAACAAAGACAAAACAATTGCATTTTTTAATTGACGCATTCATACACATTTTTTGATGTTTGACTGGAGGGTTGGATAGAGTCTATCCACCCACCCTACATATACATATTAACTTTAATAACTGATCGCCTCGCGGTTTGCAATAACTTTAATTACAAAATTGGCACAGTAAAATATCCCACTCTCCAATGAGTAAATCATAAGCGTGGCTTTTAATTAAAAGATGTAAAATACAAAGAAACAGAAAAAATATGATGTCATAGTAATTTCCTTGCAATTTTCTCGAAAACTATGAGGTTTTAACAATTTGCTCAATTTTGAATTCTTTAGAATTACTTGTTATATAAATTTCATGTAACTCCTATAGTTAATTCTTCTTCTTAGGGTGCTGTTTCCTGACGGAGGTTAGCTATCATTATGGTAATTTTCACTTTAGTTGCAGCAGCTCTAAATAGTTCTGTCCATATCACTCTCGTGGGTTTTTGAGCCAGGAAGTTCTTCGTCGCCCACTTGATCTTTTACCGTCTACTTTTCCTTGCATGATCAATAGTAGAATAGAGTATCTTTCGCCCCGCATGATATTTTCAAAATATTCTAATTTTCGTTTCTTGATAGTCTGAACAAGCTCTTTTTCTTTTTGGACTCTGTGCATAACTTCCTCATTTGCTATATGGTCTGTCCATGATATTTTTAGCATGCGTCGATAGACCCATAATTCAAATACCTCTTTTAGGTGTTATTTTACTTAAGCGTCCACGCGTCCATTCCGTATAACAAAATTGAAAAAATGTAGCATCTCACCATGCATATTCTTAGCTGTAGATTTAGGTTACGATTAGCAAGGAGCTGTTTCATATTAAGGAAAGCCGCTCTCGCGGTCTCAATTCGTTTATTTACTTCTGTAGTTTGATCATTTTTATCTTCAAACCAGGTGCCCAAATATTGGTATCCTTTTACTCTTTCGATTCTGTTGGTTTCTATAGTTAGGTCTGGGGTAATATTGTTATGCGTTTTGGTCACAATGATACATTTAGTTTTCTTTAGATTTAGCTTCAATCCGTAGTGGTTTGATACACTATTGAATTCTTGAAGCATATTTTGAAGATCCATGTTGCTGGTTGCTATTAGCACAGTATCGTCTGCATACAGAAAATTGTTAATCGTTCTTCCGTTGATTATTACCCCTCCAGAACTTTCTTTAAACATAGATTCTGCGTACATATTGAACAAGATAGGGGATAGTATGCATCTTAGCCTAACACCTCTTCGAATTTCGATCTCTTTGGATTGTTGGCCATCGACGTTTATTACATCTTTCTGGTTCTAATATTATTATTTTTAATTAGACGGATGTCATTCGAATCAAGCCCTTTTTCTTCTAGGATGTTCATCATTTTGCCGTGCCATAGTTTATCAAATGCCTTTTCATAGTCAAAAAAGCATAGATATAAATCTACATTCATATCAAGGCATCGTTAAACCAAGACATTCATTCCGAAAAGGGCTTCTCGCGTGCCAAGATTATTGCGGAATCCAAATTGTGACTCGCTTATATCGACATCTAATTTTTCATATGTACGATTGTGAATGATTTTCAAAAGAATTTTTGGAGTACGGCTCATAAGGCTAATTGTTCTATAGTCTGAGCAATATTTAGCATTATCTCTCTTAGGTAGAAGAATGAAATCACTTTTCATCCATTCTTGTGGTATGTTACCACTACTATAGATGTTATTGTATAGATTTACTAGATGGTGTATATTGTCATCTTCAATCAGTTTGAGGATCTCTAAGGGAACTTCATCAGGACCAACCGCTTTATAACCTATGTAGGGAAAGTAAAAAACAATTGTCGCAGTGTTACGACATTAAAAACAGTGTTATTTAACAACCAAAGCGTTTAATTTACTACACATCTCAGTTTATATATCAAATATATAGTGAAAAAACATTCAAAACACAGTGTCTCCTTGATTATGTAATTATTTCTAAGAGATTAAATTTTATTAATGGTTAAACTCAAATACGATGGATAATTGTGACGAGTGTTTGCTAGAAAACCGTTAACATCAAGTTCATTCAACGTGAATCCAGTTTCGGACATTTTATAATAGTGCATCAAGGTCAGACTTTAATGATATTCTAAATGATTAATTTAAACATTGCTTTTTACTCGGACTCGTATCAATTATACAGTATGTAAACAGTGCACAGTTTTCAAATAGTAAATAGTCAGAATAGTAAGCTCTCGATGAGTGTACGTGAATATCTCTCCATATATATAAACGTATATATAATCGGTTTCGCCTGCATTGGAAGCAGTCTGTAGTGAAAATGCTGCTCTTTGTGACGTGCGTGCTGCTGCTGCTCCTCAATGGTGCGGTGGACTCCTCGAAAATACTCTGCATTTTACCGATGCCAGCTTATAGTCATTACGAGGCGCCGAATCAGCTGATGCACACGATGGCCGAAAAAGGTCACGAGGTCACTGTGATCAGTCCCTTTCCTGCTAAGGTCCATAACAAGAATTACAAGAATATTACTTTTAAGCTTGAAAACCTTATCACAGGTAAATATTTTATTAAACAAATAAATAATCATAAATTATATTAAATCACTCAATAAAGGGCAGAAAACAAGCATATAAATTCTAAATTTGTGAATCAAAAATTGATGTAGTTGATGTAATTAGTGGAGATCACGTCATCTACGATCGTGAACTCTGCCCTATTAAAATTATATGCATGTTTTTTTTCAGTGTCGTATATATCAG
This sequence comes from Ontholestes murinus, assembly GCA_963969525.1. Classification (NCBI taxonomy): domain Eukaryota; kingdom Metazoa; phylum Arthropoda; class Insecta; order Coleoptera; family Staphylinidae; genus Ontholestes; species Ontholestes murinus. Next base: position 12,289,048 of record OZ018393.1, read on the forward strand.
ATAATTTATATTTATTTATATGTTGAAATAGATATATAACTATAACACGATATATAACATTAATATTTATAACAGAATAGAAATAAGTACTTCCCAGTATATTTTACTAATTATACTGGGAAGTACTTATTTCTATTTTGTTAATTATTAATATTTATATATATATATATATATATATATAACACTAATATTTATATTTAAGTGAAATAGATATATAGTTGATATTTGTTATTTGTTGAGCTACCCTCTTGATGGAACTTGATGGAACTTCTTCGCCAGAAACAGATATACAACATTAATAATAATATACGCGCGAGTTCTGCACCTAATTAATCCAATTTTGTGATCCTTCAAGGATCTATCCTCGGGGCAACAACAATTTTTTATATTTTTTTTTCAAGTCAACGCAACGCATGTATTATAATACAGTTTTTAGCAATAGATTAAACAAGTCGATTAATTTTAATTCTTGTTCTAATGAGTTTCTAATTATAAAACCAAAAGATTCACAAAAACAGTTAATTAAAAATGCCCTAAAGGTAATTATACACTTAAAATTACATTTATTATTTACGTAACAAACAAATAAAATATTATAATATATTAGTAAAATTGTATTCACATATTATTAAACATATAAACACCGTAGTCTCATTCATCATAACATGATATAAATAACAGTTATGTACTGACCTTGCAACGTAATAAATTGTTTACAGTCGGGACGAAATAATATTTATTTGTTTATTCTTAAAATGTTTTCTTAGTTTATTTTTATTTTTATTTTGAGGCAATTATAAACTTCTTTAAATCAATTGTTTCTTTGTTGCTGTTTGAAAATCATAATCTTAAATTTCATAACATTTGAAAAAACTATTCTGGATCACGATGAATTAAATTCTCTCTTAAGCCGTGGTGAAACATTTTTATGTTAATTAATGTTCTAATTATTCTGAATCAGTTGTTTCCGAAAATTTATTATACAAACAGTTAATTAATTAAACTTGTTTTTAAACAAACAAAAAAACTTAAAATCCTTGAAGAAAACGAAGTAGGTTAAGAAGTAATAACATTTTGCTAGTATCACGAATTTTTACACGTACAACAATAAAAAAGGTGTAAATATTCGTGATACTAGCAAAGTGTTATTATTTCTTAACCTACTTTGTAATCAAGATTATGTATTTGCGAGTGTAGGTCCTATGTAATTTTTAGTTTTTTTTACCTTTCTTTTAATCTATTTCAATCCGTGACATTTTAATTCATTGTTATTTATTTATTTATATATTTATTACTTAAATTATTAAAGTGTGGTAATCTCACGGCGAGCACCAACTCAATTAATTATCATTAGAATTGCAAATTTATTATATTATTATTATTTTATATGACGTGTGTAAAACATATTTAGTTTATATTAAATAAATAATTAAATATTAAAATTCGTAGTGCAGTTATTAATAATGAAAATTAATTTTCAATATTTAGTTTAGTTAATACACCAATAAATTGAATTGAATTGAAAAAAAAGATGTATCACAAAGTAACGTCCTCAACAATTAATCATACCTTGAAGAAAAAGTAGAATGATTTTCTTTTTCGATGATAAATTTTCAATTTGCAAAGTATTATTATTTCTTAACCTACTTGATAAATTTTCAATTACAAAATTAATTATTTCGGAATGTATTACGCTTCTATGAGCGGAGATGATTTAGAATTTTTTGTTTCGCTTTACAAACCTTCCTTTCATAGATTGTATTTGCACTCTTTTCAAACAGAGAATAATGCACTAAAAAAATTATACCAACATTTAAAATATCAATATTTTATAATTGTTTATATTTATTTAAAACAGTTGAAATTTTAATTTTAAAAACACTTATATGTTATTAATATTAATGAATACTAATTTACTCATTAACGATGGAGACTTCTACTTCATTATACATATTTAATCACAAAATTAAACACACCAATCTGAAACCATATAAATAAATAACAGTTATACAAAACAAAGTGATTATTAATACTAATTGAGGTAGGTCAAGAGCACGTAAGTTCGATAAACAATTTGTTGGCCTGGGTCAGGAGTACGCTAGGGCAATGATTAATGTATTGGGATAGGTCAAGAGTACGTTAGAGCGATAAAAAATTATTGGCCTAAGTCAAGAATACGCTAGGGTTAATTGGGATAGGTCAATAAACAACATGTCGACCAGTAAACAAATGCATAAAGATTATCAAACCCAGAAGTTTATCAGGCCCAAATGTACTGCATGTGATACTATATATCACCCTTCTTGTATTGTAAGAAAGAAGAGCGTTGTATGGATAGATAAGTCATGTGGGGCAGCGTGGACACCAACAACAGAGGTAAGTCACTACATGAATTTATCATTAGTAACAATTTAGAAATACTAAACCGAGGCTCTGAACCCACGTTCGTGACAACTCGGAGCCAAACTGTAATAGACATTACATTGGCGACTAGCGGTATCTCAAACAAAATCCACGACTGGCATGTGTCACCGTCGGTTTCAATGTCAGATCATAGGTGGATCAAATATACACTAACACATACAACCGGTAAGAAAACACGCTACCTTCGCAACCCGAGACTAACGGACAGGAATGCCTACACAGACAACCTCTCGCGGAGTCTGCGAACTTGCGAAGCTACCGGCCAACTTAATACAATGGAAGACATTGAAGCCTATGTAAATACGCTTCAACACTCCATTATAAAAGCATATAAGGACTCCTGCCCTGCGAGAAATGTGGAAGACTCCGAGAACGCCACACCTTGGTGGTGCGGAGAACTCGACCATCTCAGAAGAGCTGCGAGAAAATCCTTTAACAAAGCAAAGAAATCTAAACAACAGTCGGACTGGATGGTCTATAAAAACATCCAACAAGACTACAAAAAACTAATAAGGCAAAAACAAAGGGCAGCCTGGCGGTCTTTTTGTAAGGAGGTCGAAACTACCTCGGCAGCTGCAAGGCTCAAAAAGATCCTCTCAAAGGATCCCTCACGACAACCAGATTGCCTAAAACGAGAGGATGGAAGTTACCCTTCTAACCTCTCGGAAGCAGCTGAGATTCTCATCAACACCCATTTCCCAGGATGTACGAACACCTCCGATGAAGGTTGGTCAGAACCCACACCCTCAAACCCCTCCAAGGAGGATTGGGAGGTGGCAGATCACCTCACGGAAGTGACACGTATAACCTGGGCAATCAAAAGCTTCTCACCATTTAAAGCGCCAGGCTTGGACGGTATATTCCCGGCCCTCCTCCAATGGGGGCTGGACATATTATCAGCCCACCTAGCCAAAATCTTCAGGGCATGTATTGCGTTCAGATACATCCCTCTAGCTTGGAGAGAAGTAAAAGTTATCTTCATACCGAAACCTGGTCGTATAGATTATACACTAGCCAAATCATACCGCCCAATTAGTCTAACGTCATTTCTCCTGAAAACGTTAGAGAAATTGTGCGAAAGATTAATTCGCGAGACGGCTTTGATTAAGAATCCGATCCACGCTAACCAACATGCATACACTCAGGGGAAATCAACGGAGTCGGCTCTGCACACTGTTGTAGACCGAATCGAAAGATCTCTGGACAACAAAATGTCCACCTTGGGCGTGTTCATTGACATAGAAGGTGCTTTCGATAAAACGACCTTCAGAAAAATGGAAACTGCTCTTTCCACGCATGGTGTGAACCCCATAGTTAGTGGATGGATCAAAAGCATGCTGGAGAATAGGGCAGTCACAGTAAATGTAGGAAATACCACTGTCAGAAAGATCGTTGAAAAAGGCTGCCCACAGGGTGGAGTACTCTCACCACTCCTGTGGAACATAGTTGTTGACAGCCTACTGCGGCGACTTAACGATAATGGCTTCCACACCATAGGATATGCAGATGACATAACCATCAAAGCCCTCAAAATAATCGAATACTGGTGTAACGACCAGTCTCTGACTATAAACCCGTCAAAGACTGAAATGGTCCTCTTCACAAAAAAAAGGAAACTAGGTAAGCTAAAGCTTCCTATGCTCCTCAACACCCAGTTGACATTGTCGTCAGAAGTCAAATACCTGGGAGTGTTCCTCGACGGCAAGCTGACGTGGGAACAACATCTCAAAATGAAATGTAAAAAAGCATGCGTCTCCCTCTGGCAATGCCGGAGGGCTGTGGGGCAGACATGGGGGCTATCTCTCAAGATAGCACTTTGGCTGTACACAGCGGTAGTAAGACCAATGCTAATCTATGGAGCACTGGTTTGGTGGCCCAGAGCCAGACAGAAAACCTCAGCAAAGCAGCTTACTCAGTTGCAAAGGATAGCATGCCTCAGCACGACCGGAGCAATGCGAACAACACCCACTGCAGCAATGGAAGCAATGCTCTGCCTTCCACCTCTCGACTTATACGTAGAGGAGATGGCCACGGCGGCAGCACTGCGCCTAAACTCAGTTGGACTTTGGTACAAAGGAGGCAGGGCTGGCAGACACTGTCACCTTTTAGAGGAGGCTGTCAAGAAGACACCCCTCCTTGGAAGGAAGACAGACAATTTGCCACCCTGCTACGTCTTCAATAGACCCTATAATGTATCGATAAAAAGAGGAACCGGGAGTGTAGAGGGTGGGGAAACCCTCCGAATTTACACCGATGGTTCTAAAACCAAAAGAGGATCCGGGGCGGGAATTTACTCGCAACAAATGGACCTCTCATTAGCTATACCCCTAGAGAAGCACACAACTACTCTGCAAGCAGAGATCGTTGGCATCATCCAAGGGGCGAAAGAAATCCTACACCGAGACATCCGTGATAGGAACATCCAAATCCTTACAGACAGTAGGGCAGCAATACTAGCAGTGAGTAGTCACAAGATCACCTCAACACTAGTAAAAGAATGTCACAACACCCTTAAACAAGCAGCACAATCAAACAGTATTGAGCTGCGCTGGGTCAAGGGACACAATAATGAAGAAGGCAACAGCAAGGCAGACGAGTTGGCGCGAGCTGGATCGGTTCTCAGTGATACCACGGACGGGCCTCCGATCGCGCCAACACCGAAATGCCTCACTGATATCCTCAAACAGAATACTCTTAAGATGCTAAAACAACGTTGGGACAACACCTCAGGCTGCAGACAGGCCAAGGAAGCAGTACGCTCACCCAATCTGAAAACAGCTGAATATTATTTGCGACTATCCCGGGGGAATCTGCGTCTTATCACAGGTATCCTTACGGGTCACTGTCAGCTAAGGAAACACTTGTTTACTATGGGACTGGTGGAAACCCCCATATTTAGAGCATGTGAAGAAGAGGACGAGACAGTGGAACATGTGTTAACCACCTGCCCGGCTCTCGCCCACCTTAGAGAGTCCATGCTAGGGGAGCTCTGGCCGAACATGGCCAACATAAGGGATAACCCTCCAAGCGCTGTGCTGTCCTTTGCTCGCCACCTTGGGTGGCTAAATGAGCGATAGAACAACGCAGGGCTGTCCCAGTCAGGGGGGCACAATGGGCCTAGTGAGGCCTAAGTGCTCTGGTCAATGATTTGATCACATTTGGCAAACTCAATCCAGATCCAGATGGATAGATAAGGACGCAATTATTGTATTTCTTAAAGAAACGATAAAAACAAAGACATCATAATTGACGAGTTGCCTGATAAAACCAGAATCAAAAATAAAACTATCCAACTCCTCGAGGAAATAAATGTAAACATTGCATCCATGGTGACAAATCACGCCCCATCCATAGAAAACACAAAGGACACCCAAAATATAAACAATTTTTCTATTAAAATACGAGTGTAACAAAATATTTTGCATTTAAGTAGTACGACCCCGAAATTTAAAAAAATACTGCCGCATTCTCCAACGGTGGAGTAAATTCTGATGCGGAGAAAACAAGGGAAATAATATTTTATAAAAGTTATTGGATGAGCTTATTCCAAAGGAAAGAAAAAAATCAAGCAATTTAAAAAAAGTATCCTATACGGTTTGACAGGGAATTAATTCATTCATATCACTTTTTATTTACACTTGTAACTATAGTTTCGACAACTTAAGCAATGACAAGCTGAACTTGTGGAAACTATAGTTACAAGTGAAAATAAAAAGTAATACCAACAAAGTTAATTGTTTTATTTTGAATCATATTTATCAGAGAGGAGTCCTTATGTAGGTTATATGAGTTGTTGGTCCAAGACCTTCGCAGTTACAAGTGGTGTTCCGCAAGGATCAAACTTAGGCCCACTTTTATTTAACGTGTTGCAAGGGTTATGGACTGCAATCTTTTAATGTCTGCAGATCATGTAAAACTGTACAGAACCATAAATAATGCATCTGATTGCGTAGTATTACAAACCAATTTAGATAAATTATCTATGTGGTGTATCCAAAATGATCTCATAATTAAAACTTTAAAGTGCCGTAAATTATTATATAATTATACACTTGACAGGAAAGTTATCAAAAGAGATATATATCTATATTTAAAAGACCTAAAGATACTCGTCGATGAAAAATTATCATTTAAATCAATTGAGCAAAAAGTAGTATTTGGCTGCTGTAAAGCTCTGGGGTTTATAATACGTAATTAATGTGAATTTTAACGTACGGAAGTAGCTATTAGGCTTTACGATTCGTTAATTATAAGTAAGATTAATTATTGCGTTTGTGTTTTGTCACCCGGTTACATGGAATTTGTAAATATGTTGAGAAAAAGTTCAAAAACGCTTTCTTAGATATTTATATTTTTGTAAATACAAAGTATATCCAGATTTTATTATTTGATTCATGAATTTAAGATGCCATTAATTTATAACCGACACAAATATGTTCAAATATATAAACCCTATAAACTAATAAACTATTACAGCGACAATAGTGTCTTTCTTAAACCAATTCCACGTATTTCCAGTCGATGTAATTTTTAATTTTACAACTACACGCACTAGTTACCACTATTTCTCTCCATTAATTACAATGCTAAGAAGATATCATAAGACGTCTACGTTTCCTAGGCGAAACACCATCCTTAAGTGAGTACAGAACCTTCATACTAGAGAATGGTTGAAGCCTGGAGTGCCTAGAGGCGGAGAAAGAAATGTCAGAACCCCTGAAAATGTGGTTCGAGTTAGGGCAGCTATGGAAGCAAGTCAACGTCGATCGGTAGTGCAGATTGCTCGCGCGCTGAGGATGAGTGACAGGTCAGTACGGCGAATTGAGCAAGACAACTTGCCACACCTCAAGGAAGTCTATGACATTTCTGAGAAACCATTTTGTGGACGACTCATTTCGCTACGCAGGGACACCGAGCCTCCCCAACAATCTTACGCCCTGCGATTTTTCTGTGGAAGTGCCTATTGAGCAACTACGAGCTATCACTCGAGAATTTCAAGCCATTCAGGCATGAACATTTTCTCAACTCGACTACAGGAGTGTGTAAAAAAGAACGAATATCACTTAGATGACATTATTTTTCGTACATTACCTATTAGGCAAATACAATTTTGATTTAATTACAAATTCTTTGAGATTAATTTTTTCAAAAACGTCATACTTATCTGCCGGACCCTGTATTATTGTTATTATTATTTGCCGATGATTAGCACCTCTGAAAGGCTTAAATATGTTAAAATATTCCACAATGAAACAAAAAGTACTGCAAATGATTGGTTTACTAGCAACAAATTATTTGTAAATAATGTCAACATTGTGAATATGATTACCTTAAAAAAACACAACGAGTTATTTTCAAACTCAACAAAATTTCTAGGATTCTACCTATATCCTAGTCTAAAATGGAACTTTCGAGGTAGTGAGGTAGCAAATAAGGTAATAAGGTAACAAAAGGCATATTTTGCCTTCGCAATTTATCGAGAAATTTGTCTCCACAAACGCTAATAGAAGTATATTATGGTTTATGCCACAGTCACCTCACCTACGGGAATCTCAATTGGGATCATTCGGCTACACATAATAGATTATTTGGGTTACAGCGAAAAGCGGTTATGATTGTGGAAGGTTTCGGATATAGAGATGATTGTAAATTGGCCTTTAGCAAACACGGTATTTTAACTTTGCCAGCAATGTAATGTATTTAAGAATGTCTGTGTCACGTTATAAAAAACATAAATTACTATAAAAGACGAAATAATATCAATCATTTTTTTAAGAAACAATGATAATCTGAGCATACTGCAAACTAGACTCATAAAATCGCTAACAGCGGAAAATTATTATGGCCCTAAGTTTTTTAATAAGTTAAACTAAAAATTAAGAAAGATGCCTTTATTTTTTTTTATAAACGAGCTATAAAAGAGTTGTTTATAATGAGTATCTCGGGAGAAACTTCACTGAGTAGTAGATTGCATTGAAATTGTCATTCTATATATTACTAGCATTGAATTTTATTTATTCTTCAAACATTCTTTGTACTGTAAACATTTCTTATACTGACCTGTGCAAAATGTATTTTTATTAACGCACCAATAAATAAATAAATAAATATTACGATAGAACAATGTATAA